>CM026291.1:3455838-4055838 GCA_014851415.1 Cnaphalocrocis medinalis
TGTTATTTTTTGCAAGTATGGACCGATTAACCTTTAAAGGAATCAGAAAATAAACTTCAGGATGATTTTCCACAGCAATTATTTATTTTTTTTATAATTTGTATACAGGTGTAATGTTTTGGTTACATTTCAATCTTGACACATTACAAGAGCCCTAAAAATAAGTTGAACAATATACACATTATATTTTACAAGATCCATTAATGATTAACATATATTTAGGAAACTTCACAGTCAAATAACATACAGGAATATAAATGACAACTTGTAAACAGCATAGGTATTGGTCCTTAGCAAATACACCTAAAGATTCAGTATTCACAGCAAGCAACCATCTTCATCTGTAGAAATATCAAATAATATCATGTAAAAAATCTGCGTCAGCTCTATTCTAAAATTTGTATAGCAAGAATGTCTTACATAATTAACAATTTGTAAATTACGCTTGAAAAGATGTCTAAAATTATCTCCACTGAATTTTATCTTCCGCTAGGGTTAATCATTTTATTAGATCTAACAGGCCTTGGGAACAACAGATATCCAAATATTATTTTTAATATTTCTAAGACCAATACAATTGAACTTCCAATGAAGTATTTTGATAAAATAATTGATTAAATAAATACAAATACACTAAACTAGTTTTTCAAATAGGCACCAGTTGGGAATAAAACCAATCAAATGATAAAAATAAAATTTTCGACAGGCACTTCGATAACTAAAATTTAGGAGACATCAGCCATTTCTAAAATGAAACAGTAGTACCTTTCTAAATACTAACTAAACTACATATTTACAGAAAACTTATGAAATTCGCGGTATATCTACATACACTTACAGTGTCGACAACTTCTATTTAGTAATAATATAGACACATTGCACATTCAATTTATTCTTTACCTACAACTTGAGTATATGTGTTTAAATGGGACACTGAAATAATGATACCTGTATTAAAATCTTAGTTACATCTCTACAACTACAAACGCCAAAGCATTGGATAAGTTTAAACAGTCCGAGCCACGTAAAATGTACACTTCATTTCATACAACAGTATGACTCCTGGTGATTTTTTACGTGACGCAAACTATATCATTGTAACGCGTTACATTGAATGTTAACAGTACTATTACATAGGTATCATCACCTAAACTTTCATAGACATTGCCTGCTGAAAGCAAACTAGTCGAAGGCACAGAAAATACAGTAAATTACTGCGACACAACCCCACTAATAGAGAAGTTACATGATATACCTTATTTTATTACACAAGATTCAATTGATTGACAAGATATCAACACATCCTCCGAAAGTTAAGTAAACCAGGGAGCAACAACACGTAACAACAATTGTCTTCAAATAACTCTTCAGTTGTTGAAAATGTATAATCAAATTTCACAACTGTACAGTGTAGCGGACATGACCACGCAGAGGATCCTAGAATATTGTTAATGCTACATCCAGTCCTTCACGGCTCATGTAACATGCCCTTTACAGAAGGATAAGATCATGTTGAAACAAAAGCATATCTGCCACACATTCTCTTCAATTAAACAACAAAATAACGTCATCTCTAATATTCTAAACAAGTTACTTTCTATTAAGTGTTCCTTGTGTTAATGTATACCGCTCCGTGAGATTCAATAAATATGTTTATATTTTCGGTTGAATACGACCTCAAGAACTATTATAACTTTTGATTTCGTTTTGGCCCATTTTCTCTAAGTATATTAAACTATAAAATATCTATAGAAATAGAGGCTTAACATATAAATAAAATAAATGTCACAGAATATTCGTTGTTTGAATAATTAGTAAACAGTTACAAACTAAGTAGGTATAGTGTGGTTAAAATATTTGTGACTAACATTAAAATCAATGCTTATCAGTAGACAGTCTTTTTTTGATTATGAAAGCAGTAAATAATAAAAGCAAGCCACAAGATAAGAACTTTCGAGCTCTTCATATAATGAAGAGATGTATGTGTAATGTACATTATAATGAGGATGTTTATCTAGTTGTGTAAGTAAAACATATGGCAACCTGCATGAAGCTACTTTGTCATGGTTATGGGTTATACATGCACTTTGTATGTTTTAATTTTAATTACCTATATAAAAATACGTAATAACAGTAAGAAAGTAAAAATAATAGTAGATATAACTAGATTCGTTAAAATAATAAAACCTGCAAAATGCATGTGTTCATGTCAAAAACATCTTACAGTAATTTCTCATTGGACAGTGTAATCGTTCACTTGCTATCGGCGCGACCCTTTCTAATACGCTTACTTTTTGGGATGAAGTCGTAATATTCAAATATTTGCCTTGATTCAAGCGTCTAAAATTTTGTTAATTTATTTAAAAGAAATTTAAGTCCTTAGTTTTCTACTTTCACATATCTTAGATTTATAAATCACGAAACAAATGCAACTGGAATAAACCACTAATCAACAATAAATGACAGCAGTATTAGTTAAAACGACTTAAGTTCTATAAAATTTAAAATCATCACAATTATATTTCAATACAATCTCCAAGAAAAGGCGATTCCGAACACAACTAATAATCTTAACGAAACAATATTGCTATTTATTTATAGATCACACTACACAAGATTTACATATTTACATGGAAAATATGTCATAAAATATAATGTCAGTGCAAAGATGAATATATTCACATAGGAAAATATTTGTCATAAAAGGTGCTCCAAGACAGCAGTAATACAAAAGCTTAAAAACATTGTGTAACACGATACTGTAACATTTTGCTATAACATGTCAATTTGCAATGCAATTTGTTGGAAACAGTTATCCAACAAAATGTTCTATAACATTTTAAAACTGCTGTATGGGAGTAGCATTAGGTACAGCGACCGGGCTGTGTGTAGCTCCGCCCTGTGTGCATCAAGAGTAGCTGTACACTTTCACTCTCGACTTTTTATTAAATAAGATTCACTAATATTTAAAAATGTGTAGCTACTTCTGACACCGACTATGTAAAGCGTTAAGCTCGTCTAAAACTCATTAAGTACGATATTATACAGTTAGGTTAAGTTCGCAACTCGCTTTTATCTTTCCAACCACAAATTCTATGGGTGTGCCTATGAACATTACATATCTAACTAGCATAATATAATAATTCCAGTTACGTATTTCATTTGATAGTCAAGAATGGCAAGAATACTTCTTAACAACAACGATGGGTTCAATTCGAAAGACTACTTCAAAGTAAGTCAAATTGATAACAATATTGAATGCATTGACCATCAGGAGAGATGACAAGTGTTTTATGTTGTGGAGGATAATATTAAAAACACAGGCGCGTTATTTTTGTGAATAAATTGATAATTATAGTAGTTTTTGTAGACAGTAACAAATGTAAATGAATTATAGTGATCGGTTCTAGGAGTAGTCAGATCTGTTAAAACACACTTTTTGCTTTTTTGCAAAAGGGATATTAGTCTTTATCATGACTTAAGAATGGGACGTACACTATAAAAAATGAAATAGATGAGGATCCCAATGTGAAAGATTAATATTTCTCCCAACGCGGCTTGAATAAACATAAGAAATTTTGTCGTCTGTGGTAGTTTTATTTAAGGAAGAGAGTTATCAGTTTAATACACGATGCGAACATTCCGAAAAAAACTAATGATGACTACCGCGGTGTAAACGACGTTTCGGTACGCTCTCGTGAATAAATTATTATATTATTTCAATTTAGCAGCTTTAATTTATATAGCCTACCAAAAGATACAATCTCTGTGTATTAGCACTTTATACATTTAAACAATGAAAACCTTTTCGTCCCACGCCGTCTGCGTCGAATTCGCCAGTCACTCGCTTCCTCTCTCGAGTAATATCGTCGAGATTTCGTCGACACAGCGAATCGCTATCCACCCTCTCGCACGCCTGGCGCTTTCGTTCGGACGGATGGGTCGCTGCGGGAGCGTGGGGGGTCACTAGACCATGATGGGGTCGTCGGAGGAGAGCTGTCGGTGCAGCAGGCGCTGCGAGCGCAGGGCGGCGGCGCTGAGGTCGTCGGTGCTGCCGAACTCGCCGTCGTGGTCCGTGGTCGACAGCAGGTCGTCGTCCGACGTCGCCCTGAAGCGATCGACGGACAGTTATAAAGAGGTATTTTGCAATTTTCTCTTCACGCTTCACTAACATAGTACGACATTCATGACAGTGTTATTTCAAATGAATTATTTCATGATTTTTAATAGGACAACAAAAAATTTAGAATCTAGGATTTCGAATCGAGCAATATTATAAAAAAAATAAGAACTATCATATGTTATCATTACTTATCACAACTGAACTTTGTTAATTTTCGGTAACGATCACAATTTCTGCCCCACTACCTGTGTTAATCAAACATACTATACTGATGAAATATTTGAGAAGAATACGAATAACCTTACAATGAAACATTAGGAATTTACCTTTTTACCCGACTGCATCGTTTTCAATTGGGATGAAATGGACTATAGTTCAATCGAACCCGACAGCCGGCATATACCCCAATATGAGAAATCAAGAGTAGGAAGGCGTATACTTTTTACGCTTAATATAGTTACACCTATAAGTAAATAGAGAAAAGCGTCAGTAATAGATTGCCTGGGCTCCAGTGACTAAAATACCTAGTCTGCTTTCTGCTACAGTGGAAATTCCTGTTTTGCGTAATTTATTTAAGAAGGTACATATGACAAAGTGGAAAATAAGAAGTAGGAATAGAAAAAATATATTAATGATTTAAAGAACCAAAGTAAATCAAAAGAAGACCAAAGAAGAAAAGTACACCAGGCACCAAGCAAGATCCAGATTAGATAGTAGATTTGCGAATGGTAGAGAAGAAATTAAAGATCAAGTAGATCATTATCTTTGTCATTATCGTGGCAGTCTTTAAATCCCCACATTTCCCCGTAATTAAAATCAGAATTTTAAATAGAAAAAGTTTTGAATATACGAGTATACCGGCAATTATGATTATGATGTCAATTTAGCGCAATGGTTTGAGCGCCGGTTGAGACGTAAGGGTCGCGGGTTCGATTCCCGCACCAACACAAATGTTTGTTGATGAAACAGATATTTGTGTTGGGTCTGGGTGTTTGTAGTACCTTCGTTGTTTATGGTTTCCATAGTACAAGGGAAAACCTTAGTTTGGGGCCAGGACAATGTATGTGATGTTGTCTCAATTTATTTATTTAATTTATTATTTATAATTTCGGTTGAGTAAAGATTTGAAGACTGCCACTATAATGCCATTTTTATAAGAATGACCCAAATAGAAAAATTGTAGTGGACCAAACTTTTATACAATATTAGTTTATTGAAGTTATGTTATTAGAATTTGATCGGAAATAAAATAAGGGTACCCGTTAATTAAAAAAAAAACAGTTAGTGTACCCTTTAACCACATCTTCTACCAACCATTTTGAACAACATTCCTTCTACGACTTTAGAAAATTCGTCGATTTTTTTTCAACACTCCAAATAAAATAAACAATTTATGTGACTGACTTTGTATGAAAAGGTGATATTTTAAAATTGAATTTTCAAAAGTCATTAAACAAATGTTGTTTATAATTATTGGTAGAAGACGTGAAATGTTCAGAGATAGATCCTGTATAAGCATAAAGTCCAACTGCATTTGTGGTTTTGTTTAAATTATAATTCCTTCATTGCTGAATCGTGTATCGGTATCTACTGGAAGCAAGATAGTAAGTAACAAAGAGGTCAGACGCATACCTGATGAGCGTGGGCAGGTTGGAGGTGAGTATGGCCTTCTCCTTCTGTATCTCGTGGATGTGCCCCACGAGGATCTGCTCCTCGGGGCGCGGCGCCAGCGACGCGGAGCGCAGCGAGGACAGGCGGTTGGTGGCGCTGTGGCACGCCGACTCCAGCGTCGCGATGTCCTGCAGCATGCCGCGCACCTGCCACACGAGACGAATCAGTTAAATCTGGTCTTACCTTATGCGCAGCGAAAAGTACAGATAATAATAATATTTCACTACATCACATACATTGATCTGACTCTGAGATAGGTAGCTCAAGCACCTGTGTTACAGATATCAGAACCAACAGTGGAATTACAAATATATACATATAAATAATACTTTTCTTTTGTAAATACATACTTATAATACATAGAAAACACCCAGACCAATACAAACAAACATGTTCATGCACACAAATGTTAGTAATGTGCGGGGATCGAACCCGCAACTCTTGGCCCAGACGTAGCATTCATTACCACTGAACCTATCGGGTCGTCACACAGATGATGTCGGGACAGATGACTCAGAACTCAGACCAAAGAATGTCATTTTGTAATATTTTTGTCTTTATTGTGATCTGCAATGTGCATAAAATAAATAAATAAATATGAAACTAGTGGCCCGCCCTCACTTCGTATCGTGTCATTAGTTTCAACAGTACCAATAGATGGTGCTGGGGATCGACCAAATCGCGCAAGTGTTTCGCGTTTTCGATTTACATAACCGTTGTCGTTCAAAATCTCTTTATAAATAGCAAAGACAAAGATGTGTGCCCTATAGCACGTGTTCCGAACAAAACAAGAGCCCTTAATTATTCTATACTAATAGAAAATATCTAAATTTATAAGTTGTTTTACTGAATCCTCATTTATTTTGCTAACATGAAGTTATGTAACTAGTATAGTCTGCGGCATGAAACAATAGCGACCTTGAGTGCGCAGAAACATCTTAATTAAAATGATAAGTTTAAGAAGTGTAGCAGTGAATAAAAACAAAAGAAGCGGAACACTAGCTCGATGCGATTGACACCTAGCGCCATCTGTTGGTGTGGTAAAGTGAAATATATACCGTGCGCATCTTGTCCTGCAGGATGGCCTCGAGGCAGGCGGTCTGGCGCGCCACGTCGTGCAGCGAGTCCTGCGCGGGCTGCACTTTGTGCGTGCGCAGTATGCACGGCGCGAACACGATCGCCAGCGCGTTAGGGCCCATTCTGCAACAAGCCCACCGAAATTGTTCTAAACATCGACACACGCCGCTATTCCGAAGCGTACTTATAATATCTTAGTTGCACTTTCCCCGTTGCAAAACGATCGCTTTGGAGCTTGGGTACACACTTAATAAGACCGTGAAGCGACTGCCGTCTGACCTTTGTAGCCCTTTAACAGTGGAATTGAACTAACTGAACATTTATTATTTTTTACTTTACATTTTTTATTTATTAGTATGGTTTCTGAAACTATCCGAAATGTGCAGATTTCAGTGTTAATCGGGTTTGTTGCAATATTTACAACTCAATAACAACTTTGATAATCGCTAATTTGGTAGATGCGTTTTCAATCTTAATAGCAAGTTAACAATAATACACTATCGAAATAGATCATTCAAAACAAGGTTTCCAGGCACTAATTTATAATCATCATAACTTTAAAACAACTCACCTATTGTGATCTTCCCCTAGTGCCACCCTCGCCAGGTGGAATATTAACCTTTCGACGAGATCAAAATTTGGTTTGGGTAGCTTTTTGAGTATCGTGAATATGCTCGACACTCTTTCCTAAAATAAACGAGAAATAAATCATTAGTAATATACAAAAGAAGATGAAACGACGCATTATGTTATTGAATTATTTTTATAGGTAACTTATCGCTAATCCAGTAAACTGACAAATGCAAATGTCAAGTTTCTATACATTTTGAAATTTTGCATCTGACAAATGAGGGTGTTTGCAAATGCAAAATCCGATAGATGGCGTTACGTTGACGTGAAGTCCAACTTTGACGACATTGGTTGTTTCATAATTTTGACATAATATGACAAATGTAACCAATCCACTCGTTGTTGTACCTGCCGTCATCGTAACGCCATCTATCGGACTTTGCATTTGCTAACACCCTCATTGAGGGATAACGCATCGGGGTGACACATTGACAACTGTCAGTTTACTCCACATGATTAAAAATCAGAATTTAATATCATTGAGTATTTCGGACATGTCGGAGGCAAGTTTATACCTGGGGGTCTACTCCGCCAAACGATATCGAATTATTCGTAACGATACGTCAGTCCATACAAAAACCCTACTCTAACACGACGAACATTCCGACGACGTCTCTGATGGTATCGTTAAGAGTATCGTCTCGAGATATCGAGATTTGACGTTTGTGAAGCTGTCAAATTCAATTATTCGTATTTTAAGTCGTGTTAGTGTAGGGTTTTTGTATGAACTGACGTATCGTTACGAATAATTCGATATCGTTTGGCGGAGTAGACCCCAAGGAGTCGTCTCGTACCTGGGGGTCGGTGATCTCTGCGGCGCGGATGAAGTCGTCGTAGAGGTCGAAGGTGAGCAGCGGCTCGGGCAGGTCGCGCAGGTAGCCCTTGAGCACGGAGGCGCGCACGTGCACCGCGAACAGCTCCAGCCGCTCCACGCCCTCCTCCGGCCGCTCGTCCAGCAGCCGCCGCAGCTCGCGCACCTACACAGACAAACAATAACCTTGTACGGTGGCCAGCACATCAAGTTACTACAATCTGTCAAATTTCTTCAATCGAACCTCACTTTTATGTCAAACGTGTTTGGTTCAATATAAACTGAGGAAATTTGACAGATTGTAGTAACTTGATGTGCTGGCCACTGTACTATCGTCCGTAAGGATTTTAATGTTCGTATGGAATTAATGGAGTTTTCTTCTAGTGTTTTAGGGACCATTCGAGTTTTACACGAGCAGATTATTTGGAAAAATGTACCGCCTCTCCCCTCTTGTCAGCAAAAATGGCTGATAAGATTACAAAATACACTTTGTCTTTCTGAATTTATCAAAAGTAAGCACATCCAAGAACAGAGGGGGTTTTTCCCCCGTCCCTCCTCGATGCTTACGTAATAATTGAACGGTCGCTTAACAGTGGAATGAATAAGTATGTCATGTTTCAGAATCGTGCAAGATCTGGTAGGGCCCTACAAGAACGAGCAAGAACTTTTCAAAGAAATAGTGGCGTATATGTATTGTACACAATTTGTATGGAAAATTTAAGAATAAATTATGGTTGTTTGTTATCCGTATTAAAGTATGAGTCAAAATAAAATTATTTTCTAAATTGTCAATTAGAGTTAATTGACGGGTCCGAGTGTGCCAGTGAAATATTACAGATGAACTTTATAAGAACAACCAAATAAATGGAAGTACATTCAAGCGTTTTCCTAACCAAATATTTTAGATATTTGTTCAGTTAACATACCTTAGAACTAAGCCCACTCTTCCTGTACAGTCCTTCCGTGTAAAGGCCAGTCATTTCTATCGTTGTTATTAGTCTATCGACCACTATTGGAATATTACTATCACCCGTTGGTAATTCGCCGAGGGGCACACCGAAAACCTGCAACAAAAAACATAATAAAATAATAATTCATTTAATGTTATGTAACATAAATCCACAGTGTAAATAACCAAATATTTTGTATCAATAATAAAGAGTGTATGGTGAATCTTAACGTCGTACGACCCAAAAGCCTTTTAATAGGCATAAAACAATTGCTTTTCCATTATGTCTGCTATCTACAGGGCAGGGCAGACGCTTACTTGCCTCAACGGGTTTAGCTCCGAACCATCGACTTAACTTCGACACTCCTCGGTTCTACAACAGTCGTGGCTAGGCCACTGCCACTTCAGCATGCTCTCGTTGGGCTATGTTAAAGATAACAAAACATTATGTATTTACCTTTCCTCTTTTGACGACTCCTATCTGCTCCCTACCGCCAGCATCAACAGCTCCTACTATTGCAGCTGATCTCGTTACAGAGTCCTTTCGACATTGTGTCGTCACCTGGAAAACAAATTAACATTTGAACTAAACAATGCAGACGGATATTTAAAGGAACAATTAAAATTAATGAAAATAACTTCAATTCTTCTTTAATTTATAATAACTTTAGTGCAGCAGATGCGAGTCTATAAAGAAGGACGTGATATCAAATTCAGCTTTTCCAACACTCAAATTTGATTTGCAATAAAACTCTATACAACACAACTTTTTTGATGAAGGTGATAAAAATATGTTTCTAGGAAATTGATCAACTTACGATCCGGATTATTTTACGATGACATATGCGCATCCACTATTCCATTGATCAAATATATTGACTCTTGTCAAAATAAAGGTAACTTACCTTCATGTAGCACTTTTTGTGTGAGGCAAGCTTGCAGGTCTGGCAGATGAGGGAGCGCTCGATGGGCCACATGAAGAACGTCTTGCAGATCTCGCACTCCGTCGGGATGTTGATCATCGACAGGATGAACGTGTGGCCCTTGTATTGGATAGGATCGTCCACCTAAGATAAAGAAAACACTTTTATAACATCAGCTGAACTAGCCCTATCAAACCCTATGATAACGTCTCTGCCATTAGAGCTATTCTAGATTCTATTTTGGACAGAATATGAAAAACATCAAAGGTCAAAGACCTAAAAATTTGAGGTACCTTTTGATAAATCAAACAACGGTCTGTCTGCATGCTGTGTGGGTCATCAACAAACATTTGCGGCGTTCGTACGTACGGGATTCAATACAAACGGCGTTCAATAGCTAGTTACCACCTCATAACAATGATGTAATAGAGACTATTTAGCCGCCATTTTTCTTCCTCTTCTCTATTGCTCTCCCCCCCCCCCCCTAACAGAATGAATAAGTTTTCCCAGCCCCCTAAAGAGTACCACCCGGGTCGGGTCGTCCCCTTCGCAAATACTACGCCTTATTACCTTTCTCTTCTTGTCCTTTTTCCTCTTCGTCCTCGCCTTGTCTGTGTCGTGCTGGCTCATGAACTCGTCCATGAACCCGCGGAAGGCGTTGACGCCCATGGTGATGGACAGCGTGGAGCCCTCGCGCGCGCACACCGTCTCCATGACGTGCAGGAAGTTGCCGATGAGGTCCTTGTACTTGAGCGCCGAGCCGCGCGTCTCCACCACGCTGTATGTCGCTACTAGGTTGTCTTTGAACTCGCGGAGTGCGTGCTTGAATACCCTGTCCACCTGTGTAAAATTTATTTATTAATTGAGACAACATTACACACATAATTCTGGTCCTAAATTAAGGTTTCCCCCTGTGCTATTAAAACACGCAGATCCAACATAAAATCTTTTTCATCAAATAATATATGAATGAATACAAATATTTATTAGATCCTAAATTTAGATACAGTTCATTGTACAGTCGCCGTCAGATATATCGTAGCAGACAAGATGACCAGATATATCTGAACAAATTAAAATGTCAATAAGTTCTGAACGCTACAAGTAACCATTAATATCTGAACATTCAGTACTGCATAAATATCTGAGCAGGTGCCAGTCATTAACTTCTGAACATACAACTAACCAATAATATCTGAACACTCAGTACTGCATTAATATCTGAGCAGATGTCAGTCATATATCAGGATAAACAAAGTACGTAAGGAAAAGAAACAAAGTGTCATTACATATTTGAATCTGAAAATTATTTTTAAAAGTGTGTGGCCAGGATGTAGGCATTAACAGTAATTGGAAACTAAGGAGTTTCATCAAAAAAAACCAAGATATTTATTACCAACGAGCGGTCACGAAGCGAACATGTTAAAGATGATTGTATTCGTTTATATGATGAGATTGATGATTTTTCATTCATTCAGGTGATTCAGAGACACTTTTTACTTTTCGAATAACTGCTGTAACAAAAAAGTTGATGTCGCAAAAATGGCCGCCAATTTGTTTTTTTTCTTTAAATGTCGACCTCGATGGCGCAGTGGCTTAGGTGTTCGCCCGAAGCGCGAAAGGTCCCGGGTTCGATTCCCGGTCAAGTCAACTTAGGAAACTGCATTTTCTAAGTTGTCTTGAGTCTGGGTGTGCTGGGTTGACGCCCCCAGTTAAATTGTCAACTGGTACTTATAGTACAGGGGTTGCCCTAGTTTGAGACCAGGTTGTTTGGTATGATTGTCTGGCGCATTTATTTATTTTATTATTTATTATATCAAAAACCTATTATTTTTTGATATGATTAATTAAAAAACTCTCAGGGTTGTCGAAACTTTTTCCGCAAAAATAATCCCCAACACACCAAAAAACAGCCCTTATCAGTGAGTCAGTCATTGGTAATCGAGCTTTAAATAAGTATTATGTTGAGCGACGAACGCGACGTTGCCAAATTGATTTCTAAAACGATAGGCAACCTCGCATTGGTATTGACGTGCGTGAAGGATGACAGTTCAGATATTATTGGTTATTGTATGTTCAGAAGTAAATGACAGCATCTGCTCAGATATTAATGCAGTACTGAATGTTCAGATATTATTGGTTAGTTGTATGTTCAGAACTTATTGACATTTTAATTTGTTCAGATATATTTGGTCACCTTGTCTGCTACGATATATCTGATGGCGACTGTACCTACTTATCATGATTTTCAGAAATGGCTACGGTTGTCAGAGAACCGATACACAGAGAAAAACAAAACAATATCAAATTCTACAGGAAAACAGGACAGGATATTATATACGACTCTTTGATAACTACAGAATCAAGTCATAATTCAGAATACCAATGCAGTGAACTAAGACAACCAATCATAAAAAAAAACAAGAGACATGTTTCTTATTCGTTGCAGCAGTTGATTTGAGAGAATTGAAGTTGTCCATTATTGCATTTTTTTTTTCAGAAAGTCACTCATTTCCCTACAGCAGCATTAAAATTATATTTAGTATTATCTTCCTTCAATCCCTTTTTATTTTTTAAGGTTAACTTAAAATATCGTGAATCTATGAATCAAAGGCAGACAAAAAATACCTCTCGTTTTATGGTAATGATGTTACCTCAGATTGCTTCTCGTTTTCCGAAGACTCCATCTGGTAGATCTTCTTTGTGATGAAATGCTGCATCGCTTGCAGCTCCGTCGCGTCCGATATGATCTTGTCCGTCCGGTCCATGAACTCCGACGTGCCCGTTAAACTAAAGTTGGAGGTGACCGCCGCTTTCGACTGGTCCGATAGCAGATAGTTTGAGTCCTTGAGCATGATTCGCTTTCTGTTTTTATGCCGGCCCCTGGAGGCGACGGTGACGGGGCTGGTGCAGGGCATGGTGATCACGCCCTTGTTCTGGATGCACTTGGTGTGGTACAGCTGCTTGCAGTCGATGCAGCGCTGGCCCTGCGTGACGAAAGCGTCGATCGCCTTGTGGCAGTACACGCATTTGTCGTCTTTCGCGAACCGCGTGCCTTTTCGAAACCTGAACGGAGGTGTTGTTATAAATTTGGGTTATGTTCGTCGAACTTTTTGAGGTTTATACGAAGATATCGTAAATTTTCTTCATAAGCACAGTCGGCGCTTTAAAGGGGATCATTCGCGTGTGAAAAATCTACTAGATTGCACATTGTAGAATTGAGAATTGTAGATGGACTGGTGATTAGTTAGGTTTGCTGTGAGATGTCAAAATGTCACTAACAGCCAATGACTGGCCGGGTGGTGCATTTGGTAGTGACCCTGCCTCATGCGCCATAGATTCGATCCCCACCCTAGACAAACATTCGGGTGATTGACACTTGTGTTTGTTTAGTGTCTGGGTGTAATATATGTTGACGACCCGTTTGGTTCAGTGGTAGTGAATGCTTCGTCTGGGCCAAGGGTTGCGGGTTCGATCCCCGCACAGTACAAACATTTGTGTGCATGAACATGTTTGTTTGTATTGGTCTGGGTGTTTTCTATGTATTATAAGTATGTATTTACAAAAGAAAAGTATTATACGTATATATTGTAATTCCACTGTTGGTTCTGATATCTGTAACACAGGTGCTTGAGCTACCTATCTCAGAGTCAGACCAATGTATGTGATGTAGTGAAATATTATATTATATTATTATTATATTAAATGTATTTCAGTATTATATTTGTGTTTCCTGTCAGTACGAAGACAGGTTAATATAATATGGGATGTTGTGTGAATTATTTATTTTATTTATGATACGCTATCTAGCGGTGAGCCATTTTCACACGCGACAGCACTTATCATACAGTGCGAGTGGCGGAAAGCCATTTTCACATGCGATAGCACTCATCACCCAGTGCGAGTGGCGTAAAGCCATTTTCACACGCCATAGCTCATCACCCAGTGCGAGGGCGAGTGCCCTGACGTAGTCACTCACCTGTGTCCGGCGATGCGGAACAGCCCGTTCCCCGTCTGTCCGATGTAGTCGGTGGAGCGCGGGTCGGGCGCCCGCGGCTCGCCGGGCGCGGGGTCGGAGTTGCGGCGGCGCAGGCTGCCCGCGCTGGCGCCCGGCGCCGCCGCCGACGCCTCCAGCAGCGGCGTCATCAGCTCCGACGCCGTTCTGGAACCGGGACACTCTTTATTTAATACTGTTTATTGCTAAAGGCTTTATCATCAAAATAGATATATAACATTTATTGACCATAAAAGCAAAAGGCACAACCTCAGCATTTGCAAACCTTTTCTTTGGTCCCTTAGAAGAAATAATGCAATTACGCATGGGTTATGTCAAACTCTTTCACTTGGCGGTGGAGGTCTATCGACTAAAACTCCTGGGGTGCTCCCGTCTACACCAGAGTAGGAAGTGAGCATGAGAAACTGACTAAGAAGTCCTTCTTCAAGTCCCTCACAAATTTCTTTCAAATAAGTACAACAGCACAGCCACCCGGACCGTGGAAGGTTCCGACCTGAACCCGTCGATGATTTTTTAAGTGCGTTATTTACTTAATAATAAATTGCAAAGAATTACTATAACCAAAATAAAACTAAGTACAACTGACCGTTTGATATCGAGGTGGTCTGCGGAGACGTGTGCGGCGTGCGCGGCGTGCGGCAGGTGCGCGGCGTGCGCGAGCGAGGCGTCCACGCTGTCAAGCGCGCGCGAGCGCCGCGGGGAGCGCCGCGCCGAGCGCGCCGGCGGCGCCGGGGGCGCCTCCACCGACCGCGCTCCCGTCGAACATGCTGCACGAGATACATATTATTTAACATCCATACTTACTTAATATTATAAATGCGAAAGTAACTCTGTCTGTCTGTCTGCTACACTTTCACGCCAAAACTACTCAACGGATTTAAATGAAATTTGGTATACAGATAATCTAGACCCTGAGAAAGGACATAGGCTACTTTTTATTGCGAAAAGGCGGTTGTAAGGGGTTGAAAGGGGGGTAAAAAGTTACTTTTCCACGCGGACGGAGTCGCGGGCGGCCGCTAGTTTTATATAATGGGCGGGTCATGTCTGTCGAATGGACCCCGAAAGATGGACTAACATTGTAACCCAATGGTTACCTGATGGACACCGACATCGGGGCAGACCTAAAAAGCGATGGAGCGACGATCTTAACACCTTTGCCGATTGGCCACAGATGGCGATGGATAGAGATCGATGGAGGGACTCGGGGGAGGCCTTTGCTCAGCAGTGGGACAATATAGGCTAACAAAATATATATATATATATATACGTACGAGCGTTTTTTTTATTAGACTATAGGCCAACGCTTGACCACAATCGTACCTGATGGAAAGTGACGATGAGGTCTAAGACGACACGCGTATGCCTAGAAGATGCCTGTTCACTCTTGCCTTAAAGATGTCCAAGTTATAGTGGTCGGTAAAAACAGACTTCGGCAGGGAGTTCCACTCCTTAGTTGTCCGTATGATGTATGTAAAAGCGAATCGCTTCGTACGGGCAGGGGGCCGTTGTTGGCCTTCGAAACAAGAGAACGCCACTTTGCCACACGCCTAACATCAGGCGCATCGTCTTGTCGACCATCTCGAGAGACTGGACGAGGATCGTCTCGTGAAGAAAGCAAACCAGAGCCGACCGATGGGCCGACGCCCAGCAGGCCGACCTACCTGTCGCTGGAAAGACGTCGTCAAAAATTATCTGCGAGAACTTCAGATCAATGACTGGCATCAAGTAGTGCAGGATCGGCCAAATTAACACTATCATTTTTTATTACTTACTCCACTGGCTCAGCGACCCAATCAATACGAGTCTTGACCTCCGAAACAAGAGAACGCCACTTTGGTTTATCTTGCACTACTTCTTGCCAGACATTGGCCTGAAGTTCTTGCAGATCATTTTCGACGACGCTTTTCCAGCATAGGTCGGCCTACCGTCTCGTGAAGAAAGCATACCAGAGCAGACCGATGGGCCAACATTTTGCTAAATAAATAAATTGAGACAACATCACATACATTGTTTTGGTTCCAAACTAAGGCTTTAAAATATCCGTTTCATCAACAAACATTTGTGTTGGAGCGGGAAGCGAATCCGCTGCGCTAAGCGATAATAAATTTACTTTTCACCTCATTATATTCACGTGACTCCGTACTTAGTAGCTTAAGCACTTGTGTTACAGATATCAGACAACAGAAGTAGGTATTACAAATATAATACTTAAATACATAATATAACACCCAGACACTGAACAAACACTAATGTTCATCACACGAACGTTTGTCCAAGGTGAGGATCGAACCCACGACCTTTGATGAATGCGCCACATAAAAAACTTTGATAAATGCAACGTAAATGTAATGCATTCATGACTGTAATCTGTTGTTTTCCAATAAATAAATAAACATAAACCGGCTCTCCGATCTTTAGGTACTTGAAATCTAACACAATTAACACAAATAAATAAAGTAATGTTTAGGAAAAATAAAGCAACATACCAAAGTAATAAAACAGAATTTTCACACAGAAATTAACATATCCCATCAGCACGAGAAACGTTAGCACTCCTAGCACATACACGACACATTTTTGATCACTGTGTTTACCCGACACTGACATCCTTCCTCTCCCGCATCGAAGAGACAAATAGATACGTCACCGGAATGCTACCATAAGTTATTTGTGCACATTTGTAAAGGATTACAACGTCATTAGCAAACAAAAGAAGAAGATAAACATATTAGATAAATATTAGCCACTCAACATAATTACACAAAAATAACCTTTAATGCTAATTACGAGCCACAAATTACTCTTTCTCAAAAAGTACTGTGCTCGGTGTCACTCGGTTATGCCAGTTAAAGGTATGTTTGTAAACAAAGTGTTATTTACAAAACAGTAAAGAAATTTGGCCGTGTGGAGGCGAGCGCGTCCACCCGCAGGCACTTATGCTCTTTGTATCGTAAACACCACGAAGAGCGCACGCGATCGTGCGTGATATGCAAGTGTCTATGAAGGTCGATTATCTCAATAATATACATAATTTTCTTATGGTGATCATAGGAATAGTTTCAAGTTATTTAAAATGCGATAGACAATCACACCAATTGGTATTAATAGTTCCAAATTCCATAGCAAACTAACATTTACAGGGAAGGAATCAGCTAAAATCTTTGATTATACAATCTCTAGACACACAATTCCATATTGAAATCGTTCGGTAAAGTGATCCCAACAGTGCTACAGTTATAACAATTTTGAACTTCTAACATGCTGTATAGCTGGCGGCACGAAAGTATGGCGATGACCGTTATTTTGCGCACTTGTAAAAAAGAAAGCTTTCTATCAAAATTGGTTTCAGCGCACTCAAGGTCATAACTACACTTTCTTGCCTCGGACTATACCCATAGTAATTACTTTTAAATTCCGGAAATACCAAATAGGGCTCTTTTGGGAATGGAGCTTTTACTGGCGACGACACGGGTGTTGTATGATTTCGATCGTAGAAACACTCGTGTCGCCGGCCAAAAAAAGGAAAGGTTAATCCTATAATATACTGCACTGCGGGGCAAAGGCTTCTATCATAGAAATCAAGTCATTGCTACTACCAGTCAGCTAGGACCAGCTTAATGTAATTTACCGTGAAAGTGTTTATTTATTTATTTACATACTATAATAGTCAAAGAAATACTATCAACTGTCAAAAAATACCAAGATCGCCTTTGGCTACACCCCAATGACCTGGTGGTAACATTAAAAACAATTACCCTAATCGCCTGAAAAGGCGACTACTCGGTCTAAAAGAGAGAGTATAGGGTGACTGAACCGAAGGAGTGCTCTCGCTGGAGGACAAACTCATCAAGCTCGTCACAAAAGGCTAAAATCTAAAAAAAAGATAGGCAGTAAAGTTTCGATGAGACGAATCTCATGAAACAATTTACTGAGTAACTGACCTGTATTGTTGGCGGCGACTAGCTGAGGCGCGTGAGCATGTGGCGTAGGCACAGAGGCCCTGGCCGGCGCGGGCGGCTGCGCGCGCGCGGGGGCGGAGTGCGGGGCGGCGTGCGGGGCGGGGGGCGCGGGCGGCGGGGCGGCGTCGTGCGCGCGCGCGGCCCTCCTCACTGGCGGGAGGGACTGCAGCGCGCGCGCGCCCTCTAGCGTCGACACCGACACGCTGCGGTGGTACACCGGCGAGTTGCGTCTGCAATGATAAACTATCTGCTATACCGATGGCGTGTGAAAAATCCGCTAGATGGAAATAGAACTGAGGTGGGAGAGAAACGCTTCGGCGTGAAAAGAGCGGCTCGACCGAAATTATCACTCCCGTATTCCGTGGTATCCTCCGGCCTCGCAGAAGACCGGCGCGAAGCAGCGCCTGCGCCGAGTTTCATTGAGTGAGGGTACCTGAGGCCTAATTGGGAGGAAAGGGGGCAGCGCACTTGTGATTATACTGGTGTTGCAAATGTCTATGGACGGTGGCAATCGTTTACCATCGGGTGATCTGTCTGCTCGTCTGCCACCTATCGACGGATTTTTGGTTTTGGATATGGGCTACCCATTCGTTGTACACCATGGAAACTCAAGTTTTTAACGAATGGGGAGCCCATATCCTATGATATGACTGACAGGATAAAATTCTAATTTCTTATTTGCAAGCTAGACAAAAATTTCAATGGTCAAAAAATACAACTATGTGTATTAGTATTTTTTCAACTCAAATAAAATTTAATTGTTTTCTTCAAAGTAACTGTACCTTGAGTCATTGCTCTTGGTGGTATCAGTGTTGTCCGCAGGACTCCACCTGTCTAGACTTTCCGAGAGGTACTCCTCGCTGCCGCTCGCCGTCGATTCCATCAACTCTTCCAGTTCATTCTCTCGGATCTAGAAACAATACAATTTAATACTGAAGACTAGCATAACTATTACAACTTATTTTATTATTAAAATTCATCTCTAATAGGAAACTACATAAATAGAAAAGCTTAACATCCAGACCAACCAAACGATCCAGGATTTATGGGTCTGGTTTAACCTTTGCATCCCTTATCATTGAACTACCCATACATTTTACACCAACTATTATTATAACCTTATACGTACCTAGAAGCAAAGGCAGCAACATCCATATTATTTTTATAGGAAACTACGTAAAAAAAAAAAATGGATGTTGCTGCCTTTGCTTCTAGATGACTCATTATTTGATATAGCTACCAAACAAAATTTACTAGACGCGCACACAAGAGCCTTAGGTGTGACGTCACACTTCAGTAGCCATTTGTGTAGAGCGTTTTTGGGCTTGCCCAAAATATGTGCTTTTAAAGTTGTGATATCTCAGGTGAGAATCAAGTAATTCTTTCAACGATTTTTTCTTAAATTGAGGGGTCTTTTAATTAAACACATAAAAAAAAATTGTCAAATACCCTATTGTGGGTGTCCCCGTTTGAGAAACTAATCTATCACCTTATTTTTCCCTTGCAAATAGGTCTGGTCTATCCTAAGCCACAGCCACTCGTTGGCGAGGTCCTCGGCGGTGATCTTCTTGGGCAGCGCGATGCCGCTCTGCGGGTACTTCGCGCTGTTCACGCACCAGTTGTCCTCCGGCGACGATTCACCTGCTTCTTGTGGGATACTGGAAAGAGTAATATTGTATTATTATGGAAAATTTATTCGATTGGTTCCACCACGATTTGTAACCCAAGAATCAATTAAACTCAGATTTTTTATTATACGAACTAAACCAATAGATGTCTACATGTCATTTCCATACATTTTTGCTGGTTATCAGATGAAAAATGTCAACATTTACGGGAAATTGACATTTGCATCTGTCAATTTAGTTAGCATAATTTAAAATCAGAGTATATAAACAATAAAATGAACACCACACTAAAGCTGAGATGTATGAACTAGCCAACCAAGAACAAGAGTAAGATTTGCTGAATAGGTTACGAAAATACATATATTGAATTTTCTAAATCATAATAATACGAGTAATTCAAGAAAACAAATTCAGAAGTAATTCATAACATAAAAGCATATAGATTTTTGGAAATAAACCCTGTGTAAACAACACTAAATGGATGTAAATATCAACAGTAAAAACATAAATACATAATAAAGAAAACAAAAACCCATTCTAGCTATTATTATATCAAACCAGAGATGATTACAAGTTGAAAACATGCAGCACTAAATCAGACATCACAAAACGATAGTATGACAGAAAATGCTAACAGTCTACTCGTATACCTCGTACTAGCTTGCTTCAAAGGTATTCCAGTAACATTTTGCGTTTTAAATAACTTCTTCTTGCTATATGAATCTTCATCTGTGATTTCTAATAATATGTCCCCAACTTTTTTCTCCCAACTGCAACGAATAAGGGGACATGACATCTTGCACCTACATACTCATAAAATATGTCTCTTTACTTGAATAATGTGACAAGTCTAACAGAACTTGGGTTGGACTTATCACGTTATACAAGTGAAGAGGCGTTTTGTAAAGCTTTAAAAAAATAATATACGAAGAAAAACAAATATATAACCAACCTCGCAATCGGAAGAGATTGGGTGGCTCGGAGCTGTCTAGCCTTTTCTACGCTGTCCATATTTCTGCGTCTGAAATTAAAACAAAAATTAAATATATACAGTAACAAAAATATATAAATAAATGTTTAAAAAAGGAGGTTGAATGTCCCTGAAGTTAGCTTCAAATAGTGTTTGACGCAAGTGCCGTAACCAATATGGCCGCGTTGCTAAGCGACGTAAATACTTTGAAGCGTTGTTTTCGAAGCTCATTTCACAAACACAACCTTTCAACTTCGTCGAATTTTTCTAATATACACTAGTACTTCTTGTTTATGTCAGAATATTAAGAAGATAATGCCTTACCTGACAAATTTAAATTCTAAAGAAGCATTACTAATGTTCAGATCTCATTTGAACAAGATTCCACTTACACATGTAAATCAATGATGTCCTTGAACTCTTCGAGGCTGAGTAGGCATTCAGGTTCAATTTTGACTTTCACCTTGTACGCCTGCTTATTGTCATGCTGTCAACACAAACACAATACCACATGTATGTTACAAATGTGCTCCACGACATTTTGAATTTGGTCATAGCAGTCTTGATAGTTAGTAAATGAGTTACGTCAAATCAAATGCATTAATACACTTGTAACAGCAAGATGCAGGTACTATGACAGTAGGGTACCCTAACAATAGCTAAAAATGTAAGGTGCGATTGGACCAATTTTTATCCGACAGATAATAATAATTGCAGCGTCATACCATAGATTCATTCTCGGATTAAGATTGGTCTAATAGGGCCTAAGTTACTTACGCATTATAATTTTAAAGTGGGTTAATTTGTGTTTAGGATGAGATAATGTTGCCTTAATTATTTTTGGCCTTGTGGTATTGACAACTGCTGAAGGTTAACCTCATGACATAAAGGTGCATTCTCGCTTAGATTAAATCAGAAATCTTTATGTCTTATACTAAAAGATCATCCGATTCGACTGTTTGTTAGATAAATCTCTCTATACAGAATTATTTAAATTAATGTGATGAAATGGCTTTTCCAATCATTAAAATAATTTTAATCTGTTAAGTTTGAAAAGCAATCATTCTGAAGTTGTCTGGTAATACCAGTTAACCCGGACCTCGTTTGCAGGGTACAAAGCGAGATAGCTGTCGAGCACCATTTAATTTTAGTTGTTTTAAGCCCGAAGCCCACATAATAGGTAGCACGAATAAGCCCCTTTAGCATGTTAGATCATCTAAATAAAAATCTACTGTTCCATACATTATTGCCTGGTGAATATTCTTTTTTTCTATATAGAACAAGTGATTTTTCTTATGATGATCCAACATTCTAAAGGGGATTTAGGTAACACATTACCTATTATGAAGTCTACCGGACAAAAACGACTAAAATTTACCGGTGAATTGTTGTTCACAATGGGGCTACCGCGTGTGGAAAATCCGTTAGATGGCGTACGTGTAGACTGAGGTCCAACTTCAACTTCATCGGTCAGTTTAGTGACATTTTGATAACCAATCACTCGTGTAGTTGGACCTCAGTCTACATGTACGCCATCTAACGGATTTTCCACACGCGGTAGCCCCCATTGCGATAGATAAAAGAAATAGAGAAAACCTTATCTATCATGACGAATGAGCGAAAACCAATGGCATTTTTCGTTGACTTATACAGTAAAGTCGCAAACGAGAGTCGAGTTAACTATCGGTAAGTACAAAAACAATGAAACAAAGTGTAAGCACGTGAGTGCAAGCGGGTCACTGACCTGCCTGACAGCGGGCAGCGAGCGGCGCAGCAGGTAGCCGCGCGCGGCCGCCTGCACGGCCAGCACGCCGGCGCGCAGCCGCACGAACCAGCGCCGCACGCGCCCGCCGCGGAACCACGCCTGCAGCTTCACCGCCGCCTCGTGCCGGACTAGCAGCCATTGTCTGCCGAACCACAGAATACTTAATAGTACAAGGTACAGAAGACCCACTTCTAAAAACCGATTATGGAAATAAAGACTCAGACTACTATAATCTATCGTTGAAATTCCGACCGCCCAGCGTTCAATGCCTACCATTATTCATACCTAGAAGTGCGTTCTCTTTCTATCGCAAGCAACTGTCGCGCGTGCGTTGCCGCTCGTTCGTGATTTTCTACTAATTTGGCCCTCCGGAGGGGACGCCGCATGTACTTGCAAGTTCGATACCTACACGCGGAGTGGGGACAGGCCTGGCCGAACACATCAAGGATCTTATGTGACTGTGCGAGCGAGGCTGTACGATCTTTACAAGTTGATATGATGATAAGTACTTCACTCGATGACTTTAATTTACTGATTAACGGCCCGTTTCTGAATTGAGAATTTGAAGTTAAGCACTACTTAATTACAAACTAACAGTTGAGCCACACTTCAAATGTCAAGTTAGTACACGCGCGCGCCGCGGAACCACGCCTGCAACTTCACCGCCGCCTCGTGCCGGACTAGTAGCCATTGCCTGCCGAACACATCAAGGATCTTATGTGACTGTGCGAGCGAGGCTGTACGATCTTTACAAGTTGATATGATGATAAATACTTCACTCGATGACTTTAATTTACTGATTAACGGCCCGTTTCTGAATTGAGAATTTGAAGGCACTACTTAATTACAAACTTTGACAGTTGAGCCACACTTCAAATGTCAAAGTTAGCACGCGCCCGCCGCGGATTCATTGTATTAATACATTTATTTCATAGCTGTTACCGACTTCATTCGCATGAAATAGTATTTTTAAGTAACTTTTCACCCTCCTCCCCCTTTCAACCCCTTTTTTGCAATAAAAAGTAGCCCATGTTCCATAGGCCAGATTCTGCGCCAGGGAGGGAAGAGCAAATCAGATTTCTTCAAGCTTTTTTTTTTTTTGTGATAGGTAGCAGACAAGCAGACAGGTCACCTGATTAGCTGAAGTTAGGTTAGGTTAGGGCAACAACAAACAAACGGGGTGAGCTCAATAAAACCGTTTAATAAAATACATGAATTCTTTAAAGGTATATTTGGTGATAAGTTAAATCTCAGGATCTAGAACATATTTTGTGTATCAAATTTCATTCCATTCAGTTCCAGGAGGGGGGCAGCTGCCCTCCCCTGCCGCCCTTGGGTGGGTGGATGGTTCCACTATCGGACATAGTTCCAGCCGGGCTAACATGCGCGCCGCAAGATAATTTGTCGACACTCGTATTGTGTCGGCGCAAGTTGCTTCTCGCTCACCTGACTGACCGATGAGCGGGATAGAAGGATGCGCTCTCGCGAACGAGAGTCGATAAAATTTTGTCGCGGTACGCTACGGGAAGGAGGTCCGTAACTAAACAATCATGTACGCTACACCTACCTGCAGTAGGTCTGTAAGACGATGGAGGCGCGCCGAAGCGCGAGGAAGCGGCGGCGCTCGAGTACAGCGCGGAACCAGCGCTGGATTGTGATGATGGACGCCATGATCTGCTGGTGCAGCCGGTACTCCAGCTTTGTTTGTTCGCTTTCGCGCATGAAGATTTTCGTAGCACCTGTAGGAAGGGTATTCGTGTTAATAACAAAATAAAGTATCAGCCTATATACTATCCCACTGCAGGGAAAAGAAATCAAGTCGTTACTACTATGATGGGATAGGGCTAAATACTTGCCATATGCGGTCCCCCAGCTCATTATATCGATAAACGGGACAAATAGGGAGGATTTTTCGCAAAATGGGACAATTATACGTCCCGGCGCTTTGTTTCCGGACAAAGGTGTAAATAAATGGGACTTACCCGTTCCAAACGGGATGTATGGTCGGTCACGTTAGGTATACACCTAGCTAATTTAAATTTTGAGGATTTTAATTAATAATTTTTAAATCTAACCTAATTGATAGTTATCTCGATCCAAGTTGAGCGTGGCGAGGAAGTGCCTGACATCAGACTGGGAGCTGAGCAGGCCCTTGGGCAGCAGTATCCGGTAGAGCTGGATGAACTCCTCGTACGACAGCCGCACGTTGTAGCCGGCCTGCCGGATCCGCACAGTCTCCAGCATACCGGTGTACCGCAACTGCCTCTGGACGGTTTCTTCGTCGAACACATTGGGTATCTTGTCGCTGTTCGATTTTATGCACCTATGGGTTTAACATTAAAATTGTGTTATTCAGTTCTTCTTCTCGTGTCGATGGCATCAAGATCAAGACGACTGCGCTATCGGTAGGCTGCAGGATTCAGTTGTTATCTATCTATATCTATCTTCTTCTACTTAACTTACTGGATAATCAACAATAATAAATTAGAACGAATCTGTCTACTTTTAAAACAGACGACCATTCTCTTTCCAAAATACCGGCAATAGATAGCGACCAGCAACGAAGGAGTTTACCATCGTTACAATACCTATAGTCGGATTTTTAATTAGACCAAAGTGATTTGACAGATGCAAATGTCGATTCCCCATACATTTGACATTTCTATCAATTTATGATCACGTATGGAATTGACCAGTTACAGCTGTCATAACTCCGACTTTATTATAATCAGCTTTAGTTCATCACCTGATGAAGAACGGGTTGGCCTGGTTGAGCGTCTCCATGAGCTGCGCCAGCGAGTGCTGGAACTGCGCGGCGACGGTGAGCGGCTGTTTCCGCTTGCCGGTGGGCGCGGCCGTGCGCCCGGCCAGCGTCTTCACGCTCTGCAGGTTCTTTAGCCCTTTCTTCGCGCGTTCTCGAGGTCGGAACGACTTGTTCTTCCTATACGAATTATTGGAGAACTTTTTATTCAATTGTTTTGGTTTGAACGAGTTTGCATTTATTTCGTGTGAGTTTAAAGTGTCGCTGTGTTCGATTTGGGACTAAGCGTAAGATTAAATTGATCATGTTAAGATTTTTACATGGGATGTTGCAATAAAGTTACAAAACTTTGAGAATGATTTTATAAGATATTTTAAGTTTTAGAAAAGTACACAATTTTCAAATGTAAATTTACATTTTAAAGACTTCAAACTCGAAATAGAAAATGCATACTCGATTCGCACGAGGCCAACCACCGAAAAAAATAGAAAATAGCAAAGTGATGTGTGCCGGCTGTATGTACAACATGCTGGTCCGTGAGTGCGGCCCGATGAACGCCGGCTAAATCCGATCGCTGCTCAACAAGCGCACAATAGATTACACAAACGATAAAGATTCAAATATATTGCTGATGCATTCAATAATTGCTAATTACACTAAAGAGTCCCAATAGAAATAGAAACAACAAATCAACAGCCCTGCGGTGATAAATAGCATTATTATAAGTAAGATATTCATTGCAAATAAATAACAGGTGATCTTACAACAAAATATTATGAACAAAACAACAAACAGATCCAGAATAAAGTAAGCCACGGAAAATTAATACCCATAGCCATCACCGTGATAGAGTGTAAGAGACCCCAACCGAAACACGCTTGATTCATCAAACAAAATCATAACGAGAGTGAACAGCTAACTCTCTATCTAACAAGAGATCAAATTGATGTAAGTAGAAAGACATAAAACTAGATGATGTATGTTTCTACTTTGGTGCCACCGTGTATTCTGCACGAAATGAGGCATTTTTGTAAAAACCCTTTTTACTCCCGGGAAAACTGGAGTTCCATGTTTGGCACGGGATCCAACTTTTTTGCCTTTAAATCACTCAATTTGCTGAGCAGATATTAGCTATAATTGCTGCTTTGCCCGTGTCAACTGGGAGATATTATCGTAATCATAAGAGCATACTTTGACATCGTGATTTAAATTACTTCTTGTTCATCTCTACTAGAAAAAAAAAAGTTATTTGCGGTATTACTTTAAAGTTATATGCGGTAGAATATCGTCACAAGAATTTATTGATCGCGAAATTTCTTAAATATGTGGAGAAAAGCAACCTATTTAAAAATGTTACAAAATTCGAGTAACAATAAAACAACATTTCCTATTTGGACGGTTTTGTTTGACGAAATCGCAAGTGGACAGAGCGTGTGATCCGCTGCACCCCGCAAGAAGTGATAAGGTGGCAAGAGGGCAGGCTGGCGGGGCGCTGGGCGCTGGGCGCACGTACATGACGATCTGGCTGGCGCGCTGCATGACGTCGGTATCGTCGAAGCGCTCGCGCTCGAGCGGGCGGCGCGGGCGCGTGTCGGCGAGCCTGTAATGCTTAGCCCCGCGCTCCACACGCTCGGCGGCCGGCCGCCCCGCCTCCGCGCGGGCTCTACACTCCGCCCGCGCCGGCGTCTCCCGCTCGCGCACCTTGCTCGGCGGCCGCCCCGGCGTTCTGTGCGGGGGATTTAACCGCGGCCGGAAGGAAAGGGTCAAATTAATTTAAACAAAAATTAAAATTAATCAAAAACGTGACTGTGGAACGCATGCACGACTGTGAGGGTTGGTGCGCGGGCGGCTCTAGCAGCCGCCGGTTACTTGCGTCTGCGATGCTGCGGGACGGGACCGTGACTGGAGGGTGAGGTTTCGTGATTTGGATTCCGTTAGACTACTGTTAATGTGTCGAGTCGTTAACGATCTACCTTTGTAGGCGTATAGTTGTAAAAAGGTGATAAAAGTTGAGGGAAATAAAACATTGCGGGCCATGCATAAGTGCACATAGAACATAAAGCATTCCATATAGGTGACTTACGCAATGCGGTTGATTGCGAGATTGATTGACGATACTGTCACCAGTTGGCTGAGCAACAAGACACATTTCATTATGTCACATAACTATATTGGCACAAGCTACTATAAATATAATATTTTTTCCAATATTTCGGCCCCACTGCAAGCGAAACATAATGTTTTCCAAAAGCCGTATGATACATATTGAGATTCCATAAACTTCTTTAACAAGTCCACAAGGGGTCAATAACATTATTATAATAATATTAAACTATTGCAATATGAACTGACTGTTATACCTCTCTCTCACTCCAATACAAAGACAAGCATACACAAAAGCACACCACGGGACAGTTCGCTCGAATATATTATTACCAATAGCCCTCACAACGCAATGCAGTGGGTCCGCATCTAACCATCAAGTTTAAAATATTACTTTTCAGCATGTTTCTCTCATGCCTCGAACATGTTAATACTGGCAATCTTGCTGTCAGTTAGTTATAATCGTATCAAAAGCAATGTCTATAATAGAATGCGTATCGGTAGGCCTGGGGACTCCCTACGATAATGTCGGTAGCGGACGTTGTCTATGGACTTTCTATTTGTTTCCTCCATGAATAATAACGGGGACTATATCCAAAACTGGAATTCGAGACCAAAAAAACTACGACAATGTTGCTACTGCAATAAAATGATCGTACCATAGTATACCTCTTTTTTCTTAAAACATTCGCTGATGTAATTTATTTATGAGTAATTTTGATTCTCTAATTTAAAAACATTATTTTATTTACTTTTTTTCACGTAAATACAAGACGCGTTAATATAACTTAACCATCCGTAATTTCAGTTTTCAAAGATGGTATTGCGCTTGTAACACTTCAGGTGTTGATAACATTGTACCTACCTACAACATTTTAACTTACATAATACAGATGCAATATGTATGGAAACTTGACAGTTTAGTCTGCATAATAAGAAAAAGAATGCCAAAAAGGTTGGCGAAACCTGAAAACGTTATTTGAAAATGACATAAGTGACTTTAACCATTAACCAGGCTATGTACCATATGAGACCACCAGATTTTGAACTTTATGCAGTTATGATAAGGTTGAAAACCAATGAAAAAAAAATATGTTTAAGGCCTGGTTAAGGGCCTGGTTAACAGATTTGACAGTGACGTATCTGTCGTAGATTTTTTGGTCTTGAATTCCAGTTTTGGGTATAGTGATGTTCGACGTAACAGTGACGATTTGCTACCGTCACAAGCGTAGGGAGGGGACATCAGGCCTGACCGCGAGTCACGAGTGGAGATACCGACCTGATGATGGAGTCGTTGGGCGCGTGGACGGAGGCGCGGGGGATGCGGGACGCGCCGTCCGCGCGATGCACGCGGTGCTTGCGGCCCGCGTCCAGAAACGCGAAGTAACCCCTGGGGAGATATACATAGCTGAGCTTCTAGCGGTGAAGTGAAGTATGAATTACACGATAATAGCAACTGCTATATTGATCCTACTACTATTATAAAGGCGAAAGTTTGTAAGTATGGATGTATGGGTGTTTGTTACTCTTTCACGTAAAAACTACTGAATGGATTAGAATGAAACTTTACCACAATATAGCTTATACATCAGAATAACACAAAGGCTACAATTTATAAAACTATATTGTGTGGATTGTCCAAAATATTACGGTAAGTGTCAATAATTAACTCCACGCGTACGATGTCGCGGGCGGCCGCTAGTAAGTAATAGTAATACAAGCACAGTACAGATCTCTCGACCGGTCTGGCGATTACAACGAGGCAACTGCCGTCTGATCTTCGCAACCCTCAAATAAGGGAACCGAACCAACTGTTACATGTTTCAGATACGATTCAAAACGTGCAGGTTTCCTCAGAATGTTATCCCTTAGCGCCTAGCTAAAGATAATAATAATACGCACAAAGATTTGAAAAATCCAGAGGTGTATGTGATTCGAACGAATTTCCTCTACTTAAATGGAACACTCCGCTAACGTTCCATTTGAATCCATCTCGCGTATCTCCTTATAAGGCAACGCCAATGCTGGACGTTCATCTTTCCCCCTGAGTTTTAAAAGCTCCTGCGTACCCTCAATCGCTCCATTAGCTCTTCAAATAGCCTATTGATCGACTCACCTAAAGAAAGCGCGCACTATGGCCCAGCGGAACACGGCCACGGGGTCCACGCCCACCAGCTCGCGGACGAACGCCAGCGACGAGTTCTTGAGCACGCTCACTATGTCCTGACGCATCAGATCTAGGTTCTTCTCTCGCATCACTGTCACCTGCGCAACAAAATTATATGTTACTTCTTACAACTTCCAACTCAATGATCCTAGGATTAATATTTGGAAATTACATCTTTATACGGATTTGCAATGTATGAAAAGCACCAAAAACTAATTTTCATTTCTAATGTAAACAATATACAACAGACTTTTCTTTCAATATGAACTTTTGTTATTTAAATAAATAATAAATAAATGCGCCAGACAACCACACCAATCAACTTGGTCTCAAACTAGGGCAACCCCTGTACTATTAGTACCAGATGACGATAATTAACTGGCGGCGTCAACCCAAATCACCCAGACCCAAGAAAATTTACAAAAAATAATTTTCTAAATTGACTTGACCGGGAATCGAAATCCCGGGACCTTTCGCGCTACGGGCGAATACCTAAGCCACTGCGCCATCGAGGCTGTCATTGTAACCTTGATAAAATCATGAACACTTCACCAATACTAGGATATAGGAAAGTCACTGCTCTACTTTTCACTTGTCCGAAAGATAGTAGAAATTCTTAATAAAATTCGACTCATTTACCTGGTATTTAACTCGGCCAGCATAATGCCGCACCACAAAGGCCGGTTCGCGTCTCTGAGGTTTTTCGTAGAACGGGTTATCCTCATGGACCGAGTTGAACTTTTGTAGCAGCGTCTCGTTTGTGGCCCAAGGGAAACTAAAACAAAATAGATAGAAATAAATAATATATGATAAACTGAGAAACATAACTGCTTATATTTTTGATTGACTATCACTGACTGACTTGAGCTGGTGATAGCCGGAGATCGTCATAGTAGACAAATTGGGGCTTTCCGGTCCGGTTGCAGACTTCGCAGAACCGGGATAGTTGGCACTCATTGGGACAGACTTACGTTCACCAGTTAATGGCAACTCACTTGCACTGGTCAGCCAAGACGCATGACCTCTTATCAGTTAGGGGCAGCCAGTGTTGTCGGAGAATCCGATGTCCGTCCACCGGATGCCCTCGCGGCGGTACTCCTCCTGTTCGTACTTAACGTAATGACGTTCAGAAAACGGCGATGACTGACTGGTTGAAGACAACTCACTTGCACTGGTCATCCAGGACGCAGAGCAGCCCACTGGGCTTGCCCTCTATCAGTTGGAGGCAGCCAGTGTTGTCGGAGAACCCGATGTCCGTCCACCGGATGCCCTCGCGGCGGTACTCCTCCTGTTCGTACTTAACGTCATGACGTTCACCAGTAAACGGCGATGATGGTTGAATACAACTCACTTGCACTGGTCATCCAAGACGCAGAGCAGCCCGCTGGGCTTGCCCTCTATCAGTTGGAGGCAGCCAGTGTTGTCGGAGAATCCGATGTCCGTCCACCGGATGCCCTCGTGGCGGTACTCCTCCTGTTCGTACTTAACGTCATGACGTTCACAGTAAACGGCGATGACTGACTGGTTGAAGACAACTCACTTGCACTGGTCATCCAAGACACAGAGCAGCCCGCTGGGCTTGCCCTCTATCAGTTGGAGGCAGCCAGTGTTGTCGGAGAATCCGATGTCCGTCCATCGGATGCCCTCGCGGCGGTACTCCTCCTGTTCGTACTTAACGTCATGACGTTCACCAGTAAACGGCGATGATTGGTTGAATACAACTCACTTGCACTGGTCATCCAAGACGCAGAGCAGCCCAGCTGGGCTTGCCCTCTATCAGTTGGAGGCAGCCAGTGTTGTCGGAGAAATCCGATGTCCGTCCACCGGATGCCCTCGCGGCGGTACTCCTCCTGTTCGTACTTGACGTTATGACGATCACCAGTAAACGGCGATGACTGATTGGTTGAAGACAACTCACTTGCACTGGTCATCCAGGACGCAGAGCAGCCCGCTGGGCTTGCCCTCTATCAGTTGGAGGCAGCCAGTGTTGTCGGAGAATCCGATGTCCGTCCACCGGATGCCCTCGCGGCGGTACTCCTCCTGTTCGTACTTGAACACGTGCTGGTTGAAGTAGTACTGCAGATGCTCGTTCGCGTAGTTGATGCACAGCTGCTCGAAGCTGTTGCTCGGACCGAAGTCCTCGAAGCCGAATATGTCGAGGACGCCTGGAATGGACAAAGTATGTTATACGAGTGGCCCGCCCTCACTTCGTTTTGGGACATTAGTTCCCATCAGTGCCAATAGATGGCGCTAATTTTGTGTTTTTTTTTTCGATTTCAGTATATGCCTTATCGTTGTCAGTAGAATTAACCACCGGACGAAATAAATATCACTGCACACGTGACCTGATCCCAAAGCTACTTGCTTTGGGATCAGGTTAGGTGCGCATTTGTTTTATGTGTAAGGCAGGATCAATAAAGGATCTACAAGTATGATTTTAACGGTCGTATGTACCAGCTTCTAGTGGCCTTTTCTTTCAATTGAGACTTATTTTAGTGGACATTACCTATGCTATGTCCCTGATGTTCCCGTAAAGTGTCCTTTTTGGAGAGCAACGCATGGTTGACTTGCATCACGATCCAGTCGAACAGAGCACCATACAAACACTTCGCCATTGCGTCCCGAGTGGCTATTGCTTCGGGGAGTCTGAAAAGCAAACATTTATTGGTAAGTCTATAATAAGTAATATAAAATAATATTTATTGCCAGAAGTGGGTACAAATGGTCTTATAAAAATTACTGCTTGTGTCGAAGAAATCCCGTGATAATTAATTTAAGAGCTTTCTACCGGGCCAGACCTAAATATTTACTATGTAATTTATTAGGAAATAGTAAGTCTAAGACAGTTGTTTTTAAAATAGGGAGGTCTTATATTATTATTTTTGGTAAGATCTTAAAACTTTTGAACCATTATAACAGGTTCAAGACCAATCACCCAGGGATAAATCTTTTGGTATACGCACTAATGCGTATGGAATGAAATCTTTATAAATGCGCTTTAATAGCATTAGTATTATTATAGTTAAAGATCTACAAACATAAGCATCAACGGGACACTTAAACTTCACGATATTTACTGCCCATAAATTGAATGAGTAGGTAAATCTATTAAGGATAATTATTAAATTCCAAACAGGGCAAGTTATACCTATAATTAATAACAAGCGTCTCGCCCGAGGCCCGGGCGCGCTTGGACGTGAGCGCCGCCAGGAGCGTCTCCTGCTTTACGTGCAGCAGCGAGGATATGAGAGACACCACCTCCGGGTTCCGCACCCCCACTGCCTCGTCGTGGTGGTATGACTTGCGCTGCGGTTGGAACTCCACGTTGCCTGTAACACATTTGATCTACTGTAAGCTTCGGTCATAGAAACTCCAGATGCAGTGTGAATGCGTTAAAATGGGTCGCCGCCCATGAAGGTTCGATTCGCTATTTGGCATTTTAGGAATTTAAAACTAATTACTATCAATTAGGGTTGAAAATATAATACTACTAAATACTATTTTGTTTTCTAAGTCGACGTAATGAGTACTTGTTTAAAAGGATATCATAACTTTTTACTTGACTGATACAACCTACTTTTTTTTTCAGTACAGCAGATATACAAACACATGGGTACATCGATAATTTAATAGGATTTTGAATATTAAGAGCGTTCTCGGCTAGTGCGAAATGTCATGTTTCGGTTTTGATTTGCAAAATTTCACTCACACATAAGCATGTGTTACTGTTTGCATAGAGTTGCCGAGTACGTTTTCTTTACAGTTAGACTGACAAATTTTGATCCTTTCGCTTTATAGCAAAGTAAATTACTGTATTGTTGTAAAATTAAATTGCAAGTTAAATCCAACGTTGATTTATTGTTATTCTTTTGATTTTTTGATTTAAGAAAAATAAAAAAATAGGTATATCATTTAGATACCTACCTACCTTTTTTACTCAGGACGGGTAAGCAATTAAATACTTAAAGATATCATGTTTTGTTTAATAAATCATTTAATATAAAAGAACATTATACATTATAAAACAGTTGTATTTATACATTATAAAACAGTTGCAAACCCTCAATTTGGTGGGCTCTTTCTGGGATCAATTCTTTAAGAAACAGTCCCAGAGGAAACGGAGAGGACGTGGCAGAGCCCAGATACTATGACTATAAATGAGATCGACTTCATAATATATATCGGACATTAAGCGAATATTCAGAGATGTCTCAGTGATCAATAGGTTTAAAACCGGAAGTGATCACCGACTTCTCAGAGGCACTCTGAATATCAATTTTAAGCTTGAACGTCTCGGTTGATGAAGTCCACGCTCCGGTCAAATCTGCTCCAATCACTCGCTGGTTCCGATGCCTTCCAACTGAAATTGGAAAATCGATTCACTGCCTTGGAAACCACAATTGACGTATATATCGACGAAGAATTCGACCAAGTGGTGGAAATCCTTCGGGACGAGGGCACAAAGTTCTGTGAGTAGCAAGCGGTCTATACTCTGGATTTAATGGACAAGAGGCGGAAAGATCCATCAGTCACTTCGGCAGAACAACGGGCTCTAAATAAGTCCATCTCCAAGCTGTTAAGACGTGACCTCCGAAGCTCCAATTCACTCTCAATACAGAGAGCAATTGAGCAGAACCAGGGGGGTCCAAAGTCTTCGTACAACAGCTTGACAGGAGCCACCTGTCGAAGTTAACCAAAACAAATCGAGGAGTCGTCACATCAAAGCCAGAAACTTTTTGCCTTCTTTTACGCCATGCGACGGAGGATCTACCCGACATCAGCTTGGAGGAGATCGAGGCAGCTCTTGGACAACTTAAAAATGGAAAAGCCCCGGGAAAAGACGGAGTCACACCGAGCTTCTGAAAGTTGCCGGCAAGCCGGTGTTGAAGGAACTTTGACGTATATTTAATTTTAACTCGGTTATTTTCTTCGGGAGAACTCCTAGGGCGTGGCCGCGGAGCTTGTTCGTATTGTTCTTCAAGAAAGGCGACAAAACCTTACTGAAGAACTATCGACCAAAGTCACGTCTATAAGTTGTTCTCAAGAGTCATTTCGAATCGCCTTACACGAAGACTTGACGAAGCTCAACCTGCAGAGCAAGCCGGGTTCCGACGGTTTTAGCACCATAGACCATATTCACACAGTGAGACAGGTTATACAGAAGACCAAAGAATATAACCCAGCCCCTGTGCATGGCATTTGTGGACTATGAAAAAGCTTTTAACTCCGTCGAGACCTGGTCTGTTCTCGAGGCCTTGCAGAGGTGCCAAGTCGATTGGCGATATCGACTTGGCACGAGGTGTTGAGGTGTCTGTATAACGTCGCTAATATGTCCGTAGTAATCCAAAATGGCCAAACCGAGCCTGTCCTGCTACGACGTGGTGTGAGACAAAGAGATGTTATATCTTCGAAACTCGTCTCCGCTGCGCTGCAGGACTTGTTCAAAACGCTAAACTGGAAAGAGCGCGGAATCAATATTAATGGCGGGTACATGTCACACCTACGATTCGCAGACGACATCGTCATCTTGACGGAAACCTTACATGGCCTACAGGCGAGCAGCCTGGCTGAATCTTCCAATCACTTCGATCTTCGGATGAACTTGGATAAAACCAAGGTCATTTTCAACGAGCTCGTTGATCCGGGACCGGTCGCTGTTAATGGAGTACCTCTCGAAATTGTCCAGGAATATGTCTATCTAAGATAAACGCTCCAATTAGGCAGAAACAACTTCGAGAGAGAAGCCAATAGAAGAATTCAGCTAGGCTGGGCAGCATTTGGTAGGCTTCGTCAAGTCTTCTCGTCATCCATCCCTCAAAGTCTTAAGTCGAAAGTCTTCGACCAGTGCGTCCTCGCGGTCATGACTTACGGTGCCGAGACGTGGACGTGGCTGGACTAATCCACCCGGTTCAAAGTCGCTCAAAAAGCTATGGAAAGGGCTATGCTCGGAGTATCTCTGAAGAACCGCATCAGAAATGATGTAATCCGACAGAGAACCTGAGTCACCGACATAGCCCACCGAATTAGCAAACTGAAGCGGCAGTGGGTTGGTCACATTAGCCGCAGAACTGACAACCGTAGGAGCCGTAAAGTCCTTGAGTGGAGACCGCGACTCGGTTAAGTGTTGGACGCCCTGCGACAAGATGGGATGATGACATTCGAAGGCTGGCTGGTGTGGGCTGGATGAGAGTGGCTGAAAATCGGGAGCAGTGGCGTGCATTAGAGGAGACCTATGTCCAGCATGTTGGAATACATCAAAATAACTCAAACTCGTCCCATGCTAATCTGCACTTAATTGCATAGTAATAGAGTTCCTCTTGTTGCACTTGTTAATAAGGTTCATTTTACGAATACATATTTCGACCTTGAATCCTGAGGGATCACTCTGTTAGTAAGTCTTGAGATGTTAGTAAGTCTTGAGATGCCAGCGAGTCTTGTCGACTCGGCCGGTTCGTCTTGTGGAGTCTGTTGACTCAGATAGTTAGTCTTGCTCTGTCTGTGAGTCTTGTTACTCTGCTAACTGTACATTTGTAAACATGCGTACTCTCCTATAAAACGATTTAATAAAGATATCGTTTAGTACCAACAAATAAGTTTGTCATTGACTCCCAAAACCCAATACAGCAGTGGACGAGTGTGGGTTGCTGATGATGATGATGATGAAATTCTACTTTAAAATCATAGTCATGTTTCTGTAGTTTGCGATTCAACTATTTCCAATTCTTCGGTGGTATTCTCATGTATTTGACCTTCTCTTTTCTGCCTTTAGCAATAAACGTAATGAAATCATCGTAAAAGAAAAATGTGAATAGATTATGACCAGCTATGTCATTAAAAGTGGATTCGCGGTAACTTACGTTTTAGCTTCATTAGCTTTGGCCAAATTAAGTACCATAACTTTTCCTTTTCTTCCCCGAATAGCTCCTTTTATATCACATTTTATATTATTATGTAAAATGTAAAGAATATAATATATTAATCTATGGAAGTTACTAGAATTGCATTTCTTTACCTTCGTACTCACCAAAATTTTGTTTGGTTAAAACAAATTAATATTCTTAAAACAAAAAAGTATCAATCCGTCTCAGTCGCGTCAAAAAATCTCCAATTTCAAATAAAATTTTACGTAGCACGCGGTGACCGGGAGCGACATAGGTCCTACCTCGGAAAGGCCTCGGCCGGCACTGAGCGCTGGTGCGATTCTGCGCCGATTATATAGTAGTACTAAATGATTCATAATAAAATAAAAAAACAAGTTATTAAAGTTAAAAAAATACCACGTTTTAAAGCGTAAATTTCTTCATTTATTAGGTTTAAAAAAAAATCAAGAATACCTTTTATTTCATCCTAAACTAATACGTGTAATAACTCGAAAAATTACTAACAATGATACTTTTGAGTACACTTTTCTTGTATGAAAACTTACAGTAATCACTATTGTTTTGTAGCCATGCCCTAATATATGTTATTGTTCTTTTAATAGAAATATTGTCATAAGTTTGTCGTTTATAGTTTTACTATTATCGAGCATTTGCGTAGACCTTCGACCACAAGTTTCAAAAAGGGATTGTATTAAAACTGTTCTAACGAGAAAACTAAATGATCATTTGAAAATATTTTGAAATTATGCATTAGATTATGAAATCTGCAATAATTTGACATCAATATCTTATTTACAAACTGTATAGATTATCATTTTATTCTCCATCGGAAATCAATGATTTTGACTTAAGTGTGACTCTTACGGATAAACGCTCTTAATCAGGATTATTGGTAGAATTAATTAACATAATGATTATTTGATCAAAATTAGATAATGTATGAGTACTGATAAATAATAAATAATAAAACCTAAAACCAATAAACAATAATATTCTTTAAACACTTATCAGGACATTTTAGCCTAAAATTGATAATGGATAATGAAATAGATGAATGGAGGATTAAAAACACATGTAGATAAAATTATGTGATTGGGATAACAAATTTTATATCTTTATTACGAATTTATGACATTATATTTAAAATAGGTACTTATATTTTTAGACAGCTGTTAGTTTATCAATAGAAGTATAATGTAAATATTCCTTATCAATATGGCGAATGGCGATAGATATGCAAAACAAATGATGTATTAATTATTTACTGTATCTTACCTAAAAGAAGCACAGCAGATAAGACAGCAAACAGTCTCCGCCGCTTGTCCATCGTGAAGCCCACCATGTCCATGGACTGCTTCAGCCGCGAGAACTCGTACTGCTCGTCCACACCAGGCACAACACTACAACCAGTCCTCGACAGGTAATTGTATTTGTCAACACTAAGTAAATGCAACTGTTCCTTCTCCTGCTCCGAGGCACCAGCTAATAAATAATAGAACACATGATAGTTCCTCTCGTTACGTCCCTGACTGCAAATTCTGGACTTTTCTAGAAGATATTTCTGTACAACTGCACCATGGACCATCCCATTTTCCTTATAATTCACTTGTATAAACTTCCCGAAACGGCTCGAATTGTTGTTGTGGGCGGTTTTCGCGTTACCGAACGCCTCCAAGACGGGCCCCGCACTCAGGATCGTCTGCTCGACGCCGCTGCCGTGCGAGCCCTTTTGACTGAGAGCCGTTAAATGATGCAGAAGAAAGTTTGTGCTCTCAGTCTTTCCTGAACCACTTTCTCCACTAATCACTATACACTGATTTGTTCTTTCCCGTAGCATGCAATGGTAGGCAGCATCGGCCACTGCGAATATGTGAGGTGGAAGACTGGAACCGATCCGTTTGTTCTGGTACAATTTCACATATTTCGGGTTGTAGATGGGGTAGAACTTGAACGGATTGAGGGCTATCAGGATGGAACCCACGTATGTGTATATGTAGCCGGCCGCGAACCTCGCTCTCAAGTTGTCGAGCAAGGTCTGTTCGTTCAGCTCGGGCAATTGACACAGATCCGGGTACTCTCGGTCTTTCGGTTGATATAAAAACCTCTGAAAGAAATCCTTTATCAACTGCGGATCCACCGAGAAGTTTTCCATCCATGGTTCTTCCGGTATTTTCTCGCGTAAATAGAATCTGAAAAAAAAAACAGGACTCGTTATGACAACTTATTCCTCTCTTAATTTGTCGCCTAAACTAATATAAACACGAGATTACTTTTGAGTCATGTTAGTTAAAGAATCCCATCAAACAATCGTAATAGCAACGCGGCAACAATCCCATGTTGTTGTAAGAGCCTGTTTTAGTGTAATTGGCAGGATGGAGACACTGTTATCACGCCGCGGCGGCAGGAAGACTGAGTCACGCGAACCATTGGGATATTTTATCCCCAATCGCTAGTATGGCCCTTCTCGTCACAAACCGCTATGGTATGGAGTTAAACATAAAAAACACACTTGTATGGCTTTTATTTACTTTTAGAGTTATTCAATTCGATGTTGATATCATTTGAACCTTCACCGAAAACATTCGACAATTAATTTAAGTTAATGCGATTTTGAACGAAATCGTATTCATTTTGAAAATCCCATTAATAAAGTTGTTACAATAAATTACCACATCCAAAAGATTTCGTACACGTATCTTAGTAACTTTAATTAAATTAAGTGGTTATGACTCATTGAAAATTGTTTAGATTACTGTCGCTGTCTCTCAGCTTGCTATGGCTTGAGCAAATGCCAGTACGAACGAGATTATTCTACACGTAATTACCCTATAAGTGAATGGGTAAACTAAGCATAAAACAATCAGATAATATCAAAGTGTCATAGCTATATAATTAACAGGTGTGTGAGCAAGGTTAGCCGTGCGGCTGCTCTCGCAGTAGTCAATTATTGTAGGCCTGAGATAATTACCACAAGCCACAACTATCTATAGCACTATTCAATGTCAAGGCATAATGATGTAAACAAAAAATTGAGAAGTAAAACAAGTCAAAATCTAGTTTAAGGAAACCGTTTATTATTTTGATGAACAAATTGCTTTTCGTAAAACAATGTATACTTACATTTAATTTTAAGTATTCATCTGTCTTAAGATATTCTGTATTTTTATCTTCCACATTATCTTTACCTCGCAAGTCGCAACCTATGTAGCTTAGTCGCGCAGTGGGAATTTTACAGCCCTGGTTCTCTGGAACCTAAACTAGTGGTTGACAACTATCAACACCTAGATTAGGTTCTCAACTAAATGGCGTTTTACATCTAGTAGACAAGCGTTTTCGAAGTTTTGAGCCCCCATGTTTAACAGTGGGAGAGCCCATGAATGGGCCGGCTCGACCGGAGTAATATCACGTCCTCACTTCAGAAAACCGGCGTGAAGCAGTGCATGCGCTGTGTTTCGCTGCGTGAGTGTACCGGAGGCCCAATGCAGGGGATTGGGGGTGAAAAGATAAGCAGCGCACTTGTGACACCACTGGTGTTGCATGGTGTCCATGGGCGGCGGTAATCGCTTACCATCAGGTGATCCGTCGGCTCGTCTGCCACCTATATCATAGAAAATACATTATTAAGGTCTCTGAGAGACAAACTGCTACCGCGAATGTATCAGCAAGTAGTACCTGTAATACTGGCCGGAGTTGTTGTTGGGCCAGAGTAGCATGACGGCCACTGGCGACTCGTTGGGCCCGAGCCGCCTCTCCTTGCACTCGCCGCTGACCACGTCGCCGACCACCTAAACCACTCATTACTTAAGATCTTGTTTACACATAAAATATCTCTACATGCAATAAACCTGTTATAATGAGTATTTCCAATTAGGACTGCAGCCGTAAACTGCGACTATAAGGGTTCAAAATTTTACTTGAAGTGCGGTCTGCGGTCGCCATTCGCATTTCGACTTTTGAAGCCGAATTAAGTCGAATCGGAAATGTACCTTAATGCTGACGTAGTGATGCACAAAAAAGTTATCCTAGTGCGAAATGCATAGATTAGAGATTCAAACCGGTAATACAATAATTAAACCTACTTGAACTAAACAAATTAAGTTATTTAAACCATTGTGTGATATTAATAATGAACAGATCTATAATGTAATTCATATGTAATACAATCTAGCAAATATCATTATTGTGCAAGTAATAAGTTGCCACTGAGAAAGAAATCTCAGTGAACTTGGAATCCCATGAGTCACTCAGTTGCAATGAGCAAAAAATGAATTAATGACAAATATCATCAACATGACAGAAGCTGACTAAGTGGACAAGATTTCCGACGTTACACACAATATAATTACTAATTTCGTACCATACTGAGAACTATGCACTACCACAATCTAAAAATATGCGACGCATCGCGCGCTCTTTGATCTTCACATTGACGTTAAAATAACAATAAGGATCTTACTGTGCATAATGATGCTATGCCTATAGAGCAATAGGACATAGGTACAATTGTTTTGTTTGGTTATTGCTATTATATGTATAAGAACAATAAAAAGTCCAAGACACAAATGACCATAACGGAATACTTCAGAAAATTAAAATGAAATTCATAACATACACAGCTAGTTAGTTATCAGGATATAGACAGCAAGACCGAACATTTTGACTAGTGCAACTCTGGATCTTAGTTTGCAAATTAAAACTAAGTTCCCAACATAATGTGTAGTACCCAAGATGATGTTTGCGCAAGGGTGGGCGCTTTGAACATGTGTCTGCGCTGGGACAGTTCCCTCAACCAGTGTATATAAATCAAGTGGACATATTAGGTATATAACTTTACTTCAGCATTGATCCTTGAAATTCAAAGCACTGGGGGAATTAAAAGTGTGGTACTTATTTGCACAAGTATTGGGTCCCTTTACAAAATTTATTATTAAAGATGCCAATATGAAAAAAAAACGAATAACTGATTTAGTACTTGTGAAATGGTTCTCATTTTTAATTACCACCATTAAATCATAGCAATTGGTAAAGTAAACAATAGTTGTATTTGTCACCACAGTAAATACATGCATAGTTCCCACTGACATTTACAGTATGTTTTCCTCATGGGTAATATTTACAGAAATACATTTACTTCCATTTCAATTCATTTATAATGACATTGAAACAATGCACTTATCTGTTAAATTGTTAAGTTAGTTATTTGGTCATTAATGTGTTCAATTTATACTTTACAAGATGGTGATTTTACAGACTTGGGTTATTGTAGAAATGGGTATTTAGGTGTAAAATAGAAAAAGTTTGCAATGTCCTTACCTCTGCCAACTCATAGGGGCCTCCAGATCCATTATTTAAGCTCAGCTTATCAGCAATGCAGCTAACTATCTCGTCTGAACTGGTTTGCTTGGAGGCTTCCACTGACAGTGCCTCATATTGTGCAGAGAGTGCGCCCACAAACACCTAAATAAGGTATAACTTGATGAAATTCTACTAATTTGGTAAAATTACAATACAAACAAGGATTAAGGTCTATGCAACCTAATTAATTTATGTTACAATTTTGTGTTATGATTGTAACCTGTTGTATTCCATAATAATAAACAGAATATGTTGTATAATTAAACAATAAGTCAGAAACTACATTTTGTGGGTCCACCCATCTTAGATTGCTAATCTATATTATGTGTATGTACACTATACATTCCTGAAGGCACTATAAAAGTGAGGTGAAGTGCCAGCATTCTTGGTAGCTGTGTTAACACCCTTACACAACTTATTATGCATAGTATTTTTCACAGAACATAATTATAATCTTGAAAATTATCTCATGGATAAGCTATCAAGAAGCGCTAGAAAAACGGAAATGAGCCTTATCATCTATTACAGCCATAATACAAATACCTAATTATGAAAATCAAAAATAGTTTTTTGTAGTAGGTATTGACTATAATGAAAAACTGAAATAACATAAGGATGTTTCAGACAGTATCACTCTCATCATCAATAGTTATTGTTAAACTATGATAATATATTAATAACACATAAATTAATATTAATCTAATAGGAAATTCCAGATTAATTATCTAAAGGGGCTGAAAATAGGTATTTATAAATTAGTTGGGAAAAAAAATCTACAACACACTCAAATAGTGAATAAGGTATTTGAAGCATAACAACATAAAGGTGGTTAATAGTATAAATAATTATGGAAGCATTCATTAACTAATTGTCAAATTGACCAAACCATTTTTAATAGAGCAGGTATGTAATATAGTTAAACTTGATTTCCACATTGTTCAATGGCAATTAATCTGATAGAACATTTTTTTATTTCTATAATCCCTTCTATAAATGCAATGTAGCTGTCATCTGCAATAACTACAATATGAGTATCATAAATACTTTTTGCCTATTGGCATACAGGGCAAAACCTCCATGTTATTTGATAGTTAATATGAACCGGAGCATTATTTAGGAAGAAGTCAAGAGAGAGGTGTTAACTCTTGATTACTTTGTACTTATCTACGTATGTGTTGTTCTATCTCCTCCTACAAACACCTGCAAGTCTAATGTAACCTTTAGAAAACTGACCTGCACTATGTATCTGTGATTTTCAGTATGAGCCATTGTATGACATTGTTCCCCTGTTTGTTGCTCAAATCAATCTTCAGTTACTCTATCCACATTCCTTCTTCTCATTATGGACTTCACAAACTCTAATGTGATCAGATGCATATTCAACACCTTTACAAACCCACAGTAACAAACATTCCTTTCTGTAGCCTTATTCAAAGCACATTTATTGTTTTCTCTCCAGTAAAATTTATTCTCCTCTATGTTTGTTGAAACGTACGTGTGTCCAGGCTTAAACACCTGACCCCCCGTGAGGTGGGCAGGTTGAATTCAACCGTGACATGATTGTAAAACTTGCGAACACTTAAATGATTTCCACTTGCAATGGTCATTGGATTATTTCCGCTTCGAATATTGAACTATATTAATCAAAACAAGCGCTTTACAGTTGAACACAAAGAGGAGAAATCTCAGATTTGGGTCACATGCTGATTGGATACCAAGCTTCACTGAAATATTTTAAGCTTTCTCGTCTGTAGCTTGCTTCACGGTCCTGGGGTTATTCGCTTTTATGATCACAATCCAATGGTAGCTGTAAACCAACTTGCAATACGCAAAAAACAACACATTAAACACAAAACTGCAGCGAAATCGGTGTCTCCAACAACCTGTTATTTGCCAAACACAACTGTCGTTAATGCACCATTCAAACGCACCAGTATAATAATTACCACTCCAATAACGTTAAAAACGTACACTACTTCTTAATTATTCTTAACTATAATAGTAGAATAAAATATTTCAATTTACAAAATGTTCAGAGAAATCTAATCTATTGAACCACCATTTTTATTTGTGTCGAGTTGATCAGTTGAATCGTCGTTTTACAGTAACATTTTAAAAATATGCTTTTGCTAGTAAAGCATTTATAAGGACAAAAGGCTTTTCAATTTGGTCGTATTATTTTACCATAGACAAACATGAAGTATGCGACTATAGACAAATGTTGTTTTTACTTTACTTCTTATAATAGCAAAAGAATAGTTCAAAAGAGTCTTACATTTTGTTTACAGGTTCAGCTTTTCACTTTCTATGCCTGCGTACTTTTTTTTTTCTAATGCTGGCTCCACACTTAGCCCGTGAATTGTACGCGAAACAACGAATTAGAAGTGTGGAGCCCTTTCGCCTAACTTCGCGGCTTCTTTACGCATTGTTTCGGTTGTTCTCTGTTTGCATCGCGTCATATTCGCGCCACTTTTTCGCGTGGTACGTACCTAAGGGCGGGGCGACCTTTATAGAAATTAAAATAAAATATTACAACTCTTTGGTATAACATTGTACTCTTTATAGTCTGTGATATGCCACGCATACGTCAGAAATGGCCAATGGCGCCAATTTCTAAAAGTTATTGACAAGTTTATGAAAACCTATGATGTTGTTATAAAATTGTTTTATTTAAAATTAACTTAAGTATTCTAAGTAAGTGCCGTATTATCATGTCTAATTAGTTTTTAGTTTAAGTTATCATGAAAACGAAATTTGTATTTATTTGAAAATTTTATGCTACTCTGAGTTTGAAACAAGCATTTATTTATTTGTTTGTAGGTTAAAAACATATTTTATGTGATGTTAAAACAATGTAGGAACAAATATCATTTTTTAATTAAGTACATAAGTAAAGAATTAAGGTCATACTTAATGTTGAATATAATCTTGTAATTAAATTGCGCTTTACAAGAATCCTCTTTTTATATTTATTATCTTTATACAAACAAACTGAAGCAACGAGTTTAAATAGTATATTTTAATCGTAAGTATTTTTATGAAGGATTCTGATAAACGCAATTTATAAATATATTTTATTACGTATTATTAAAAAGTATTTTTTATGCCTATTAAAACTAAAATATTCAATGCCTGAACTACTTCTAGGGACGTATACGTAAATATACGAAACACTCCCTGTGTGAGCCCGAATCGCATTTTATTTTATTATGTTAACGAGTATGTTTTTCAAATCAGATTAATAAATGTGTCGCATAGAGGTCCAAGGAAACGCTTTACCCACTTGCGTCGTCTTAGATTCGTAGGTACGTTGCAAATATTACTGCTATACTATATGAAAACAATTACATATAATTTTTGTTTAATAATATATTTATTAGATATTTAATTTGAGACACATTGGGGATGTATAAAGTAGAATTATAATAACTAAATGGTTTATCTACACATAACGTATTACGTCTTAAAGAATACCTTAAATAATTTCTTTTTTTGGCAATCATATGATTAATTATGTCTATTTCCCAAGTCACTTTGAATAGTCACAATAATGTACACTACACTTGGAATCACAACAATCGCCGGGTCCGATGTGCGAGCGGCGGCGGCGCAGCGGCGCGGCGCGCGACGGCGGCGGCGCGGCGCGCGTGCACGCGCCCGTGCTTGGCCAGGTGGTCCGAGCGCGCGAATCTCTTGCCGCACTCCCGGCACGCGTACGGCTTGTCCCCCGAGTGGCTCCGCCGGTGCCGCGCCAGCTCGTCTGACCGCGCGAACCGCCACGCGCACTCGCCCCACGTACACCGGTAAGGCTTCTCTCCGCTATGCCGCCGCAGGTGCGCTCGCACGTGAGATGCCTTCGCGTATAACTTTCCACACTCCTCCACGGGACATCGGAATGCCCCCAGCTCCGGTGAGAACTGTGGCTCCCCCCACGCTCTCGCTTTCAGATTCGCCTTCTCGATCTCTTCCGCGAGACGATCATTTTTATCCCAGTCTCGTCTAGATGCGATGTAATCGTGAGTATCCAGCACAGTATGATCTGTCACTGGAATCAGCGGTGTCCGAGCCTGATTGAGGGTCATTGGACAGATCGCTACTTAACGCTTCTAGTAAGTACTCGTCGATCACACTATTATCCAAGTCCGAAAAGTCGAAGTCCGGTGAACTATTTGATAAGTTAAAGTCGCCTTTGCTAATATCGCTAATGTCACTGACGAAAGCATCACAATGGAAATCCAAGTCACTGAGCTGCCAAGTGGGAAAGTCCATTTCCGAATCCACGGACGGTAGTTCGAAGTTGACGAGACTTTCCGCTGGTGAGTAGTCGTAGAGTAGTCTGTCACTCAGGAGAGCGTCCTGAAGGTTCGGACCGCTGCCTTCACAGAACATATTGAATCTGAAATAAACAAAAGTGTTATTGAGATGCTGTATTAATAAACAAACACTCAAATATGAATGCAACCGCGAGATTTAATATAAGAGGTCACAGTAGGTACAATACTCACGAGTCTCGGCACTAGTCGATTGTATCGCCAGTTTGGCTGGTCCGTTATTTTATTAAGTGTCGGAACAATGATAGATAATACAATGGAGTGGTCGTTTATCTGTTCGGGTTCGGGATGAGGTGTCAGCCTGCGGCGGGTCCCGGGCTCGGAGTGAGCGCCGCGGGCGCAGCGCCGGCCGCTGGTCGTCGCGACGGACGCGATAACGCGATCGACGATTATCGCAGGATCCGCGCACGCACATGTCCGCAGCGGCTGCGATTGATCGTCAATAAACATTCTCAGTGCACTGATTGCTAAACTTGACAGTAAGTGATCTTTTCATTACAAACTATCTAGCGATCGCTATCAAGTTCATTGAAGAATAAATTGGACGATTGTAGGAGTACCTATGCCTAGGTATGTATTATAAACCAGTAGTAGTTACTTTTAATCTATGCTTATTTAAAACTAATATTTCAAAATGAAATTCGAAGACAGAGGTCTACCTATCTACTTATAAGGTAACCAAGGTTTTTGCTCGCATTGGATTAAATGAATGAAATGCACCGGTATACAAATAAAAATCAAAAATTACTACCTACTTTAGAATAACATGATGGTAAGAACTACCTAAGTACTATACCTACTGTGGTTCTAATCCAAGCATACCTACACCTGTGGACTTTTCAATTCTATGTGCGTATTTCTACCATTATCTCGGCGGTGCACGTTTCGAATGGTTTTTGAAACGTGTAACCATGATGCCGGTTCCCCCGTTGAAGGGTTGCGGTCAGAGGGCAGTCGCTTCTTTGTAATTACCAGACTCCCCAAATCCCGAATCATGTCTAAGCGATCCCCGGGTTCCAAAACGACAGCTTTGGATGCAACCGGGGATCCACGCTAAGATGAGAGAAAGTATGTCGCAGTTTAATAAAGCCATCTGTAAAGCCTCCAATAAATAACTGACTGGCGCATTACATTGTTTTTGCTTACATTTTAACCCAGTGCGCAGTTAAGGAGATAAAAAATGGAAGTATCAATTAACAAAGATGTTTATTGAACATAATGAGACGAGGATCATTCACTTTCTTATGTTATCTGTTGTTTGTACGACCTATAGTTCTTTTACCTAGGGTAAAATGGTTGGCTAACAAATATCGTCAATATCATTAATGTCTTGAGCCAGAGACAGCTTATAAATGTGAATAAAGTAAGAACGTACAGTCACACATCAACGTATACAAAACGTCTTAATATTCCTTCAATCGACATCCATCTTACTGTCATACACATTAGGTAGAATATCAATTGAGGCAATTTGACAGGTCGTGTAACCTGATTTGTGGCTGACTGTACCTACCTTCTATTTACTTTCGCAATATCGGTTAGGAAGAATAAGTTAACGAATGGTGCAGGTACATACATCATAGGTCACAGACTAAGTACCTAACAAGTAGCGTACAAGTTAGGTATTTAACCTATTCACTGAACTAATGAGTAGACCTAATAAATAGAACATGAAGTTATGTACTAGTGTAAGGTACATATTAAAACCGACTTGCTATGGAAACAACTTTGTTATACGTTACGGAAATTCATGAGATTCCTTACAAATAACCTATCTACGAGAACTTACTGCTTAGAAAAGGAGATAAGTAATAAAAATATTCCAGATGGAACAATAAACAACCGTGTTACAGATAATTAAATAATTACTGGAAGTTATGTCGTGTTTACCGGTTCATAGAAAATTGAATCTGTTTTAGTTTTCCAACAACAGGCATCGAAAACAAGATCAAAGTATTTATTAGTCACAGTTTCGGTTCAAGCGGAATGGGTATTTTTTGCAGTTCACATCCCCTGATAAGATACTTGTAAAATGATGTTTGTTGTATGTCAATCCTGTGTGTCATATTAATTTACTTAAGCTGGCGAGATCCAACTATTTAATAACCCATGCCTTCTCTATTGCGTACAGACAGCCGCATACCTCATAAATACAAATCTCTTAAGATTTTCGATTGATTAAAATTTTCATTTAATTCAATACCAAATGAGGAAAATTGATAGATTAGTACGTAGGTACTTAACCGGCCTGTCTACATGTCTGTATGCTACAATAACGAGAGAAGTTTCCTAAATGAAAGCCCCGTATCGAGAATGGCTGCAGGTTTAGCGTTAAATCACAGATTCTTTAAATAGTACCTACTAGTGGCCGGCCAGCCCTCACTTTGTATCGGGCTATTAGTATCAGCCTGTACCAATAGATGGCGCTAGGCATCGGGTACATCGCGCACACGAGGCAATATTATGAAAATACTTTCCTAACTGCCCCGAAACGATTGTAATTGGATTGTGCCTTACAAAAGACCGGCGCCTGCGCGTGTTTCGCCGAGTGAGTGAGGGTACTGGAGGCCCAAATGGGGGAAAAGGGATTAAAGGTTGGCAGCGCACTTGTAACTCCATTTATTGTTGCAGGTGTCTATGGGCGGCGGTAATCGCTTACCATGTGATCCGTCTGCTCGTCTGCCAACTATCACATAAAAAAAAACGAATCTACCAAAGCCACTGCTTCGCCAACGCATCGTCAATTTACTTAGGTATGTGATGTTGACATGATTCAGGTCCGTCCACCAGCCCATGGTCCTTCCTACCGTCTCGGCATACGGGCCAAATCTTGGTAGACGTTCACCAGCTACTTGCTAAGAGCTCTTTCCCCGGTGCGTTTCTTGTCCCATCTCAATGTCACTTCTCCCCAAATGGGGCGTGAAACACCACAGCACAAGACTGGTTGACATGATACGTGGTATTTTCCCAAGTGCGTCAACTGGTAATTTCAATAGCCAGCGTTGCACGTTGCGTCGCCGTGGCGCGATGGCGTCCGTCTCGCCGGCGCTATCACGCGGCGGTGGCTGGCACCACCAACATCTGGCGATCTGGCTCGCCCTCCTCGGATTACACTGGCCTCCGATATGTGCGTACCACGGATTTGCGTTTTAAAATCCTTTGTATTAACACGCTTTGTCAATTTATTGGACACGTGTGTACCATGGTATTGCGTTTAAAATTTGACGCCTTAGTAATTTAAGTGTTAACTAATTGAACAAGAAATGGCATTAATTCCGGAACGTTAACCACTACGATAGTGGGTTATTCTGCCTGAGCAGCCAAAAGGCACTGCTAGTAAATTCTCTACCAGTTAACCTGTGGATAGGAGAAGTTGCGTATTAATGCAATATTATTAGGTGCCTCAAAATCATTAATTAAGTTAGTATGGCAATATAAGAATAAGTAAACGGCCACTATAACTGAATTAACATTAAAATTTTGAATGTGTTAATACAAACCTAAATATTTCTAAAAATATCCATCAGTTTTCTGACAGTATTCTGCAGAAAGGATCAGCTACATCATTTCTACCATGCTGTAGCCTTATCGGTAATCCCAACTCTAGAATTCATATCTATTGATGAGTCGGTCTCGGTCGGAAACCGGAAAAAACATGTGCTTTGTTGTGCCGAACACAGCACATAGATATTGTATTATGAATGACAATAATATTCGATTAAGTAAGTAAGTATAGTAAGGTAGACCATATTTCGTGGATAGGTTTATCTTCAGTCCCATATGACGTGTTTAGGTATGATGAAATTTATATAATATATTCTCTCTTATTTATTTAGGCTCTTATTTATCGATCTACCTTTAAATAAACATATTATTGATGATAAGTAATTTATTGTTTCTTAAAAAATCTCTTAAGTTGACCTGATTATATTTCATGAAAGAAGTGATTCTGATTAAGAATGTCGCCTTGTGTTTTTAGTTTTATCACATTCGATAATCTCTACAATATTTCCACAAAGATAGAATAAACGTTAGCAAAAATCTATAAGACATTAGATCAGTCATCATTTCTAAAAGCTATCTTTATTTTTCGAGCCATGTCACACATCGCATCGAAAGTGGTCTCCGCACAAACACAATAGTGAGCGATAACAGTCGGTGGCTGGTACCGCCAGCGTCTGCCGCGACTGGACGGTCACTCCTGATTACGCGGCGCATTACATAGTATTTACAGTTTACAGCGCGGCGGTGTGGTGCGTGGCCCGCATCGTACCGCTGCACGATGCGATTATGAATGAACTTCGTAACTGACGATAAGTACGCGTCAAAGTCAACATTCACTTATCCAATTTAGGCTTACACAACTCGTCGCAAGCTCTCATACGACGTTACGAAGTCTTCCGGAAAAGAGGACCTTGAACTGAGAAATATTGGGATTGGAATAAGCTTTTGTATAACAATTTGCTGTGTCTAGGAAAATATTTTAAAAGGGCATATACCTATATATGTTATAAAAATTTATATTTTGATCGTATAATGGATAATCCATGGCATCCCAGAAACTTAAGCTAAAGCCGTAAAGAAGTGAAAAAATTAAAGATGATAGGTAGTAAATATTTCTTCTATGTATCTTTAGGCTTTAGGGCTTCAAATTACTTAAGTATAGTAGTCGAGCATTTGCTTTTCTCATGATGCAACTACTACTGTAGTTAGATGTTTCACATAACACTTCTTTTCTGTATTGTAAGCTTCCAAAAAATATGGGTAATAATGTGACTTCTCCTGTACTAAATCGATTAACTCTAATCGAGACTCAAGTTGTATAAATAGCTTTTTTGTTATAATTTCGATCCACGTCTCTGTTTATATAGAGATGTTTATTTTATTTATTTGAAGACTCATGGCAGACGGTAGAGTATTTCATTCATTAATAAAATTATGAATGAATTATGCCACCGATTGCCACGAGCCTTAAGTCTCGATTATAACAGTTAATTCCCTTTAAGCCCACAGGACCATTTTCATAATTTGGTGTTTAGGTAGTACTATATAATAAATGCCTTTTTGCCATTTTACAGTATGCCTTTTGAAATATGGGGTGCTTGCTCACTCAAATGTGCAACTCTTTTATATTGATTAAGGCCATCAATGCTCACCATATGTGCTTTATCATTTTGAAAACGAACAGTTGCCAAATGTCGCGCTATCGCCAAAACATTTTGACAAAGATAAAATTGTCGTTATAGCCAGCTGGTACGGTGATGGTGATTAGGCTTTTATTTATGGCGTACACAAACCATTACCATGGCTCCTCAAATTTCATTCATATTGATGAAAGGAATCGACTTTGTGTATTTTTTATTTATTTTGTAGGCACATTATTTTGTCAATCTACATAATTTTATTTTCTCCAGTCTTTATTTCAACAGAAGACATCGTCGTTTATCTAACAACACCTGTAATAAACACTTTCCGAAATGTAACCTGTAGAAAACCGAAAGACACGCTACCTTTCGCCTATGGCATTCAAAAGTTAAAACCGTCAATTTTCGACTTAGGCGGTGTTGTTAGATAAACGACGATTATATGTAGGGGTATCATTAGTGTAAAAAAGAAACAAACGTATAATTTGCGCATATTTTTTCTTTAATACGAGCATTTTACAACAATATTGAAACGAAATCATCATTTTGAGATCTGCTGCCAACATACACTACGGGCGCTCAACAAATAAACATAAATCGCGCACACTAATCTATATAAACAAGTCGCATAAGTACATACAGGCTTCCCAATATAATCTATACATACACTAAAGCTATATCACCACTTGCCACGCTACGTTCGCGGAACGTTCTCACTCACTTGGTACACAGTCACTTGATCTATTTTGTTCGCTTGTCTGAATGTCTGTTTGGTTGTCGCACTAGTAGATCACCTCGTATACTGTGGCCTTCTTGTCGCCGGAGCCCGTCACAATGTATTTGTCGTCTGATGAGATGTCACAGCTTAGCACCGATGATGATTCTTTTGACTGTGAACAAAAAAAATATATTTAGTTTTACGTCGATTTATTTTCAGAAAATATTTTTACGTAACGATCTACTAGAAAAGCAAATGAAAGGATATCTTTCAATTCACATTGGTTATGAACACGACCAAGAAACTTACCTACTATAAGAGTTCTTGGAAAGCATAAATTATGCTTGAAAAATCTTGTGCTGAAAGATATTTTACATCTAGTAGTGATTACTTTGATCTATATGACGCTGTTTGGTATATGACTTTATAAACTGTATAATGTGGTGTCAATAATAGCTGCCTACGCCGTCTTATGGGGTTCATCCATAAATTGCGTCACACAAATTTGATATTTTTGTGACTAGTGACATTTGTGACGCATGTCTCGAGCGGATGCAGTTGGAAATGAGCCATAATAGGGAACTCTCACATCGACGGTGCTGCCAACTGGCCATCTATTTGAACTTAATTAGTCCTGTTAGTCAATACAAAGTGCTGCCACCTATATTTACGTTATCACGCTCTAAAGTGCTGATAATGCTTCACCTAAAAAGAAACGTACCTGGAATATACTAGCTCCGTACGGCGTGCGCCACGCGTTAAGCAGGTTGTCCTTGCCAGTGGACACGAACCACTTCCCGCAGGACGCGAACCGCAGCGAGAGCACGCACGACTCGTGCAGGTGCAGCTGGTACTTGTCCGGCTTCACCGCGTGCAGCACTTCCACATTGCTGTTCTCCATGCCTACTGCTAGCCACTCGCCTGGAACAAAACAGCATTCAATAAATAAAATGCGTAACTGGAGTGTAGTGACTTCTGCTGCTGACTGTACAGCGATCAGCGATTCGGCGTGAGACAAATACAGACTATACGGAATGTGTCCGGATGAGACACGATACGATATTACAGCATAGCGCGTAGTTGAACTTTTTTTTATTGTAGGCTAACGCTTGACCACAATCGCACCTGATGGAAATCGTCAATGAGGTCAGGATGTTACGCGTTTACTTGGAAGATGTCTGTTCACTCCTTCCATAAAGATAGCTCTTCAATAGCTTGTCGTCTTTCTGTGTCTAATTTATTTTGCGATAAAAACGTGCGTTTTCCGAATGGGAGATTATAAGTTCGACTAAACACACACCTATGGATTTATCATTTGACTTTGTGGGTACCCGTACCACGCTCAGCGGCGAGGGAATAATTTACCACAAACTTTCCGGTGTCGGAAAACATCATAAGGAAACATGCACGTTTAGGACGATTTCCAATAATTTGAAATAATAAAATAATGCAGGATGAGTGTAAAAATTAAGAAAATATCTTCCTAATAATATGAATCTTTATCGAACCTAAGCCTAAACTGTCTATTATAAAATTAATTCATTCAAATATATTCCATGTCGAATACGAAATTGAACTCGAAATATATTAGCTTACATCATAGCAATAAACTTAAAACAGCTGGTTTTATGCAAATAAGAGTGGTTTAATGTTATTCCAACCATTTACGCAAATATTTTCTTACATGCTTGTTATGGAATATTTAACATATCACTTTACAAGGCACCTTTGAACTTGTGTTAGACAAAAAATTCAACAACTATGCATATGTATATGTTCACATATTAATATGTAAATAACTTTAGAATGTTTGTGTTTGGAATGAATTTGATTAATGACTTTATTTTTCACATTAAAATGCCATGAACATAAAACTTACCTGTCGGACAATAGCCCAAAGAGAATATCTGAGAACTGAAGTCGTGCTGTTGTAGTTGTCTGCCTTCTCTTAAGTCCCATGATCTATGAAAAAACAATAACCACCGTATTACATACATGTTGTAGTTAAGTATAAGTAAAATAGGTACCAGTAGATTTCGTTTTGGAAGAAAATACGAGTAGTACTGTACATACTTAGTTGAAAGAGATCCGAGTTTTAATCGATTGTAGCAAAATAAGTATTGAATTTTTTTGGAGGATTAGCTAACAATTATGGTTGCTATTGACTGTCTCTTATTCTCCTCGTAATAAAGGGAGTCTTGTCTTAACTGTCAATCTTGTGCAGCTACTTATGCCGTATCCAACACACTTAAGTTAGTGTGTTGCTTTGTGATTACATTCAGTGTAGTTAAGGTATTTTTCTCTCTAAAAAACTTACCGCACAGTATTGTCGAGTCCACCGGTCCAGAGTTTGGTCCCGTCGGCAGATATATCGATGCAGGACGCGCCGTCCGTGTGTCCCTGGAACTGTCTCACTAGTGTCTGGTTGTGCAGGTCCCACACCGCTATGTTGCCGTCTGAACAACAGCTGAAGCAAACCTGGAAGAAAATATTCAACAGATTAGAAATAATATAAATTTGACTTTAAAATCTTCCTACCATATTACTTTTTCTGCTTTACAATATAGGGTGTATCTGTGAACAATTGCATCCCTTTATCTACTAACCATTCTGAAAAACATTTGTTATACGACTTTTGGAGGTTTGTCAAAATTATTTCGACACCCCATAGGACATAATAAACAAGTTATGTGATCGATTTTGTTTGAAAACTAGATTTGTTTTATGCGAATTTCAAAAATCATTGTTGTTCAGAATGGTTGATATAAGACGTGGTTAAAGGCATGTAAATTTTCACAGATACAACCTGTATGTATAGTAATTTTGTAAATTTTAAAGCGACTAAATAGTTTATGTGAGACCTATCGAGTTAAGTGGCTTTATGTAAATTGTGAGCCATGTTTTAGTGTACCACGAGATTTATTCTAGGCGACCTTTGATCTTCATTATCATGTGTTAGAATTTTAAATCAAGTTTAAAAATGCAGTGCTACAGAAAACGTCGTGGTGGGCTCTGTTAGAGCGTCAGACTAACAATGCGGTATGTACGAGTAGCAGGCATGTAAAACAAAAAACTTAAAAATCCTTGGGAAATGTATGTCAGAGGTCTACGTAAGTAAATAAAAAGTTATATTTAATAACTTTGACGACGATTAGTGCGTTAGTTAAGTGAAGTAAAAACTCTTTGTTTTTGTATTTTGTGCGATAAGTAAACCCTGTCTATCTCCTGACGCTCAAAATGGTCACTTCGAAGCCTTCGATCGCCGATTATCGCACTATTCCCTACATTCGTTGTGCATGCTACTGCATACTGTCTATATTGAACGATTGTTTTAGCAATGTGTGTTTTGGGTTTTGAGTAGGTTTACTAAGATCACGTATATGGGTAAAATGAAGCTTGCAAAACTAGCTCCGACCATAAACGCTTCATAGACGAATCGCGTAGATTTTTACTATGATTCATGATGCTTAAGGTATGTATGTTCTCAATAAAATATCTACCTAAGTGTATCTAGTTATAACGAGGTTAGTTTTATAGATAGCGATAAAGCTAAATCGAAAAGTCGAATGAAACGCTTGCGCGATGTATTCGACGCCCAGCACCATCTTTCAGAACAGTGTGGAACTAATCTCCCAACGAAGTGAGGGCGGGCCCTTATGCTTTTTTTTGTTGACGCTGGGGAATGCCGCTGACCCGACGTGGGCCAACGTAGTCTTGCGACTCCTTATGAATACCCTCCTGTCGGGGGGCAAGCGGGTTATGTCAGGGTCTCCTCCGGGTAGGCCGGAGGCATACCGACTAAACCCCAGCGACGCTCCCTCATCGCCAGAATGGGGAGGAGACATTAATACGTCTAATTGTAAGTGGTTTTTAACTGACCTTCGAGTCGGGGCTGATGGCGAGCGCGTAGCAGGCGGGCGCGGAGGAGGTGAGCTCCGCCTTGATGCGGGGCGTGGGCGAGGCCAGGTCCCAGATGGACAGGTTGGACGCCTCGCCGCCCACGATCAGCGTGCGTCCGTCCGGCAGAAGCTTTACGGATCTTATGTAGTTGTCACGTTGCTGGAATTAAGAATTATTTTAATTAGACTTTTTACCTTGTACTATTTTTTTTCTCTTCTCTTGAAAACTCCCAAATCATAGCGCTCAGGGAACACTTCAGGCGATTAGATTTATATTATGATTTAGAAGAAAGTATATCATTAAAAGACATTAAGAAAAATGAAGTTTTCTGGGAGATTAATGTGTTATAGAAAGTCCCTTTAAATAGAATCACAAGTTTTTTAAAAACTCTTATGTGATAAAACTAGATAGATAAATAGTACTCTTTATTGCACAAAATATTACAAAACTTAGGTAATGCTTATTATGGTAATTTACAAATTACAATATCGGTTTATAATACAAAATTCATAGTCAAGTTAAAAAAAAATCCCACCCTGAGACGATTAACCGCGAAAAAATACAATTTAGAATAGAACTTTGAATCGCCGACAGTTACCCACTCACCAAGCAGTCGAGCTGGCTCACTGGCGCCTTGCTGGGCTGGCTGATGTCCCACACCTTGACGCATCCCTTGCCGCCCGTGTAGACGTACTTGGTGGGCGACGAGACGGTCACCGCGCAGACCACCTCGCCGTGCGCCAGCGCAGAGACCTGGCGCGCGTGTCGCGGTATACCGGGGCCCATCAGGGCGTCCGGCGGAAAGGGCACCGGCTGCATCTGGCCCTCGGCTGACACGTGGAATGAGTATGCTCTGGAATTGATAACCGAGTTCTTAGAAACTGCAATGGTATTTATTTGTCGGGAAGACCTGCGTGAAGCAGCGCCTGCGCTGTCATTAAGGGTACCGGAGGCCCAATCGTGGGATAGGGGGTGTCTATAGGCGGCAACAATCGTTTACCATCAGGTGATCCGTCTGCCACCTATCACATTTAGGAATTATGACTTTTTTTTAATGCTGTCAAGTAAATCAAGAACAACAACATGAACAATCGTATCCTGCTGATCCAATTGTATTGTTTTCCGATTTTCCCTATCTTTTCAATGGGCAAAGTGAAATTCATAGAGTGACTTATTAAGAAAAACGTAGTCTTTTAAGTAAAAAATACTAACGGTTTTCCTCCAGGTATAGGCGTGAGGGAGGCCGGGCCTATAGGCGGGCGCAGCGGCTCGTAGGCCAGCGCCGCGCGCGCCGAGTACCCCGCCAGGCCGTACGCATCATGCGCCCCGTTGCCCAGGTAGGGGTACTGCAGTGCAGGGGGCTTCACGGCCGCCTTAAGGGGGGGCCCCGCCGCGCCCGCCCCGCTCGCGCCTGACGTTGGCGTTACCGGCTTCGAGATGGGGGTGCTTGGCTTCTCGTCCAGTTTTTTAGCTGAAGGTGTTGAGGCGTTACTAGAGGTGCCCGATCTAGAATGAAAAAAAAAATAAAATGGTTACACTTTAATGCAAAACATGCAATATTTAGGTATGGATAGCTGATGCTGCAACATGTATATTGTAGAATGTAATGTGTTTGTTTAGTGTCTGAGTGTTCTAGTATCTATTTATGTACACGTTTGTGGTTCCGTCATTGATTCTGATACCCGTTACACACATGCATAAGTTACTTCTTACTTTGGTAAGGTCGATGTATGTACTATTAGTACTGATAACATAGTACCAATAAACTCAAGATCTGGGATGAGCTATTAACTTATAAAGCCAACTTCGAATTAAACTTCCCTGACTTTTGTGGCCTATGCTAAACTGAACGGAAACTGTTAACACGGTTCACGTCCTCTGAAGATACAAATGATGCAACGACAAATAGATGGAAAGGAAGAGATCGTCGGCTGTAAAATCGTGTAATAATAGCATTATGCCGGATAACATCAGTCGCATATAACATAACACTAAAATGTCGAAGCCATTTTCACGGTTGAGAGCGTTCCTATCGCTGCATGTCCAGCACCTAATAATCCATCCATCCGTTTATGGGAAGCCTCGCAGGTGACATGTTAGCTGGAAGGTCGGCGAACGACACGAGTTGAAAGTTAATCCCCCCAACACTAAATCAATTACCGAATACGAGCCCGCCGAGGCTCAGTACTAGTCCTATTAGAGGCAATAAGATTAGACACGCCTTCGTGGATAACTGTTGATAATCTTCGCGCAAACTTCAACAAATTGAGCACCTAACCTTTAGCATTAGCGCGAAGACCCATTGTTCTAACAATCTAACGTCAATTATGAACTTAGCGATGCTAAAAAGTGACACAATGAGACGTGTTCAATGTTAGTGACACTTGGTAATTATAGACGATTAGTGTCTTGCCATTAATTATTTCTTTTGAAGTTCTCATCGTTAATTTGTAATGAAAAGAAATTGCTTTGTGCTATCGACTAATTTGATTATTAAAACAAACATTGCTTTTTTGCGGTTATAGTCTAGCTGACTAAGCCCTGTGATCAATACTAAGGTATTCCGTAGTACTTAATGATGATAGCCTTATCGATTTGGTTAGGGGATACATTTATTATAGGTTAGGATACTTTTACACAAATAATAGTAGCTTTATAATTACTTTGAGAGAAAAGTTAAGTAGCGCAGCGTTTTAGTTTGAGTGTTAGAACTTCTAGATTATAGAACCTGATAAAGCTAATGTTCTTACCTAGGACTATGCGGAGGGTGTTCTTTCTTGGGTTGTAGCTTGTCCAGGCCATTTTCTCGCGGAGAGGGCGCTCCATTGTGGGGCGACGTGGGTTCCTCACTAGCGTCGTCTACGACTAACTCCTGAAAAATGACAAACACATTCCTTGTTATTACGGTAACGGATTTTTAGACATTTTTTGGGAAATAAAATTCTATGTCAAGCGTAGGTAGGTGCATAATGTGTCCACTTACATGGCCCATGTCTTTCTCTTCTTTCTTTAGCTTCTTGTGGTCGGGTTCCGCAGGACTCCGCGTCCTATACTTTTCCCTCTCACCGGGAGATATTGAATTTCTCTGCAACAACAAAACAAAGTCTATAATAACACAACGGTCCATTTAATACAGGCGGGTATTGGGTCTTGTTAGTTCAACAAATACGAGTAAGTAAACATAATCAAAACGTTTACGGGCGGGCTTACGTACCTATAGCAATCAATCGATCATTGTTCGCAAATAAATCGGCGCGCAGCGAGGCGAGTGCTACAGTCAATATCAATATCAAAACACGCTGAGGCAGAACAAACTGACCGCATGATTAGCTCCGGGAGTGGTCATCGCCCCCTCGAGTGCCGGGGGAGGGGAGCAGCCGCAACATTTGGATGAGCGCGCAAATACGGACTAATGAAATAATCATATACGTGACGAACGACCGCCACGCTCACTGATTCAGTTAGTGTTGATGTTTCAATACGGAGTAGGTATCGAGCATTGGAATTATCAATATTCGCTCGAGTGATTACGGGGAATTGTGTTAGGCAGATGCTATTTCAAGTGTGCAAGCATTACGCCAATTCGAGCGAAAACCTCACGCCACCGACTCAGCCCTACCCGCTTACTGAACAATTCGATATCCGAGATTCGAGAGGATTTTTATTCCTGCCTGTCAGGAACTATGAGTTATGTATGTATGATATTCCTTTTTCATGTATTACGATCCAAAAATACGCGAACGTTGTTGTGCGTCCTATATCTGCGAGCCCATTTCATCGTGGCCGTAGATAGTGGAGTGGAATAGTCTAGTAAATCCGGCGTAACTGGAGTTGAATGAGAAACTGTCGGGCGTAATCCGATGTCGGCCGAGAGGCAGCGCAGGACACGCTCGTGCCCGGAGGAGTGTAACGGGGCCTAATTTTACGAGGCACTAATTTAGCGGCGAGTGGCGAGCGGCTGTTAATTTGGTCTCTCCGCGCCGACCTGTCGTCGCCCGCTGTGACTTACTGCCGCGCAGCCCCGAGACAATAACACTTTACGTCCAGATTCACGGTCCACATCTATTGCTATTACGCAACCCGAGATTTCGCTAACATTACGACACATCCAGATGATCCTTTGTAAGCACTAACTCACTACTATTCTCGCACAGATACAGGATTTATGACCGAGAAATTAGATGATAAAATTGAGAGGAGAAATGTCTGAGAGATAAACTAGACGGTGTAACTTATTGCGGCGGTGTTATTAGATATTTGATACGCGAGATGTAAGCAATAAAGTTTTATTATTGGCGTAGAGGGGAACATAAATATAACCTATGAGTGCGACGTGCGGCGATATGTCGACTATGTGTAACTTGCGCGTGGTCCGATGGCTGTTGAGCCGAGGTATGCTATGTGTCGGTGGGGGTCGACCGTGTGTTCGAGGACCTAATTTTACGATCTCCACAGAGGTGGGTATCGAATTTCAAGTGCTATTTCGAGAGACCCACGGCGCTCGCGGTAATGTGACGTGTCGGATTCGATTGGATGGATTTTATGATGCCCATATTACGAACCATTCGCTCGGGGTGGAGTGTTTGTGGTTAATCGTTAATTTCATAGATTAAATTTGTGGCCTGCTGCCGATATCGACGGGGAATAGTTCGAGGTCTATAATGTTTCCTCTGTGTAATGTTTTGTCGGCTAAAATACATTTATTAACATTATTAAATTTTTGTTGCTCTATGTCGGTATCAATTCTTTGATCCGATGATGGATTGTTATTGTAACAATACGTTCGGTAATAAGCATCGGAAAGGAAGGAATCTAGATAAAAGTAAGGGGATCAAAGCTAATAACTTATATCTGCTCAAACAGAAATACACTACGTATATCGAGTAGTCACTCGCAACCTTTTCCATTTTCAACAGAAAAGCGAACAGAGCTAATCTTTACTTTATCCCATTACGCGGGTCGACCTCAAGAAAAAGGCAATTGAGTCGGGGAAGGGTCGGACGGGCGCGGGCGGTCGCCGCTAAACAAGTACGAGTCGAGGTACAAGCTTCAACAACACGACTTATCGGCTACCGTTCGGCGTTCGCCTCAGCCGCGGAGGGCGCTCGCATGTGTCGCGCGCGGGCGGGGCGCGGGGGCTCTGACGTAACATATAAAGTGGCAACACACAGGCGCGCTGTTAACGCCGCCTGGGCTTATTGTCTGCGGTCACGCGACGAGCCGTTTAGCCGCGCGCGCCGTGCCGCCGCCCGGTTAACCGGAAGGGGGGCGGTTAACCGGACGCTCGGGGGCGGAAGCGGGGGAAATAGATAAATAGACCGCCCGCCGCTCGGAAATGTTCGGATTGAGTTCGGACTATATTTCAGGCATAATAGTTTTGAAAAGTTTCATGATTTACACGCGATGTTTTCGTCTTTTACGAAACTTTCTAACGACTCATTTTATGGTATTGTCGTCGGGAATTTCATTGCCGTTTATTTCTAAATTACTACAGTAGTCGGCAGGTCGACTGTATAAGTCGATATCATAAATGTTTAAACAGATCCGCGAGAAAGCCCATTCATATTGAGGTTGAGTTCCCATCGCGATTAACCGGTCGCTACCTGAACGTCCGTAAAATAATAAAAGGAATTATTCGGAAACGAGAATCCAATCGTCGGAAACCAAAGCCCACAAAAACATAACAAAAAATTAATCGTCAGCGAGCGCGTAAACCGCGGGGCGACTTTAAAATTAACTTTACCGGTTCATTCGTATACATAAATAATGGAGGAATTTCTGAATACACATTAAACTCCTATAAAGAATACATTAGCATAAATTTATGGTAGCGAGTCGGCGTTTCGAGCGCGTTTTTACGTGACTCGTAAAGTTTATAGTCGCGAGTGGAGGATTGCGTTTACTGCGCTCGCTATCGGTTTATGGCCGACCCCAAATAACCAAATTGCCTGGTGCTCGTTGTCGACTGACGTACTCGTCGCTCCCGACGCAGGCCCGAGCAGCGCGCGACCAGCGACCACAATTGCTTTTTGCGGCAACTTCCCTGCACACCCAGGTCATCTCATAAAAATGTCGTTACCGTGGCAGTCTGCAAACCTATATACCTCCGAAATTCACATCAGAATCTTAAAATTTACCGCTTACTCATAGGAAGCTTAGGCCTTGATGTCAATTCCGGAGGAACATGGATTTAAAGACTGCCTCGGTAATGACATCTGAGAATGACCCTACCCGCTCTCGACGCACTTGGAACCTTGCCCAACGCGATTGATGTTCATTACCGACTGTTTGTTACCTGAAGTTAATCGGGCGCGAGCGGCCGTCGCAATTAAATCTTACTAATATTCTCAACATCAATCATAGGGGGATTACGGGAGCCGATAGTCGGATTGTATTAACGCCGCGGTCGGGCAGATGTAACACAAAGTAAATTCCGGGGAAGCCGTCGATAAGCAATCTCACCCCGCCCCTTGCTCCGTTACAGGAGTAATTAGCACAATTAACAGGAGCAGGCGCGAGAGAGGGGGCGCGGGGGCGATCGCTTTCACGCATGCAAACAAATGTCACGTGGCACGGCGCCTTAATTAAAACGATAATTGAGTTGACTTGCGAAATTCATCCGCCATTTCAACATTCCGAGAGAAATTTCACGGAAACTCCCCTCGAAACTACGAAGCCCTTAAGTGTCGACGACTTTAATTTTGTGTTAGCGTCTACTTTGCGGTCTCTGGGCAAATTTTAATACGGTGTACGCGGCCTCGCTTTTGTGAAATTACTTAAATAAATTACACCGAATCGAGTTTCGTCGCCATGCTGAGAGGCAACTCGTTTGGAAAATTGGCACCGAAGAATAAAGTCGCGATAACGAGAAACTTTCGTCAAAAGCTTTCCGAGACAGGAAAAACAAATGTTTGCCAGCGATTCGCAATAAAGATGTATTATTAACTGAACATGAATCTGAGACGAACTGAATAGGATATCATAAAATAAATATGGCGTGTGGGTATTAGCAAAATATGAATCGGGGGTTTATTTTGATTGGGTTCTTAAGATAATTGCGATAATAAAACGCGTCGTCGCGTCGCTTCAGTCACTGGTGTTGACAAAGCCGAGTCGTTTAATTGTGATCCGGCGCTTAAATCAAAGAGGGCGCGGAGGGCCCGAGGATTCCTCGCCTGCAATATGTGCGTCGGCACTCGGCACTCCCGCCGCGGCTTAATGCGGAGATAAACAATTCGTTCCGCCTTAACGAACGACTCACTCCAACGACATAATACCACTAAAATTAATTTGTAAAGGTCACTGTCCGACATTTAAAAATTATGACCCATAAAAGTAATTTAAGCAGCGGTCCACTGTGTTACACCACGTATATTATCGTGTATGTTTAATAATATGTTAAAATCTTTTTTAATCGAGTGATTACGATGATTAACAGTGACGAGATTTTACGAAATCTGACTTCTTAATTATACTTGTAGCGTGCCGTACGTAACGTAGCGAGGTAAAGGAAATTAGCGAAAATAATGTATTCATGAGTGCTCTGAAGTTAAATATTTACGCTAAATGTGGCAAAGCTGAAACTGTACATTCCTAAGAGTTAGTTAATGCGGGGGTTAATGAGGGACAATGGCGGGCAAGTTGCGTGATCTCCGCGAGGCTGCGGCGCGGAAGGGGTCGCGGCTGTTTAAATGAGAGCTCCCTCACCACCCGTCAATAAAACATTAAACACGTAACAAGTTTATGCACAGCGACAACCCTAGCGGATTCCGCCACTTCGTTAATCCGGGGCGGGGGCAGCCCTAAATTAGGGTCGAGACAAGCCGTAATCCCCCGCTCGGCGCGACGGGGGATTTATATTGTTATTGCTCCGCGTCCGGAATTATACGAGGGTTGAGGGACTAATGAAAGGGGAAATTTAATTCCTAATGATTCTCGTCTTAGTCCGTAACGAGGAAACTCGAAAAAGGGCTGCGACCCGCGCACTTTTTATGATTAATCGCTTCAAGCGAACCGAAGGTTATTCAATTCGATCCCCTTTGTTTACGGGGTAGTATTTAGAGTGTTTGTTTTTGTAGAGTTTGACGTGGAGACAAAAGTTAACGAGTAAATTGGATTACAAATTTATTCATGAAACATTTTGAATGCTCGCACACGGCAGCGAGGAGGCGAAGCATATGTAAATGCGTGATAAGCAAGGCGGGAGAGGGTACGCGCGTGTCTAGCAAGACGCTGCGAGTCGTGTCGACGCTTGCGCCGGGAACATGCCGCACACCGCAGCTCGCTCGTGTCCGGGCGGCCGATATCGCCCATTGCACCCGCCGCTGCACCAAACCGCAACTGAATGCATTGACAGTTAGTCCCACGGATATAAATAGAAGACAAGATGAGCTTCACGGTCTTGCACACCGTACTATTTTTTTATATTACTCGTACTAATCTATAACGTCACTTGTTTTTTATGGACTGACCTGTAGATAGAAGTCTGTTGTTCTGATGAGATTAGATCAACTATTACTTTATGGATTATTAAGACTGCATACGAGATGTAATAAACGTATTTTTTTTTTTGTTAAAATGTTTAGTTCTCACAGATTGACAGGTTTATTTTTTTGCAGCAGTTAACAAGTTTAACCTCATACATCATACATCCTAGGCTATTTAAGATCTTGTCTGTAACACACTGTGAAACGCAATTAAAGCATTTAAATGATTGAGTAGGCTAGAAAGGAAAGCATTTTATACAGAAACATTTAGTAGCGAAAAATACAAAACTAACAGAAATAAACAGCAAATAGCTCGGCGTGAATCGGCTTATCCTGCCTTGGATCCAGAAGCCAGAGGTCACCAGGGTCTGAAGCGAACCATTAAGACCGGCTTCTAACACCGATTCTAACAAACACGTCCATACATATTTTAATTACGCATCAAATATGATACTTTTTCGTAGACATTTTACTCGCGAAATTAAATTTTCCCACGTTGCAAAACCACTTCTTAATACTCGTCAGTAATAAAAACGTGAGAAAACTCTTGAAATATACCTAGGCGGGTGTTAGTAAACAGCAAAGTGCAAGTAAGTACAGGAACGACTCGCCACAAGATAGAAGACGGAGCAGTAGGGTTAATTAAATTTGATTGAAATTATAGTTACACTATCTTACGATGAACGACAAAAAGTGTACGAAGTAAAGAGCAAACTGTGAGTGTGGTTTGGTAATAGAATAAGTATGCAATTAGATAATTTACTGATATCGTCGGTGTAGTATGGCGGCGCCGCCACCGCCACCCTTCCGCCTATTACGCCGCCGACTAATTGAGATAAATTATGAAGACGTGCACCGAGCCGCGAGCTATCGCACTCACCTCTGCCTGCTAATTACATGCAGCGATTTCAATTATACAACAACTCTAGCGTGCTTTTACCACGCCGAGCAACTCGTTTGTTTTTATATCGCGATTGAACAAGTTTACGGGCAAATTAATCGTAATTATAGCACGAAAATAACGCATTGTAAAGGAGAGCTTTGATGCAATTAGAGGTTAGCGGTTATGGGGCGTCGTAAAACGGAATGGAGCGAGCGCAATAAATAGGCTGGAAGGAAGGCAGTCGGTAGCATGATGCGGGGCAGGCCACACACGTCGAGCGGTACGGCCACATGCGCCGACCGCAACGCACGCCGGCCGCTGCCCACCGCCTGTCCTGCTGACTCGTCAGTGTTGCGGTCAAGTGACGACAAACTAAATACAGAGTCACGACAATACTCCCCCACATCCCAACACCATCTGTTGGTAGCTACAGTAAGCTACCAACCAAACAGTTGAAATAATTTCAATGAAAGACGCAAAGATATTGCGCAGATGTTTCTTCTGTACTTTATGGTTGCTCCTCTAATTTGCGCCAATGTTATCTGCTCAGCTTTAAAACTCGTTTTGTTTACGTGTTGCGTCTGCAAATGCATAAAATATTGCACTTCAGATACGTATCGGAATGCAAACGTATTGAATATTTCATTTGGAATATTGAATGAGCGGGAGCGTGGGTAAGCCGCCGGGCGAGCGCTCCGTGCCACACGGGTCGCCGCGCCGAGCCATCTCCGAATGTCGAGCGAAACAATGACAAAGGCTCTGACGCAAAAGAATTCCCAGAAGTCAAATAACGCTAATAAATGATCACAACCATGAAGTATTGTTTGTAAAGTAGATTTTAAATTTACCGAATAGTACCTTTGTACGTCTTTATCAATTCTTCATACAACACCTAATTGTCAGATAAACATCCGTGATTTCATTCGTAACGTAAACTTAGAATCAAACAATAAATGTGTCAGCGGGGGAGTAAGACATTTCGCTTCGTCTGCATCGAACAATATCCGCTGCAGGAAGTTCAAGCACGGATATTGAAAAATAATAATACCCCAGAATCGGATCCGTGCAAGTAACAACAGCGGTGCAGCGGCATTAAGATAGATATTGTGACGGGTGGCGCGGTGGGAGGGAGTGCGATTCGATCAAGCTTGCATAAATCGATGCGGTACGGCCCGATCGGGACAAAGCCGCAAGCTTAGAGACGAGCAATACCCTTGCCTACCTCCCGCCCGACATACGTAAGTCGGTACGTATTGAGCTCAAGAAAGGAAGCGTTTGCGAAGGACGAAGTGATTTCTTTGCCGCTTGAACTTGCACGTTGTGACTCTCTTTGTGCGATAGGTACGACAATTTGAAAATACTCGTCGGTTCCACCAACGCTTCCCTTTAATCTTTTATAGATTAAAGTGTGCGTTTATTGAACCACATTCATGTGATGACAAACTTATCAGACGCAAAAAAAACTTTACGAAAGTTCGCAGAAATCTTGTTTCATGATGAATAGGTAGGTAGAAATAGAAAAGCGTGTACTAAACGACGGCGACCGTGCAAAACAGATGTTCGGGCAAGTTCTTCATTAATCTTGAGTAACAAGATGTGCTTATTTATCACGGGAGCTCTTTCAGGGTTATGATTAATTATGTGCTGCGATTATAGAGCGACGAGGCGCCTTACTGTTTCGAGGCGGATGATCCTCTCGGAATAATCTGGATGCAGTGACATGATATATGTAGGTGCGTTGTACATGCGCGGCGTATCGCGTTGTAGGTTCATAAGAAGATTAACTGTATAGGAGTATTTGGGACATTAGCTCTGACACACGCGTCACACCCCGTTGAACAGAGGCGATCAATCCGATTACCAGACGGAGCTGAAGCTATGTACGGAGCTAGGCAGCCTAAATAATCGCCTCATTAGCTGCACTAAACCTACTTGAGTTCTAACTATGCTAAGCTAATGTTAACAACAAATACGAGATTGTATAAGCAGACAGAACGTGTAAAAGATAACTTCAAGTACAAATATTTACGTAAGTAACTCCCAACATTACACGGAAAAAACAAACAGGAAATTCATATAGCGTGTATGTACGAGTGTCTTCATCACACACAGCGCTAAAATTTAAGGTACACCGAGCGTGCAACTCTGTAGAATTGCACAATTATTCATATAAGCAAATAACAATGCAATAAATCTACGGGTGGTATTGTATTCTAAAACTACAATGGCAATCTTCGACCGGCCGGTTTTTAGCCTTAGGCAGTTGCAATAGATCGATATCAATTCGCTACTGCTTATTCCCTTTCGTATCCATTATCTGATGGTTGGAATAGATAAGATTGGCTTCACATTTAAACATTAGTTAGGCATGACTGAGCTCAATGACAGAGACGAATCGGCTTTTAAACCTGCCGGAAAATTACTACCGGTTGAAGGACGCCCCGAGACTATCATGAGACTATTACCAGTAAAATTGCAATAATGACAAATGTCTATAATTGTACCAAAAACCTTCTTAAAATAAAATGAAATCAAATAACTAAAAAGAAAGTAAATGGCTTCTCCGGTCATCTTTTAAAGTACCCATAAACAAAAAGCTCTTTCCATGAAAGCTTCTTACAAGAAACTTTTTGTATCAAATCCTCGAGAAAAATAAAACCTCACGAAGACGACTACCGCGCAATCTGTTTCACTTTAGGCCGTCTTAATAATTACAAGTGGCCATTCCTTCCAATTAAGAAAAGTCTCGGGCGATAAATTGTGAAGAGTGTCGCGGCGCTCCGGGCGCTGTTGTTACACTGCGCGTAAACACGCCGCCAGGGCTGCCACCCGCCACTGCGCCGGCACAAACATGCAGTCTCGCATCGACGCGAACGCTTTGATGAAATACTCATTTCTCACCTCCTCAAATAAGAATTTACACGCGCCGCTGCCGCCTTAATTAAAAGAGCGCACCTTTAAATACCCGAGGACTGAAGCGTATCGGAGAACAAACGCAAATTTATTCTGACCGGAGTTTTTTTCGGCATCTATTAAATAAAGAAGTCGAGGAGAATGCTAAACAAGGTTGAGCGGCCCTCGCCCTGCGAGTTTTCCACTTGAAGTGGTGAGCGGGAGGCGCGCGCGGAGACGCTCGGGGATGGGGCGCAGGGGTGTTATTCAGAGTGGCTTAGATAAGGTAAGGAGGATGAAGAGGCGAGATGCGCGGCGTAATGAACCGGCTCCGAGCAGTTTTTGTGTGGTTCGGGCGCCCAAATTGAATATTAGGCGCGATTTGAGAGCGAATGAGCGGGCGGCAGAAATAAATCCGCGGTTATTATGTTACCCAAATGAGATTGTGGAAAGGCTCGTCCTGTTAGGCTTAGGGACGCTGCTCAATTTCGCGTCGGTGTAAATTGGCACTCATAAACTTTGTTATATTTTGTGGGAATGCGAGATGCTCGATTCCAAGTTGAGTGGTTTTAGGCAGTTATATCGATAGAGATCATAAATTTCTTGTAATATCAAACAGTCATAAAATAATGTGGCTGTTCCCGATGGCCATCATATTTGTGCCATCCATAAACGCGATAGGGAGTGGAAACGGCAAGTTTCTCTACATTGTTAAAATAAACAGCGAGCTGATGTATCGGAAAATCAAATACACAGCGTGCGATGTTTGCAAATAAACAGCGAGCCGGTTGCAACAGTGTAGCACCTTCGTGATTCGCAGTAAAAACATTCGCCGGACAAACGGGCGCGGCACGAACCCGGTGTAACCTGACGCCCCCTCGCTGCCGCAGCCAAGACGCGCTCGGTTTATGTAAACTTTATTACAGCGTGCATTTCTCCCTGGCCCCTCCGCCCCCCGGTTCAAATTGTAAGGCGCGTCCGTGCATTACTCAGCTCGCCGCGTGTTTGCACAGATCGACAGCTCCGTGAGCGGACTGCCAACAGCGCTATCGAGGTCACACTCCAAGATAAACTCTTCACGGCGAAGCTCAACTTATAAACTTGCTTACCTCACCTAAGTTTCGCTAAAGCATGTTATGATGGACTTTTATAAGATGAATATCTTGATGTGATAGTTTAACAACGTACTGCTTATTAAATTGCGATTTGTAAGGCTATTCGACTATTATGACTAAGATGTATGTCCATTTCGTCATTGAGTCTATTAGACTACTCAAAGATTTCTTTAATGTCAGGTCAAACAAGTTTATAAGACCGATTCGAGGCGAAGTCGTTGATTGATTCAACATTTTAATAAACTATTGGATCACTACATCTTGCCTCATCGTAAAGGTTTAAGTTAATAAAAGCGTTAATTTAATAAACGATGAATTCACCAGCCTTAAAATACAGATTTGATCAACTTTAGTCTGAGAAAAGTTTAAAATCAAAGAGATTCCTTATACCGCAACAGAAGTTCAAAATCATAAGTGCCAAATAACAGAGATGGTAAAAGGTTGAAACCAAAACATAATAGCTTTAGGATACCGCGTTGCAAAGTAGAGGATATTATGCAGGTTTTACGACGCCATAATGGCGATGACACTTGGCGAAAGTTCAAAATGACACATCAAACCTTCTAACGAGCAGCTGCAGCTCAAACAGAAGTAGGTTAGTGCAACAAAGAGTATGTTATAAAACAGAGAGCGCGGGGGGTATCGATTCGCATGCATTCCGCGAGGCGAGGCGAGGCGAGGCGAGGCGCGGCGCGGCGGTGCGGTGCGGTGCACAGCGGCACATCTGTGCGGTGCGCCGCTGCGTTCATCCGAGCACAACAACAAGGGGCGGCCGCCACCCGCCACCCGCCACCACGTAGCACGATAGCCGACATTCGCAACACCTCGCGAACGACGCACTCGGTCGCGAGCTCACTTCACACAAGGGCCGCCACTTATCGATATACCTAATTCATTTTGTTAGGGGTATTTTATTGCTCCGTGGTACTTAACATCGCGGCGCCGAGTGGATAAATATTGTTTTATTGAGTACCGACCTATCGACCCCTGGAAACAGACATCACGAGTTGTACTCGTTAGCGAAATGTTATTAGCGAGCAATTTACTACCCAATCAGTACAGTGAAGTTATTAGAAAGACAATTGATTGCTCTCTGTATATAACTGTATGTTTGTTTGATTAATATTACATGGGCAATTTGTATTCCATGACATTTCGGCTGTTCGTTTGTTATTTGATTTTAATTAATTGCAAAATGACACCTAAGAAGATAATATATTTTCTACAAAATTGCCTTTATTCTTCACAAATTAATAAAAATGACATAAACTCCAGTGGAAACATAATAAGCACTCGCCTTCATGGCCCATTCATTTTATGTTGTTTTTGATAAAATGAGTGGACTAAAGTACATTTATCATTATAAATGACTCAGTTTTTATGATGCCTACTCTTATTGTTATTTTTTTAATTGAAGCCATACTTCGGCAACGCAGGTATCCTCCTGACACCTCAATATATTTATTTACAGCTGAAAAATCATTTGGTGAACAAAATGCTAATATGGATCCCAACAAAAGCGATACGTTGAGAACTTGAGACACTTACCTATTAATATAAAATGTTATTTTCAATTTATATAATTTATGCATCTTGTTCGTTTAAATTATGTAGACTGTTAAAGTGTGTCTCTTGATGCAAATAAATAATTGTATTCCCAGCGAGGTGCGAGCGGCGGCAGCCCTACGGCGGGGTGCGCATGCACCACCCACTTGGTTCAGTCAGGGCCGTGTTATGAAATCAACGTGTTCGAGCGCAACACTCCTCTCCACGTTCGCATTCCCAAATGGAAAAGGCAGTATGACGCTTGTACGAGAATTTTTCAAAGCGAAATTCGTCGTCGTAGTTTTAACAACCCCGGACAGAAATTGAAAAACGTTATGCGGTACTCACATGTCTTTCCTCTGCTGAGCTGATACCTGTGGACAAGGGAGCATTCGTATATTACATATAAAAATATATTTCAATATCTAAATGTAGCACAATTTGCGTAGTTACTTATTTGATTTTATACTACTACTTACAGAAGGATAATACATAATAATGCAATAATTCACCGTTAATTTTAGTAATAGGTAACTCGAATAAAGACTCTTTCTTTAGCATGTTAGATCATCAAAATAAGCAATATCAAAATCAGCTGTTCGATACAAAAAATAATACTATAAATATATGGACAATAATGTATGCAACAAGTGATTTATATTTTTCTGTCTTTGATGAAGTTTGAAATTTCGAGATCACTTTTTAAGCTAAGTACTATATCGCTCTAACGACGACCATAATATAAATCTAGACTAGGAGATACAATTAGCATTTAAAAAAAAAACATCACATTATCCTTGTGCCTATTTCCTAGGTCATATCTAAAATGACCGCATAATGAAATAAAATTATTGCCATTTATCACCTGCAGTAACTTATACAAGTAGTTAGCACCTGTAGTTAAAGCTAAAGACTTAATTGTAGTTATTTATTCGTATCGCAGAGTGCAATACGTCCGGGGTCGGGCTGCGGGCGACGCGACGGCGCAAAGTGCCTGATGAATATTGTAGGGGCGTCGGCGACGCGTCACGCACGCCACCGCAGCCTCGGATGGCCGCTATGTGCCTAAACTCCTAATGCCGCCAGATACCTTTGTCTGCGCGTCACCATGTCAAGAGAGACATGCGAGACGATTTATAAATGTATTAGCCAGACTTATTCATCATCGTGTACGTCTAGTAAAACATATTTATTTAGCAATCTATTTTTTTATGATTTCACAGTTTAAGATCACACTAAACGGTGTTAGTTTGCCGACCATTCAATTACTAATACCATATCACTATTAGTGGTCTATTCGACGTGTTCGAGACCTCAAGTCGATTTAAAAGTGACACCTAAGTTTAAGAGCTTTATAACTAAACCTAATGGGTACTGAGAGAAGAATGAGGTTTTGGTTTTAATTTCGTTTTTTACACGCTTTGGACCGAACACTACGAAGGGTGTTTGTGTGCTATGGTTTGTTTTTAACTCTGTTTGCATTTTTTTAAATTTATATAAAGAGTAATTGTATGTGATCGAGAGTTCTTTACATGGAATCTTGATGATGGTAGCAGAAATGCTAGATTCGACCGTTCTCGCCCTTTAGATTGTTCAAGGACCCACACATAGCTCAGTAGTCCCATAATCATTTTACCTAGTGGAACTTGTTATTAACCCATATGGACTCCAGAATTATTTTATTTACATAGTTTACACTTTTATACTGTTATACATATAAGTAAGAAATAGCGACCATCCAAATTCGAATTCGCTTCCAATTTATGGCGAGGAATGTTCGCCTACCCTGGACGAGATTGGTCGTCGCAGCCACGGTCGACTGGCTCCAAATTAGCGGAGCCACTCCCGGGGTACTTAACTGACACCGACGCTGCCCGAATTAGGCCCAGCCTGACGCATCAATCAGCCGACTAAAAACACGCCGAAGTCGTATATTACCAGGAGTATCAGGTTTAACACTTTGGCGTGGATTAAGCCGAGTTATTTTATTAACGTTCGTCCCTAAAATAGGAGGAAGTTTTCTGACTGGGAAGGTCTTTACATGGGCTTACTTTGATATTACCATTTATAAGAGGTAAATTTTATAGACGTCGCCAAATCTTATATACCTACTATTCGAAAAAGCAAAACACTAGCGCGATGCATTCGACGCCTTGCGTCATCTATTGCCACGGGGTGGAACTAATGTTCCGAAACGAAGTGAGGGCGGGACACTAGTAATTGTTAAAATCGTAAATAGCAGCAGCTAGTACCAGTGCATGAATTAAAGATTACTTGTTAATAATAATCCTGGTATATGTTAAGTCAAAATTGTTTATTAGAATAGATCTTTAAATATTATATAAAAAAATATTCCCTGCTTTAAATCTAATAGTATCATGGTTTTGGTCAAGTACCTAATAACTCGGTGATGTCGAATTCACTGCACCTGTTTATGCTATATTTGGCTTTAACGTCGTAAGGCCCAGACAGAAGACACAATGGAAAATCAATTGTTTTATGCCCTTACGGCTTACGACGTTAATACGATCTCTAGAAATGCAAGCGTGGTTAATCTTCTGTAGCAGATCACTCATCGTCTACATGTCTTGTATGGTAGGTAGTCAATTACATACACAACGTGGCTTAGCGTTTGCTGTCGTGAGTGACGGCGCCTGAATTAGATCCGCCAATCATAGCTCTGTCTCTATCTAACATCTAAACTATGTAATAGGGCACTAATTAATTCCTCCTTTATTACATAGTGCCCACTTTGTTAGGGAATGTAATATTAAGATGAATCTCTAAACATAATTATAAGATGTATTCTATTCTCACCAAACAGAAATATGTTATTGGTACAATTTGACATAATCAATTTAAAAATGCTTGTGATGGCAGATAGATAAAAAACTTCTTTAACGCTTAACCCTTAACTGTCGGAGGTCAAAAATCATATCAATGTTTTATCCTTAACTAAACTATAGTGTCAGAATAGACTCTAGAGACATGATAACAAAATTATGCGTTTGGGGTCATTTCGGGTCCCCCCAATCATTTTACTGGTTAAAGCTCGTGTATGTAACATAAGGCTACAAGTGCAGGAGAGCTACACACAGTACTGTAATTCTAAATGTTAATTCCCAATACATAACTACTAGAAATGCTGCGCTAGCAAGCGCATAGGTACGAATGTTCCGACATAGCAACATAGCATTACGTATGCAGATAGTAAACATCAAAGGCATTATCTACCGCGTCTGATTCGCCGCAAGTTTGCGAGCAATTGCCAGCCCAATCCCATTACTATGCACGTGCAGTACATATGTACGCACATACGCCAGACGCTGCATTAGCACCGCATGTATTGCTACAATTAATTTAAATGCAATGGCCTCAATTATTGACAACTATTCGACCATTTCCACGTACGCATGACCGCTCTGCTCACATTAGTTAGAACCGCGCGCAATCGTGTCATAACTAGCGGTAAGTTTTCAATTACACTATCGAAACCAATTAATCACCGACGCGTCATTATATTATACCCTTAATAATTACACGCGAAGTGAGTGGTGGAGGTTGTTTGTTCGGATCGAGCGCGTATTATATTTAGCGAGCATCAAAACGCTCGCGCCGTCCGCGGCCGCATACGCTCAAGTCACCCGCAAAATTACGTTACTAATTGACTAAAACACGCGACGCTCACACCAGCAAGGAATAATTAATTGAGCGCGGGCAAGGTGAGGGAGGCGGGGGCGGGGGCCATCTGCGCGGTAACTCTTACATCAGTACACCGATAATGGCACAAATTAGCCAGGGAAGTGGCGGCGGAGGAGCAGGGGTCGAGGGAGCGGAACGAGGGGGGCGCTAAGCCGGAACATCCCGGAGCGCAGATTACCGCTTGCTTTTGTAATTAACCGGAGCGACGGGCGGCTTCCAAATCCATTTCTGTGTTACATTTTCATTTGTGGCGCGTTCGTCCCCGCCGCGTCGGGATTACTCGCGCTCCACTGAAAACTGAAAACCCCGTTTCCTGATGTTTGCCATTAATTTTACTCTATGAAGGTTTTAAGGCGGGGAATTTTTAATGCGTCCGCGCCGACTAGAAAAATATTTTCACCCAATCTGTTCCACATCTGTTTACATATTCTGTTCAAATACACGCATAGATAGGTACCAATTCGGAGGAGTGACTTATTCATACTCTCAAAGCAATATCGGGCGCGCCGTAGCCGTCAGCGATCCGAAAACACGCAAACAGTGAGTTCAAAAAGCCTCTCGAAGCTGGTAAATATTGAAACAGAAGTGGGATCGGAGACGTCTGCCGCATGCCGGCGGGAGGGGGCGGCACTAATAGTCTCCAGTGGCACACAGCAAACAAGACGAGCTTACAAACAGACGGCTCTTAAAATATTCATGTTATGTATCGAACCGTTATACTCGTATGTCATTTGTGATGATTTGTTTCCCTCGCAAAGTATAATTTTATCGGTATATCCTCTAGTCACCCTCTTTATATTTGATATATAAAAAAAACAGAATGTTCAAAGCAGCTATGAAAAACATATGTTTCTGGTTTTTTTTAACAAAAAATATACGCTCAATATGGTCGGTTGACGTGATACGGGCACGACAAAAGGATGGCCAGCTAGCTCAGCAACAAAAATTGGAATAAAACCATCGACTACTGCAGGAGTTCCCATTTTTCTGGGGCAATTTTGTCGAACATGCGTAAATGTACGTGCGACCCTGTCTGGTTATGTTAGTGAACGGTTATTGATTGCCTTTCATATTAGTTTCTCACATTGATTGCGCACTTCGCCTACCGCGTTGAAGGGTACTCTGACGGTGGAGTGCTTAGAGATTCCATCAAGAACTTCGTACCAGTTCCATAATAGAAATAAACATTATTTTTATGTTCGAGGCGGAATCGACCAAGCAGGTTACCTCATAGTAAGTGCGGTGACAGTCGCTCATGAACATCTTCGAGGTCGGAGGAATGTTTCCTTAGTAAGGCCCAGACAGCAGACACAATAGAAAATCAATTGTTTTATGCCTTTTAAAAGGCTATTGGGTCTTACGACGTTAAGCAAAACTCCAGTGCCCAACTTTTTTCACCTGTATGTATTGTTGATATAGTTAGTAATTTGATGCGTCGTATGTGTTTAGTTTAAGTATATAAATGTTTATTTCTCACCGTTCCCTTTGTCGTCTGCTCGATGGTGATCAGGGGGCTTGGCGAGCACGGAGAGCGGGTGGTGCGGCACGCCGAGGCCGAGGAGGCCTGCTGGTGGTAGGGCTCCGCCCCCGCCCAGGAGGGGCAGTGGCGGCGCCCCGTGCGCTGGTAGGTGCGCTGCGTGCATCTGCTGCAGCAACCGTGGTAGGTCTGGCCTTTGTTGCTGTAGACAAAAATATAATAAATAAATAAATTGAAACGACATCACATTCATTGTCCTGGTCCGAAACTAAGGAACCACAAACACCCAGACCCAACACAAATATCAGTTTCATCAACAAAAAATTGTGTTGGTGCGGGAATCGAACCCGCGACCCTTGCGTCTTAACCGGCGCTAAAACCACTAAGCCGAAAGGGTCGTCAACGTTCCCTTAAAAAATAATGCACATTAATGAAAAAATAAACAAAATAATAACAAAATTGTTACAATAAATTAAAAAAAAAAACGTTCCTTCCTAGATTATAGTTCTTACGCAATGGATGGCCAGGATTGACCATGAAACAAGCTGAATGAGGCCTACATCCTGAGTTTAATGAAGAAGAAACTAACGAAAAGGAGATTATGACAGTGTCGTTACAGTAGCAAAATCGGATTTAGGTAACATAGTTTTACAAAATGCCATTGACAGAGAGAAGTTCGTGTCTGTCTGTATTGAATACCAAGACCAATTCACTGTAATTACATCTTAAATATTCGCTTTGCTCGACACTTTTGGTCGGTCCAAGCTGCTTTATTAGTGAAAAGTTTTTGAAGTCTATTTTAGGACTTAATTTTTCAGGGACCTTGTGATTAAGTTTAAGATTCGTTATAATCTCGAGACTTCATGTAAGTTAGGTACTCCTAGCCTCCAGCTGCCGTGGGTGGGCTAATGAAACTTGTACTGACATCCTTGCATGTTCAGAAATCTACATATGCGATCGATGCATGATTGTTTAAGATATTCTATGCTGTGGGTTTGATGTTAATTCTGTCCGGTAATAGGTGTCACTCGCAATGATCGCATTTTTTACCTAAGTTTGATTTACCTAAGTGTTAAATAATGTTTATGTGGTAGTTGCATTTTTGTTGATAAATAAGTTTTTAACTTCATTGACTTACTTAATTGATAAATAAAAATATATTTTGTAGTACAGTTTTTTTTAATCTTTACGATGTCCGCCATCTAGGAGGCTTCCAATCTATATTTACGTAAAACCTTTAGTTATTAAAGGCGTAACTAACACGCCATTTTTAAAAGAAACATAGATGAGCATGTTTATAAACCGGCGTAATTAAACATCTGTGTTTCACCGTAAAACAAACCTCGCCACTATTTAGTCAGTTTAAGCGTTGACAGTCAAAGTGTATTGATGTGTCACCGCAGAGCCCCGTGCATTTTTAAAGCGAAGCGGAGCCAAATTAAAAAGTCCTCCATTCCCCCTCCGCCGCGTTATTTTAAATTTTAAATGAGAGCTTCGCCGGCGGCGGCGACTGAGCGAAATTGATTACTCCTTCTCTATTATTCCCCTTTTTCCACTTTTCCCGTTTTCCCGCGCTTCCCGGTCGTATCTCGTCTCGTTTAACGTTATTATTATACGCCTCTGAGGGCGGCCGCACGCGTCTGCCCCGATCGCTCGTTCACGGGGTTAACGGTGTTGCAAGGGTGATCCAGACAAATCCTACCCCTAATTCTATTCAGATAATTATTACTTGCTCGCAATGAAAATGTAGCTGAGTGGAATAAGATTGACACGCTAATTATTTCATTTTTAACTTCCTACGCAAAAAGGATGGGGTATTATAAGATTAACGCGTCTGTCGGTAACATCGCAGCTCCCAAACGGATGAATCAATTTGGATTATATTTTTTGTTTGAAAAATAAAATAATCGGCAATGTGACGTTTGAAGGCCGCCGCTACAAAATAATGAATTACATATTTGGACTTTCCCAACATTGGTATGACAAATTTCAAATCCACATGGCCGCTGCCGCAAAATTCCGTATGACACATCGAGTGTTTTTTAAATTACTTTTTTTTTGTTTCTACTGTAAGCTTCTGAGAAGAGAAAGACTACAAAGCGGGGGCGGTGTAGCAGGAAAGCGGATTCTCAGCAACGAACAGTTTGGGCCTCAACTGGGAATTAACGAAAGATGATGATGTCAAATGTACAAAGCACCTAATGCACACGATTTAGTTGAGGGGTTTTCCATTATTCTCCACCTCTGCCGCCCCACGCTCCTCGCTTGCGCCGGCCGCCAAGCTTTTTCCGCTCGGCCGGGCGCGTTCTTTTTTTTACCCGCCGAAAATTAATTGGATTTTCGCCGAGGGTGGAACATATTTTTTATTGGCCGCTCACGGCTGTGATTTATTGTGTGTCAAAAGGTGGCGAGCGCCACTTAGCTGCGAGTGCTTTTTTACAAAAGGGGATTTTTTAATTCGAATTAGTTCTAAAGAGCTGTCTTCAATTTGTGCGGACGTGGCGTTATTTATTTGTAAAAACATGTTTATTTGAAAGCAACAACTAAAACAAAGTGAAATTACACAATCTCGTTGCATAAATCAAATGGACAGCCAGACGGCATTAATTATGTTTTAAATAATAAAAGAAGTGTTAAATGATTTGGAATGAAGAGGCGGATAGCATAAACAAGTTTGGAAACAAAGGCGAGGTTACACGTGAGGTGTGAGTAGTAAACGGCGCGTAAAGCCGTTGGTTAATTTATTCAAATCGCACAATTTATAACATTATTAAGACGACATCTATTTACTCGCGAGACACGCAGACGTCTGCGGTGCTCGACAAATTTAAATAATGAATTATACGAGGAAACTCATGCACGTGTACACTCCGCTCTAAGAACGCGGCGCTGCTCTAACTGAATCAAATTAATGTGTAGATGTTTCGCATCAAAAATTACTTATACACTCAAATATTTATCTTTACTTAGTTCTCTTACTTTGCAAAGCTCAAAAGCGAATAACTAACGGCAGAGACAGACTGGAAAATCTCGAAAAACGAAGCTTGACAATGGCAATACAATTCCGTTTTTTTTTTAAATTGCGTTAGACTATAACGCTTGAACACAATCGCACCTGACGGAAAGCGTCGATGAGTTTTAGGATGTTACGCGTTTACCTAGAAGATGCCTGTTCTCTCTTGCTTTAAATGTATGCAGATTAATTTATTAAAGTTCAAAAAATAACATCTTAAGTATATTTCGTACTTAATTAGAATCTCTTATTCAACTGCCTATGAATAACATACGATCTTGCAGTTCTTTAATTTAAGAGTCTAACTAATTTCTAAATTGACAGCGCTAGATACTGATCTAGAAAGTTAGTTACACCAGACTTTTTGCTGGTGTCTTCTCAGTAGAAATTCTTTTTATTTTTTTTTCTATATTAATTATGAATTACTGATTTTTTCATTCCAAGTTTCCCTACAGGTATAACTACCTGTGTAAGTATGTAGTACTAGCGGCCGCCCGCGACTTCGTATTCATACAAAAGGATTTTCCCGCTAAGACTCATTCCCGAGGGAATTTCGGGAATTCCTAACCTAGTGTACCACTACAGTAACTAAGCTATGTCCCTTCCAAATTTCAAGTGCCTACCGTGTAGGCTGTGCGTATGAATATTCAGTCAGTTCAGTCAGTTTCTCTTTTTAGACGGGTCGCACACATGCGTTTTCCAAATTCGAAATTCCGCATTCTGCCATCCGAATGCATGGATTCAATATAAAATACAGTACTAACGCACAAGTACGTTTTTTACGTTCGGAAATATACTTAGAGAATATGTATTAAGGATAAACGTGTGTGTATATCGAGGTACAAGTTATTCGACCGCGGCGCCGCTCGTTACAGCGCGTGATCCCGCAGCGCCATCGAGAGCCCTCACACGTCTGCTACACCCACCAGGGCTGACACAACTACTTATAACATTTTTTTTAATGTGATAGATGGTAGAAGAGCTGACGGATCGCCTGATGTTAAGCGATTGCTGGTGTCCATAGACATCCGCAACACTAGTAGGCGCTGCTTCTCGTCTGTTTTCTGTGAGGCCGTGGTATCACTCTTATCGAGCCCAATCATACCGAAACGTATCTCTCCCACGGTAATAATTATTTAATAATCATTTAATTTTAAGCTTCAATAAAATTTGAGCGTACGTTGCGACTGTAAATTGACTGTAAAATTGGGAGAGTTCTACGCAAACCTAGATTTTTCTCGAACCTTCCTATCTATATCTTCCTATGTCCGCTTGCAGGAGGTAATTCAATCTAACACACTCGACCTCTTGTGTAGTAAGTACGTATAATAAATAAGTCACTCTTTTTTTCACAATCAAATACTTAATACGCAGGTACGAGTAATGCGTGTATTCTTAGGACACAAAATAAACTTCACTATACCAATTTTCAAGTATGTAATCAAAGTTTCTTAAACGCAGAGACATGCGTGAGTTAAATCTCATTTCCATAATGGTTATTAATTACGTATGGAGTTAAAAATCATATTAATCAACGAGCAATAAATCATGTCGTAATAAATTATGATTAACTTTCGCTTGTTGCTCTAGAAAAGATTTGTAACAATAGCAGTACTCATAAAGATAACATCTATCAATAGGATGTATCTAAATTAATTTACATTACGTGGGTAGTGGTACCATTAACTCCTTCAATACGTTTATTTATAGTTGTCTGTCATGAATAGATATGTCAACAAAAACTTGAAAGACTACTGTTTTTCCTATCATCTCATCATAATTCTTTATTAACCAACAATCTGCTGTTAATGAACGACAATAAAACCTTGAAGCTCAATTAATATAATTGAATAACATTTAATTACTAACTCCATTGTTTGTTACAATGACAGATGCTGAAATGTCCTGTGAGCAAATCGGCAGCCCTGCAGGGGTCGAGGGTGGGGGTGGAAGGGGGAGGCCGCTCGTCTGTTATGAATGACAATAACGTGGTGTGATACCTCACCGCGGAGTTTTTTCCACAGCGCATATTTAGACGTGATTAAATAGCACCGATAGTCTCCCTGGGATTAAAACTCGTTCCCCCTAACGACTTTCCGTCCGTTTACTTATCTCCCGGCGAACTTCGCTGTTTGTATTATCAACCAAATTAAAGTTTGATTAAGTTTCGTTTGAGACAACAAAGAGGGGCGAGATCATTTTTCAATACATTCTAAAAATCCTTGTTACGCCGCGGGCTTAATTAAGCACCGGAGGTAACGGAACCTTTTTTGCGCAACAATGAAATATTAAAAACAGTCGAGGTCAACTTTGTGATTTAAACATGAAGAATGAAGAACCCAAGCAAATTAATTCCCTTCTTTTTCTAATTTACAACAAGCAGGAAACTTTCAATAGACTACTACGTAAAATCGTAGTCACTTGTGCTACGATATTTTCGTAGCACTTGTAGACAATTTAACATGTTTAAAAGCGGGACGGAAAAACTTAAGAAAATGATTATGAAAAAGACAAAGTGAGTTTTTGTGGCAGAGAATCCGTCTGAGCAGCCGGCGAGAGCTGTCTCCGAAGCTTTTGTTACGAGAAAAATGCTTCGGCGCTTTCGGGTTTTCACGGCACATTTACCACTGTCTATACGCCCGGGATTATTCTCCATTTATAAATGGATAGCGAACGCCGAGTGCACACGTTTTTGTGCATAAATATTTATTTCCCTCCGCTTCACCGCGAATATTTTTTTAGTATGAACACCGTTTGGCAACGTATAAAATATTTGGCACTTGGCCCGACGACTGTTTTTTACCTGTCGTGCACAGATTTCCATAACATTGGCCTGGTTAAGCGTTCGCTATATCCCGTTTACACAATCGGGGTTTTAACATAGTAATGTGATTTTCTATTAGGATGAGTTGCGCACGTTAAAAGGAGGTCAACAAAAACATCATCAGAAAACGTTTTAAGTTAACTAAAAGGCTACTTAATAAGCAATTAAACTAATGAATAGGTATCGAAGTGGCATTTTAAAAATAAATTACTCGACAGATTACACCAAATAAGTGGACGTGTAATCTATACAATTAGCCTACAATTAGTTACGTTTTAATAGGAGCTATTGAGAGAGGAGGAAAGTTTCCACTCTAACACACTTAAATAATTAAGAGCAGTTAGTTCGCGGTTAGAGCCGCATTAGTGTTATTATAGCGATTGCTTTAGAACGCTCCTCTCGGGGATTAAGTTGTTGCGTAATACGTAAATGATTATGGCTCTAATTGATTTATTATCCAATACGCGCTCACGTACAACACCGATAATGGAAGTGGTGTCACGACTTAACTATTCTTTCACTATTGTTTATGTGAATGATCCCTCGTTCACTTCTTATGTACATGTCATGTTTTCCAGATATAAATGGCATCTAAAAAACCGATTCCGCAGAAAGCTCCGGCGGCAGTAAAACGCTAAAATAACACATCACAAACACGTATAATATTTTACTGTTATTCCGCACAGTTCTCACATATATTCCCTCCCGCAGCGAACAACAAAAACCTGCCGCGAAAATAATAATCACCATGCCGAGATCACGTAAACTTGTGTAAGCATAAATCGGGATATAAAACGTCGGTGTAGGGCACAAAGAGGGTAGTTTATAGAAACAAGGGCGCGGGGAGAGGGGGGCTGAGGGGGGGGGGGGGACTCACGCGCCATTAGACGCTTGCCGCCACGTGACGTTGCACGTGCTACACTTTCGGCATAATTGCTTCTAATCATACGTTATTGATCTTAATACTTTTACTTATTATCCTAACGTAAACGTAAATAACAACGCTGCAAACTTATGGGATTGGATCTAAGCAATATCATTCGCACCTATTCCATACATCACAGCCTAATACTGTCCCACAGAAGGGCAGAGACCTCCATCATAGAAATCAAGTCAACGCTACTATGATTGATGCTAACACTATGTGTGTATTATTGATATCGTTGGTTATACATAAGAATATTTTGTTTTTTAAATTTGATAATATCACACAAAAATAAATTTTCATTAATGTACTTCATTTATAAAACATGCTTTGTAAATGACTGTTTTAAATTATAATAATGTATTTTTTGCTGAAACGATGTTAATTTGATACAAACAATGCTCATAAATCTATGTAGACCATAAATGTCTTCACACAGTCAACAAACATTTCATTTTATAATAGACAAAAAATACACGCCCTCGACTTGACAAACAACGTAAAAACCTCAAACGGAAAGAAAAAACATACGAAAAACGCGCGGGACGGATGAGTCGTAAAACTGATTACATAATTTCATTGGAAGCGACGACAGAATGGCCCTAACTCACTTCCGCGCGTTGAAAAACAAGGAGCTACGCGTAAGCGACAGGGGAAAAGTTAATGCGAGAGGGCCTCGCCGACGAGCGGCGACGATGCGCAAGAAACGCCAAGGGCCTGCAATGCAATATTTATCACCCGCCGCGAACGTGCCTGGGAAAAAATGACAAATTCATGTTCCCCGCCCGGCGCCGGCCGCCCTCGCCCCGATTTATTCCCGTCGTAATTTTTATCAGAGGGCGCGGGACTCGGCGTAAACTAGATAGAAATGTTTTCACGAGTCGCTTGTTTATAAAGCCATCGACGGCGAAACAGATACGCTGTTTACACGAGCTTGTTTGCTCTCCTATCTGAAGATAATATTGCATAAACGACATACATAACACTCTTGTTTACTGCACACACTTATGTCAACGATAGCACTTTTCAATTACCTCCGACTAGATGTTTAGTAAACGTAAGAATGAGATTTGTTATCAGATTCGATACGCGTATTCGAGACACGGGGGCGCGCGTATCGATCTGAGGAACTTACGTGAATATTGTTTCAATGTGAACATTTGTGTCATGTATAGGTGAGCATAAGAGGGAGCTGTATCTGGAAGCTATTACTTCGCGGAGGTCGACTCCCCCTTCCGCGGGGGGCGCCGCGGAATAAAATCAGAACGAGAAATGATTTACCCGGCGATAGCGGAGCAAGACTTCGCGCTTTATTGATGACGAGTTCACGCACATTGCATAAACACAATAGGGGACAGATCCGTCGCGTTATTTGTCACCCTTAAATTCTATTCACGCCACCCGGCGGCGTTTGTAATCCATTCGACCGAAAAAGCTAATATATCCATTGTATGCCTACCGCCCCTACGACGAATGTTACATACTTATTATATTATGGCTTTGAAAAGTTAGGAAACCATTTGAATTGCGACGGATCTGTTGAGTACTGTAATCAGAAACGAGAAAACGAGAAGTACCGACAAAAACAAAACGTTTAAATTTCGAAACGAAGCACTCAGGAACGGTAAGTGATTTTAATAGGCAGGCAAACAGTCCCCAATTTGAGGACTATTCCCTATTCACAAATCGGCGCGCGGCGGAATCGTCGCAAATCAGACGGAGACGGGCGCGGCGGGCGGCCACTCTCAGGGGAGAGCCCCTTTGATCCCTAGCTGACCCGAAAATAAAAAAGGTTCGTAATAAAAAAGGACCGACATACGGAAGGTGGCGCCGCTTTTTTATTTAAATTAGAGTGTTTTATAGGGGGAGAGCGATATTGCGTTTTGCCGGTGTCTCAGAGGCTGTTCGGTAATCTATACATGTAGGTAAATCCTTGCAGGAGGGGGCGACGAACTTACGCCAAATACTTTGGGGTCTTAAGGCATTTTCTTTTATCCGCGGGGTGTTTTCTCGATCGTGAATAAAAAGGTTTCACAAAGCCGAATAATAAATTGTGTCGTGTGCGCTACATAGAAGTAATAATGAATGAGTTGCGAGATAAGGTTAGCAACTCCAACATATGTGTAAAGCATTAAGTAATTAGGGACAGTTATTAGCGAGAATTCAACGTGCGTAAATAATTCATGAGACTGTTGACTCGACGCCAAAAGTTACAGCCCACATTTAGGTGTTAACGTTGATAATTTTCGAAGGCAATAACATTTGCCAACTTGGTATTCCGCTAATAAATAAAGCTGACAAAAATACATTACAGTTTCGGAATGTTTACTATTTGTGTTTAGTAGAAAAGATGTTCGGTGTCGGGTGGGAGTGAACACGTTTGTACGTGATGTGTGATCGAATTGGCGCTCTGCCAGCGCTCGCGCCGCAAGAGTGTATCGGCCACAGACAGACGAGCGATGAGTGAGTTCCACCACTTTATTTTCGCCCTCATTATCTATAAAGTGATTTATTTCAGGCGCGGTAGACGTATTCACAATTTTCGAACGCCGAGCGTTAATACGCCGAGAATAGGTCGCACTAACTACTTGGCACCGGTCCGCGAATGTGCCTATTGAAATTTATAATAGACGGCAATGAAGTCCTCACGACGCGACGCCCACCGGCGAAAAAATACAATTAGTGAGTTGCGAAATTAATTAGAAGACCAATTTGAGGACAGATTGTAGCGAGAGGTGCGGTTGAATGGCGAATGCAAATTGAAGTAAGCGCTAATAGTGTAGTGATTACGTCGCCCGAGCCTCACCCACGCCGATGACAAATGGTTTCTTGACTACATAAAACACGCTAATTTGCGGTAAACCCACCAGGGCATCGACTTAATAAAATTCGTTATTTTCTGTATAAAACTGCTCTGGTTTGTAACAATTTTATCAATTCCTCGTTGTTGGATCGCGGCCAACTTCGTCTTGCGGGGCTTAGATCGTTTAATTAACGACCGTCGAACTTTCGACCTGTTGAAAGCCGTGCTTTAGACAATTTAGTTGCTTTACACGTACTCTCTTGTTTGAGACGACTCACTAGATATTTGTAGCTTGTAGCAATTCAAAATACGCTTATTATGGTAACGACTGTTAAGTGTTGGCACTCGTGAATCAGTCTTCAGTAATCGTATAGTGTCCACAATTCAATGTAATTCTCCCACTTGGTAAGCTCATCACAGACGGGCGGAGGCAAACGTTGCAACACGCGAATAAGTAAGCAGTGAGCGACGACACGGCATTTCTTGTTTGGACAGGTGCCACCGCTCCGGCCACCGCGCGGCCCACATTAACTCGCCGCTAAACTATATCTAAACAAACAGCACACGTGTTATATTAATCGGTTTCGCGTGAAATGTTACCTCGAACTAATAAATTTCCTTAGAAATTATTAGATCGCATTTATAATAACCGAGGTGATTCATGGAAGTTATACCGGCGGAGTGTAAACGAAATACCTACATGAAATAATTACTGCAGCTATTTCAACGTGTTTACACGAAATGTTAACGATACTTTGTACAGCTACTAAACTGTTTTAAAGTGAATTTTCCTTGGTGTAGAAGGAATTCAGATTATCAAATACAGCTTTATTTAAAATATGATTTGTAACATAAACTTGATTCGTGCTCTGCAATGTAAGGATGTCCCTATTTGATAATTCGACACAGCTGTTGGACGTCCGGTGCGTCGGTTCGGCTGTTTATCAATTGGTAAAGGTCCGTTCCAAACGATTAAACATCGCGTCAAAAACTAATGGAAAAAATTGAGGATGATAAAAGAAAAATATAATGCTAAGGGAAAATATTTAAGTAAGGGAACATTTGAGTCATCGTTTATCAAACACTTAAAGCAATCCTGATCAGCACTGTGCAATATACAGGAGTACATGGAACCTATTCATTGCGATTATTTAATGAGCTCAAACATAATACGTCGGTGTGCTAGTGGATACTCCGCCATAATATCAAGGTTACCTTGATATTGTATAGGTAGGTCACTAAAGATACCGAAAACTAAATTTTGATATGCTTTGACAAATAGAAGTAGCTCTCGTCTCATCTACCATGAGAAATGAAAATTAAATGAAATGAATGAAACTTATTCGAGTTTACATTAATCAGGTCACTAAAGTTTCAGTTTTTTTACTGGGATAGGACAGTTCTAGAGGTGGAACACATAAAAACAAACATGTTTTGTAACAGCCCCCTAAAATGAGAAGTTCACTTACCCCTATAATAGCGTTAAGTTCCGTCATGGTGACCTGTTTCGCCCTCTCCACCGCCGAGGCTACTTGTTGCTGATGCTCTTGCGACAGAAAAGGCAGGATCTGCGCGATTATCGCATTTAGCCTCTTGGCGATCTCCGTCTGCAACATCAAACATTTCAATAAACATCACCAGCCAACCGCCGACGAATCAATTAACTCGTAAATCTACTACAACGTTTGGCGCGATGGCGATATTATGTCGACATCCACGAACATCGATAAATGCTAATAAAGCATGACATGGTTTAACGATTAATTTAAATTCAGCGATCCATTTCTTTGAATAAAATCAACATTATCATTTTATCGAGGCGTTAATCAGTGAAATAACCGACCTTTCGCTGCAGATTAACCTATTTAACATACAAATTGAGATCCAAAAATGTTTCCACATTCCGACGCAATTTGAATTCAATAATAACATATATAATTAGCGGATAAGCTGCTCGGAGAGCAACAAATAAAATTAACACGATAAACAATAATGCACGCGGTCAAATGAAATGATAAATCGTCGTGTTACAGAGCCGCTCGCGTTTATTGGCTTTGTTCGTATTTTCCGTTTAAATGCACATTCATTTTATTCACAGATTCGGAGTGAATTGTGGACGAATTAACATAATTGAGTCTTTCGAATAAAAAATAAAACGCGTAATTGGTAAACATTAAGTTATTTTTTGGGTATCGCCGGCCGGGCGTTTATGTTTCCGACCGAGTGGGTTGTTAACGACATACATAAAACAATTTAGTAACATTTAAGTCACGAGGAGCACTATTGAACATGCTGTGAGCTCGAGGTCTAAATAACAATTTCGTCGAGCATTACGTTCCTTTGCTTGTGTAAATAGGAGCCGCCTACACAAATGTGATTTAAAATGTAGTCGGTAAGAGGATTGGAACGGCACGCTTGCAGTCGCACACGTAACTGGTGCAATGAAGAGGAGAAGTTGTTGCGGAGGCGCGCAGTCGATAACAGCGCTACACCGCAAATTGCACTTTCATTCCACTCCACTGTTTGCTGTAGCGTTCCCGGGAAATTCTCTCCGAACTTTTGTTACACTCTAACAACTTTTTTCGCTTGGGTTTTCTCAATTCAAATGTTCCCAACACTTGCTATAAATAACATTGTGTACACAACTACTTGTGTAGCTCGAATTTTACGAAGTATAAATCAGTGTTTCGTCTTAGTAGAGCATAGAAGTTTTGTAATGGAATGTTGATTTACGAACTTTTGATAACAGATGTATCGAAGAAATGTTATCATGAATAAAGGTTACCAGTACGCCTATACCTTGATGTAACGTTAACATTTAAGTTCCCGATTGTCAAAGCTGATTAATCATTATTTGAACCCGCCGCACACGCTGCGCACAAGTATCCGCCAGCCGCTTGAACGATAACCATCTAACTTCGTGACTGTCTGTATTCAAACATTCGTAATTGCGAATTTCCTAAATGCTAATAGAGCGAATCAAAAGGTCATCGGTTAATTCGTTTCGCATGTTGCATGCACAACCGCTGGCAAATATTAAGAGAAAATAACAATCAGTTTAATGACGTGCACTCGCAGACGATTCAATGGGTCATTTAGAGTTCTCTTGTATAAACCGTTTGGAGAGAAACGTTTAATGGATACCGAGCACGAAGAATTTTACAAAGTCTAAATAAGCCATTTGGTTTCATGCGGTTTATTTACAATACATATTTAGGACGTTATGCATTTCCATCTGTTTTACGACTGTTTTTATTTTCGAACTTAAACGAGTGACGACAGTTTTATCTTTAATGGGGTTGATTTAAATAAAGGTTCACGTTTCAGTGACGCGAATTTCGACTGAACATAAAGAGGAGACAGTGGGAGCATTAGCGCTCGGTAAATTCACACCCCAAATACAGACAGCGGTGCTTCAATAAATGTATAATGCGGCAAGTGACAATAAAGAGCAGAATATCACCACAGTAGAGGGAGTAGCAGGGAGTTTGGTCTTCAAAACTTTATGACAAGCTTAAAATTCACTGTGTATTTTGAGTCGAGCGGGACCATCCAGTGCGCGCGTGTTTGCACGCTGTGATATGCGCTTGTGCTGCGTGTTACGTTACTTCTGTCATCATCCCCTATGCGATAGCGAGGAAACGTAAATAAACGTATGTATTGGGCGTAGTAACCGAGGCGGGCAGCGAGCGCAGTGACGCGGACAAGCCGCGCCGCAGCCGACGCGCCGTATTACCGCAAATTACATTTTCATTCGCCACCCGCGCCCGCCTCCGCACACTGCTCGGGAATTTAAATATTGTGGACTCTGGCCTCGATACCTCACTGATTTTAGCGTTTAAACAATGCAGGATCGCATAACTTTTGTCGAAAGTTTAGGTGGAGAGAATCTTTACGTTAATAATACAACTCATCTTTTATTTTCATAATACAATTTTTAGTATACAGGACGTTCTGCGGCATCATTCAATAAATTAATAATAAGCGCTTCTAAAGTTTTAGTCGTAGTTTTTTTAATAAATGTATTATGCGATTACATAAATGTGTATGATATTTGAAATCTAGATCACAGTGCGGCGCGCCACTGAATGGTTATTGTGGGTGGAAACATTCGTATCTGTAAAACTGTTTTTGTTTAAATAGGCCTCGCGCTATTAAGTTTGCAAAGTCACGATACTTTGTTAATGGAAATAAATTTTACGCCATTTTCATTAAATCAAAGTAAACTAACAAATTAGGACCTTATTTTTTATAAAACGTACCTACTTTCTTTATACACCTTTTACCTGAAATTATATTTGTATAATTTTAAACAAATATGAATGTCGTTAGATACATTGTATGTTCCATGTGAAAGAATTCTGGAAAGACGTTTAGGTATTCATTAACGTAAATAAAAGAGAAATTGCCGTTACATAAAAACACATGGATAGTTAAATAGTGGAGTCGTGATGAAATTAGCGGAAGTTATTGTTCATAATTATACGCAACCATGCGTGGGTCAGAATTAATTGTTCATAATTCTGCACACTTTCTGCAATGTTTATGCATGTCGCTCTCACAGCCGAAATAATGATCGTGACGAATGCCCGTCTTCATTAACAACGTATAGTCACGTTCGATGAACATGTAATCGCTTGACATAAATATTAATTCATTCGAATTAAAAAGTCAATGCGTTTTGTCCGTCGACACCGAATTATAGGTGAACTCCATCATACCTCGCAATCAGTGCTCAGCCATCGTGACTCCTCGTTAGAAAGGTCCCATATTACCCACTGCGCAGTGCGCTCTACCGTGGAAAAGATTCCGCTTGACAATTACGAGATTTAATTAGAGAACGTCACCCTCGCTCCGTTGAAATGTCGACAAAGGGTTTCAGATTGAAACGGTTTTTCTTATTGACATTACGAGCCGAACAGACTTGTCCGCATCTGCATCTCGTATATCTACAGCGCAGCTACGGACGGCGGAATAAAAAGCGGGCGTACAAAAGGGCCGCAAAATACGTACTTTTGCGAGCTCTCCACAAAAGATATAGTACGGTTTGTCATTAAGGAGTTCATCCCCGCGCGAGAAATAAAAGAGGAACGTCGGGTTTCGGGGTGAGCGGGAGGGTCGTGGGGGGGCGCTAATGGCTCCGACACTCATCCGCTAATGCCGCGGGTGACTCCTCTTTTTGCGCGATTTTCACGTGGTTTAGTCGCTGGAGCTTTTAATCTGAAGCTGCATCTTGCCGCCGGTGACGCTCCATTTGTTCTCTTATCTCCGCGTTACGTAAGCGGTACACACTTAATTTTATAAGATGAGAGTTTCTTCAAACAAAGGTCAGATTCATATCATCGATTCGACACTAAAGGTTCGAATTAATTAATATAAAACCGTAATTTAATGCGTCTGACAATTTAGGTACGCCGATTCAACAAATTTTGGAATTCCCTTTAGATAGGTAGTATAATTTGAGTATTATACGATATTATGTGTATCGAGACTATGAACGAATAAATTGATAAAAAAGCTCTTAGTAAAGTAGTCTCACTGCAGGGAAACTAAAGGCTTCCATCATAGAAATCAAGTCTTCGCTATAACTGTGATGGGATTAGACTAAATCACCACTCATGCCTAATGCGGATCAGTGATCAACCTGAGCTATGTTCGAAAAAAAAAGCTCGCACCTGGTTTCTTATTAATTACAAATGATTTGTACTCTTACAGTATATGGTAGCAATATTTAAATGCATCAAATAATACACGAGCACCATGAAAAGCAAAAACAAAAATTTTTTTATTGCGATAATTAAAGAAATAATTAACTCAACAAGCACTAAGAGAATCGCTGATAAAAATGTGATCAATTTCTCAGAGACAACAATGGGAGTTCTTAACACGTGTACCGCACTAACGCCTCTTAAATGGAATAAATATCACTTATGCGTGAAAATGCACGTTTCAGGTGCTCTAATTATAATAAAAGACGGAGATGGTCCCAACAAAGCGAAGGTGCAGAGTGATATAGAGGGAAGTGGCAGTTTTAAGCAAGATGGAAGACGGGCGGGAGTCTCGGTCGCTCCGTTGCATCCGTGACCTAGATGCGGTCGCACCGTTTGTTGTCTGCCTTAGGGAGGAAGTACACAGACGTGCTTTTTTGCAAAGGGTAGGATTCAGGTCGTACACACGATAGTGCATGTATATCACATTAATGGTGTATAATGGTTTTTATGCACAGTTGAGATGTCAGGAAATGATTTACGGTTTAAAAACAGATCGAATCCGTAATATTAAATTATTCGCAGTGAATTGAAAATGAGGCGAAGATATCACTTTACAGAGATAACGTATTTTACATATGGTAAACAAGTGTTTTATTAATGTTCAACAAAATTATCTTAATAATATGCAATCTAACAGGTCATACTAGACGTGTTACCTACTTTTTTTACTTAACTACCGATAGTGCAGTGTCTAATGGGTTGGACACCAATCCAGGGTGTCCAACGGCATAATATGGAAATATAGAGTGCAGTTTGCGCGCACGAACGAGTTCTTTCTTTTCTTATCATTGTTTTGGCCCAAATACATGTTCCAGGAGAAACTTCGGACTTCCTTATGTGCAGTTAAAGAACCTCATGTGAGGCAACCCTTAGAAACATTGCAAGTATTGCCACCGACACGGTAAAAGCATTAGCGGGAGCGGGTGACGCCCGAGTCTAACTTACCTCCTTGAAATTACTTGACGCTGAGAGCACCGCACTCCTGCCACGAGGTAAGCATAAATAAAATACTGCATAACTTTAATAAGAGCACCTTTTTGTTCGCTCACTACTTAAAAACTGCACTTGAATTGTAAACACTGAACATTTCCAGAACGTTTGAATTATTTCATGATTGCAGCGCCGGTGTAGAACAAAGGTCCAAAGCTCACGCAAGCATGGTCAAACAGTTCTAAAAGCGGCTTAAGAGTTGTTAACTAAAGTGGCTACAAATTGCCAAACTAACAGTTGTGTCGCAACTCCGGGCCTACTACGTGTACAAAATTTAGACAAAACTGGATCTGCGGCACGCTCGGTTGGATCTTTAGCACACGCCCATACTAGACGAAATATAACAGTAAAGTAACACTAATAGCAGCCTACATACATAATGGGGTACGAAACACGCCGCATACGCTAACAATGGCCGTATTCACCAAGTCTCCAGGCCTCTGGCGGTCGCGCAGTACAAGATGTGCCGCGATGTTGTACAACATAAAGGCACCGACACCATGTAACCCCGCATGTTCAAGGTTATATCGGAGATGGCTTACTGTAATTATCTGTCGCTGACCCGGGTGCGACCTGCCCTCCCGGGTTTCGTCCGGGCAACTTTAGCGCGGTTTTGCAAACGGGCGGACCCCACCGCATTTCTACTGCGGTTTCGGCCTTCATTATTGGCTCCCACCAACTCTTTTATGAATTATTTATGCATGCCGCGTTCTGCTTATCTTCCCCGCAGCGCTCTCGTGAAGTTTCCACTTTATTAAACAAAACAGTCTCCTATCGAGGCCCGCTATTGTATTGAAAGCGACGTCGCTCTTATGGCGTGGCAATAAATAATTCCTCAAGCGAAATGGCAGTCGAGTCGATAAATGGGCTATTATTGCAGCAGACAGAGCCAACATTATCATCGATTCGTATCGCATTCGCGGGCAATAATTGTTTAAACATAGCCTGCCGTGGAACATTAGTGGCTGGGGCATCGATAATGCAGATAGCGCTGTCGACGCTCCTCGTTAGCTTTCTAATTGCCACCTTCCCTCGGAGCACAACCACCGGGCGCCGCCGACGCACGCCTTCGACAAACAACATCCCGGCTGAAATATTTAAATACCAACACAACAACAGTCCAACTACGTGAAGACAATATAATTGTGGTTACTTAAAATAATTGCTAACGTCAATACTCATTATAATATTTATAAGCGGGAGCGGGTCGGTAGGGGCGTGTCGTTAATATTCATTATAAACAAATGGATATAATTACTGGGCAAGAACAAGTTGATTCGAGAGCCGTCGAGTGGGTGTGTAGTGGGAGACACGTCGTTATCTCGATATCGAGTATCGCAGCCGGTGCCGGTGTCGCCGCGTAATCAGATTGTAATTGCGCGATCAAGAGTCGGCTATGCTCGAATAACCACCACCTGTCAATTTAAACCTCGTTACACTCTATAAATAAATTCTCCTGTGTTTAAAGATGTGGTCTTTCATTTCCTTCTCGAATTTAGTATGCAAATAGTACAATTTATATGTATAACGCATTAACAGTTGCAAGAAATGAATATAATAGTAGAACAGATAACTTATTAATTGAATTAATATTCAAGTGTTCAGGATGTAATGTATGTATGTAGCCATTACCATTTATAATGGGTGTCTGATCAAGCGTTAGTTAGTATTCACTTAAGTGACCACCGAGCAGCGATCAGACGCTCCGATAATTTATAATCGGCGCGGCTTGTAGCGCGGGTCGGAACAAGCCCACGACATCTCGGGGCACCGGTCACGTAAGTAGTTAAGCCTCGCTATGATGCCTATCTGTTGGAGTTGTCGAAGTTATAAATTGACTCGACGCCGCGGGATCACGTCCCGATTGACGGATTAGAGGCGACATATCACGAGCGGCCTGACATACGGGCCCATAATAGGCGCAACCCGAAGGATTTGAGTGGGGCGATGTTGACTCGAATGTTTCTCGCCAAACAAAGAGCCAGCTTCCTAGCTACCCTTGTTTGTTTAGGTCCACGCCAAACGTTTATTGCCCTTTGTGTATCTTACCTCTCGCTAAAGCGTGAAGCCTTTTTGACTCGGCACTTTTTACGAGAGCGCTTATAAGCGTGTTGATTACTCGACACCCGAAAACAACGCCGTCAGATATTTATACAAGGAAGTCGAGATACGTCGATTTACATTTACATTATAATCGTGACTGTTCAAAAGTAAAAGCTGCAAACAAACGAATGGAGTGCGGTATAAGTGTATATGTGTACTCAGCGGGTGAGGAGAAACCTCGGCGCTTACGTGATAATAAAACACAAACAAGTTTCTCGTACATGAATTGACCAATTTGTAGACAGCAGATAGTTTCACAGGCGGTTTCTATAGACGAATCAATCATAGGCGTGCATGCAGGAGCGTTTTTTTGCCGACATTAACGAGGCGCTGGTAATGGACTCGCGCATCCGTCGCGGGCGCCGCCGACCACGCCCCGCCGCAGCGCGCTCTAACACAGCCATCAGCGCCGTTTGCTTGTATTATAGCGCACTAATTAGCGCCATTAATACACTCGTAATTCATGTTGTTACGAAGTTCCGTTCCTAAACCGAAAGGTTCCGAATAGATCGTTTTAACATTCGTGTACGCATCAAATTATTCGCGGTTGGCTGCGTGCCCATTATTTTTAATTTCGAAACGGCGATTATCCGCATGCTATAGTGTGTTATTATCACGCCTCATATCAGCAGGTTATTTGGAATAACAACATTAAAGCCGCGATATAGGTTTACTCGTAAAATCATTTATCATCGTACAATCTCTCTAAGATACAACATGATTTCGAATTGTGCTTTTCTGACATGATTTAGAGTTTATCACGGATTTGGTACAAAAATTGATTGGACTGATAACGGAAAATTTGGAGTATGTTAAGCGATAAAATAACTTTACCAACTCGTACCTATATTATTTTATGTAAGATCAATATAGCTTGCGATAAAAATAAAGTTTTATCAGACCTAACCTGTCATACGATGAAAATCCCACACCGAACGGTCTATCATTTTATACGCACCAAATGATTAATGTTGTTACGAAATCGGAACATGCGTTCACTCGAACTTGTGTACCTACTAGTACATTAAGAAATATCAATTACTTACAACAAAAAGGAATAAAGTCGTACAAGTTTTTTGCTGTCAAATACTAGTTTGTTAGTCAAGTGTATGTAATACTTGTACGTAAAAAACGACGAATTCCAATGAGGTCTGCCATACTTGGCAAGATAAAATCTATCAGCGCAACATCAAATTGAAACATGTCGGTCTGAAGGACAAACGACGCGATATTGTGTGTATGTAGGACATTCGGCGCTGTGTACACAGAGGAGGGTGCGCTGTTCCCGTGACGTCCAGGGAGGCAGTGTTGCAAACTACTACCCACAACTTTGGGTAGGTACTTTACATTAAAAGCATTCTTTGCATCATGGGTTAATGGAAAATTAACTTAGGTAAACATGAAATCCTACAGATATTTATACAAGGAGAGGAAGTCGAAATACGTCAATTTACATTTACATGAAATCTGACCGAAGAGAACTCTCTTCCATAAATATGATTTGTGTGTCTAGTGACCTTCATTACATTTTTTATGTAAATAGGCAACAAACTAGCAAGCGGGTAACCTTGTTAGCCTTAAATTGGTCAATAGCATGCTTTTTTTTAATCTTAACATTCTAGCACGCACCCTTTCAAATGGCCAGTACCAAATTCGTGATATCAAGTTGGCAACACTGCAGGGAGGTAGGCGAGGCGAGGAGCGTGCGTTATTTACGGAGCCCGTTTGCACTGCTGTTTGCCATCTCGTTGTGTCCAATGCAGCCCAGGGTTAGCGCAAATCCTTACTATCGCTCCTCTTCAGAACAGAGAAGATAACGAATTTATTTAGCCCGATCGAAAACAGCGCTCCAGCTCTGCAAACGGAGCCAGACTCGATTCTGGAGCTTCAATCTAGTGAGTCTTATTTATGTAGGCTCTTTGCAACTACGCGCAGGTATCTTATCATAGATTTCAGAAGTTAAGCTACATGTATTGTAACTTAACCACCTGATTTGTTTACCCATATTTGCAAAATAAATGATTTATGATTTAAGCTTTGTACGTGTGGCATGTAATCTGTTGAGAGGGTACTTTTAAGAAGTTTTATAGATACACATCAGAAATTGATATGATAAATATTACACACATTTAGCCATACCGATTATAAATTACCGATCAGAGATTATAGATAGATATTTACAAATATAATCAAGTTAGGTAATTTAAATTCGTAAGACGCAGGTGTTACGACTCCTTTATAATGTCAAACAAGTGGAGGAAAAGAAGTAGAAGAACCAATTTTTTTTAAAGTTTAAACATCCTCGTTATATCAATCAATAAACATGCCAAAGATAACCACACGACTTTGTCGTATTTCTTGATCTAAAATTTGTAGGATGTAAGCATCCAATTCAACAATAGTTCGTACATTTTTTTTTTATTTTACATATAGGAGGTAGGATTAAACCATCGTAACATACGGTGATTAAAATATTGGGCAACAACAGATAGACATAGGTATGGCGACTGTAACTCGGCTCGGGTCGCGGACACAGAGCAAGGGTTGGTGTACACAGTCTGTGTTTACGCAGCCTGTTTGCGCTCAATGCTTATTGTGAGCGGGCCGAGCCCATGTGTGCGCCGGAATATTGTTTAATTTGTTAGATACGCCGTGCGGAAAACTCACAAGCGCAATTTTATGCCGCTTACTCTTTGTTCGTCGACGGCTATGAGTGCCGACGTAAATCAACTATAATGTGAACATTTGTTTCATGCTACTCGCTTTTCGTAGATAGGGCATTTTAAATTGTAACTTAGGCAAGCTCAGCAACAAACGCTAACGCTATCTCTGATTTAAAATTAATTAACTAGTTAGTTCATTCAAAGTAGTCACTTTAATATACTTCTGTCTCCTCATAATACGGAACATAAATAGGTCTCTCTCTTATTGAATAATGAATAAAAGGAACTATTAGAAAAGTATTTCTCTGCTAACGCGAAGCGTTCGGGGCAACCATTGTGGCCACTTAATGAACAAAGTTCAAAAGATCGAGTGTAAATTTCGTCTACAATTTCGCACGTTGAAAACTAAGCACAAAGTAGTTGTAGAACAAATTGAACAAAACAGTGTAGTATTTCGAGCGGGTAAGCGAGCTCGGGTGTGGGAGACGCCGCTGTGCGGTCAGCGCGACCGCGACCGCGCGCTGCGGCCTGCGGTCAGCGGTGAGCCGCGCGCCCGCCCCGCCCGTGCAACCCCACCCTAACTAAGGAACCTTTGAACGACTCGCAAAATTCTATTTCGCTCTTTGGGACATCTTAATTTCCATTTATTAATAACATGCAGTCGAATTTACAACCTTACAACCTCGGACTCCAGGTTTTGAAGTCGGTTAAAAATAGGTACTTATAATCGTATGATATGAAAGGGAATGAACTTACAGGAGCTCTATTCATGTTTTAAAGAGAATGGCGGAAGAAAAAAAACATTAAGCATGAATATGGAATCTCTATATTAAAGTCTCTTAATGGACTTAAAGATATTTAGTCAAACAGGATAAAGGAATCATGGAATATTTTTTTTGAAGAGGTAGAGATGAAGGACGATCTAAATACAAACGTCTTTAGAGTAGATATGATATGTGGTGGAGATATTCATGAGGTTGAATAGATCTTGAAATAATTTCTTAATGGAATTTGAAATGAGTTGTCAATCAACTGACTCATTACATCAAAACCAGTAAACTTCAAAACAGAACGATAAAAATGCTAGCTGAGATTATTAATCGAATTAAAAAACAGCACGCAGTCATTAAAATGTAGAAATAGTAAATAAAATAAGTGATTACAACAAAATGTACTGTAAATTTGAAACGTGGTTACACTGATTGCTAATTTATTATATCATTAGTAAACCCGTTTGGGTGTAGCTAACATGTTAGGTTAAATAATGGCTTGTTAAAAAATAGTGAAAACAAACACGTTTCCTAGTCGATGGAGAGCGATTTGTCCGCGGTTGAATTAGTAATTAGCTAGCGAGCCACGTAGCGTGTGGCGCAAACGCAGCCACGTTTTCTGAAAACAACGTTTTCGAATCGCGAAGAAACGTTTTCATAAAGAGCAAGACGTTTTCGGAAATCGCCTGACGTTTTTGGAAAGCGCATGACGTTTTCGGAAAGTACATTACTATTGAATATGTGCGCTAGTTTTCGGTAAATTTGGTAGTATAAGCAGCCACGTCACTCCAATTATTTATCAAAACACTGTTAACACATACAGAACAAGCTAGTTTGCGAAAATCCCACTAAAATCTACATTCAAAAAACGATTAATGAAACACGCCAGAACACCCAATTTAACGCGCTAACCGCTAAAACAATATTCAATTACAAGAACGTTATTGTATTACATTGGTCGAGTTTATTTGTCAAAAACTATAAAGTGACAATTAACTATTAATTAACAACACAGTATTAAAACTAACCGAATCACGCGGTTGAAACGAATAAATTTCCAACAATTAATTAATTGGCTAGCAATTATTAACTATGTCCACGTTGTGTAGTATTAAACTCAATTAATTCGACCTGTTGAATCGCTGTCGCTACAAAAACAATAGCCTAACGAGAGATTGCAAAACGCGATTACTGACTATCATTATCGATTGCAATATTATTATAACGATTTAATCGGATTGATTTTTTGCGTTGTTGTGTTACTCATGTTAAATATTATCAGTAATCATTTCAATTAGGAGTGTGCAATATGAATATTTAAAATATTGCAAACGATGTGCTGTACATCCAGAACATCGGTTTTTATTCGTATCAAAACTTAACTGTGTTACTCGTAATATCCCTCCTGATTTGCAGTTTGATAATGTTACCGCCTGTGTAAGGAATGACGATAAAAAATCACTGACATGTATTCAATAATAATAAGAATATTCCCATGGCCAGTTTGGGAATTCATGCAATTTAAGAAGGAAGTGAATTAATCTGGACTACAGCGTCGCACTCATGACTGGTTTGAACTACATAAAGCAAGCAATCGCCAAAGTTTCTCAGCGCGGCGGCGGCGTCAGACATTGATTAAACAGACGTGACATAAAGGTACCCGGCCGTATTATAGCAATGTGTGCGTGGTGTCGAAGTGTGACAAGTTTGTCGAGTCAGTGAGTAGACAAGTTGCGAGGCACCGTTGTATCCGGGCGATAACGATCGCCTCAGGAAACACCTGGGAACGACGACTGTCGCGAAATATCGCAAGCGACGACAAAAGCCCTACTCAACTTTCTGCTACAATAAGAGGTTGCTGCTTACTAATAATAACCGTTATCCACACCCTGCCAGTCAAAAGAAAAACATGGTTATTAGTTAGCTTTTGTATGTAAAAGTCATGATAACGATGTCTACCGAAGAAACAGTGAATAAGAATGTCAGAAAAACATTCACAGAACCATATAATTATATAAATTACGGAATGGGTTATAATAACGCAGAAGTTATATTTTGTATTTATAAGCCCATATTTTGTATGTTGTTGTTTCTTAATAGGGCAATCAAATTGAGTTGTTTGTCTACAGCATGTTACATCTTATTTTCATTCACATAAAACAAAAGCCAATGTTTGTTTTCGTCTAATTAGCAGAGAACACCAAATAGTTAACTCGCAGGTCAACATAGTACCGCTTAAATATGTAATTTGTATGTGGATGGAAGCTATTCTAGCGCGCATTAATACTAATATCCCCCATTAAGCCAGTCGACAGTTATATACAATTCAACATGCCACTGGCATTGTTAATCTATTCGTTATTGTGCGCTAGCACCATGACGACTGCACAATTTCGTTATTTTGTTATTAATTCCTTTTGATATCCCCCTAAAAATCTGAGAACCCTTCGAATGTTTTAATATCTGTGAACGCAGTGACAGTGCTCCCCTACAATATGGGCCATTATGGGGTATGGGAGCTTTATACTTGAGCAACCCGGCGTCAAAATGTCGTGAGCAATAAACTGCGCGAATAGCGGAGATTATAACGACTAGAGATGACACAGAATAATTATTGACAACGGTTGTCGTTATTGCATGCTGAGAATAAACTTGGACAATATTGCCCACAAACGTTTTACGATTAGAGATAATAGCCGTAAGATGGAGAAGTTAGTTTACGGCGAGGCTTTTACAGACATACATTTATGGGCGTCAAACATTTAAAGCTAAGTAACGTTGTTGTTCTATAGGTGTTTAAAAGGACAAAATATTGCCTTTGGTTTGCTTTCGTTTGAGTGCGCGATATTTTTTACGCCATAATGGATTTAACACACATTCGATTAAGTCGAATGAATCGTGCTCGGCCATAAATTAATGACAGTACATTGAACGTATTATAGGCGGAATCCTTTCGCCGTTTCGTTCGGTATTACAGTGTGTGGGTCGTAAAGCGCACTCAATGGGTGACAAAGTGTATCGCGGCGGAGTGTCAGGTGGCTGGTAGGGTCGCGTCGCCTCCCCCCGTATTTGTACTAACCCCTTTACCCTGTTTACATTGTTTCCCTCTACTCGCATAGAATACCCGCCGTCGTACAACTGTTACCGTATTCGTTATAATGCTACAGAGATTTAATGATACTATCTATGATAATGTTGTTCGCAATACTGTGATATAACTGTACGGGTTTCAACAATGGGTATTTTTTAGAGCCTGCATTTATGGACTGTTAAGAAAATGTTAACTTTTTAAGGGTTTATTTATTTGATTGTAGATTACTAGATTCTGAAAGGATTAAGAATTTATTTTAAGCAAGTTGAAAACTTCCAAAGATGCATGTTAAACGTAATGTGTACTTTAATAAATAAGAGAAGTCGGGTTTTTAACAAAATCCGGAAATCAAACACTTGTAACTACAGGGGGCCTATACGCTTAATCCTTATAAATATCTGATTTATCGTCAATATTGAGTGTACGAGAAAAGGTCTCCTTTCTCACTTATCTATCTACCAATAAGTTAGTGAGAAAAGTTTCGTGTTGACATAGTTACATGCCATGGTTAATTCAGTCGAACGCACGACGCAAATGCCTATGCCGCTTCTTAAAATTCTTACACCATCCCGCTGCAGTTTTACGGGCTATTACTGTGAATGGAGAATGAATGAGTCATAGGCGTGTAGTTTACGACTCGAATAGAAATCGTCTGTTTTAAATGAAGAGTCAAGGAGCGGACAAGACGTCCATTATTCATGAGGGCGTTTCACGCGCGACTGCCGGCGGACGAGTCCAGGCCCGCATCTAGAACTGTTTCCAAATCAATATCCGTGTCTCAATCAGTGCAATTAAGGCGGCCCGAGCGGGGGCCGCATTCAGTGTAATTAGTTTCGCGCGGCGAGGGGCGATAAATAACCGAGTAGAAGTAGAATAACGTTAAACGAGCGGGGAGCGCCCCAGGGACTTGCGACTTCGCTACAGGACGTGTTACTTAATTGTATTCCTATTAGGTGAAGATTCCTCCAAGATAAACGCGCATAAACTTACCCCAGCTGAATTCAAATGACAATGGCTTGTAGCTTCATAAAATAGGCACATTTACTCGTAGATAAGCGTTTACGATGATAACGTGATTTGCAATTTAGGTCACAATATCTGCAGACAGACTGTACTTGATTTTTGGACTTCAAATAACGATAAGACAAGAAAAATAGATGTGTATTTGACAAGATTCAGGGAGCACTTAATCAATGAATAGGACAACGCTATTAAATCGAGCAATGTCATGAGAATGCGAACAGTCGTAGTATACAACCAGTACAAGATAGCGAGAGTAAAAGGTTTGAAGATAGCGCGCCGCGAAATGAGCGCGGGGCGAACATCACATATTATTACGTTGTTTCATTACGCGGTTTAGGCACGCAATAAAACTGTGTTTATTAGTCACGAGTGTTCACGGCCGCATTACACGGGATAACTTAACGCGCACGAATACTGAATCGTTAAATTGTTCAACGTCACTAATAAAACGTTGCGTCGAGCCTAACATATCAGCTCGGCTTAAACACGACATCGCGTAAAATATTTACACTACACCTTAATATACTAATGCGACATGTGTGCGGCAAAATTAATTCGACGTTGCAGTTTGGGACAGGCTGTATACGGAATTTAATAAAGCGCGGGGCGAGTACGCCCCATTTTTTCACATCCCTCGGCTTTGCAGGACCGAATTTGAAAACACAATTAGACTTAATACAGAGGTGATTGTTGACGGGCGAGGGTCGCATGCGAGGGGTTACGGCAAATCCTTTAATTTGGCTCCCCGATCAAATAATAAAGCGGAGGGGCAGCGAGAGAGCGATATCGCGTTTAGCGGTTTTATTGCAAGCGCCATCTGCCGCGACGCGCCCGATGGAGAGATAATTTCGCTTTTAAAGCGGGGGAGGCGAGTCGATACAGCGTTCGTTTAGACAATTGACAAGGCTGTAGATGCGGCGATAGCGGCCCCCAACCACCTGCATGTTGTGAGCGCTCGACACGAGTATCGATAAGGCACACAGTCGACAATGCAACATTATTGCACCGATGAACTTTACAAACGGCCCAACGCGCCAATTAGTCATGCAATCGTGTTTTGCAATGTATAACATCTGTTTGTGGGCATTATCGTGAACATGTTGAGGAAAAAATCATAAAAACAATTCGAAAATTATATCCGCTTTTGCGTTAAAAAGATTATGCGAAGTCGTTAGGACGGATTATCTCTGGTAAGTTAAGTAGGTTTGTGATTAAATTAATCTGCCGGAATTATGTTTAAAATTTGTTTATAATGACTTAATAGCAAATAACATTAGTAAATCAATTAGCGTTGATAAATTGTAAGTAGGTAAATTAGTATACGTGAGACAGTGCACATTGATTTTGATGCGTCACGTAAGTGCAGAGACCCTAACAAACAGCGGGCATCTCTGCAGGGAAAACAAACAGGATTAGGGCCGGTGCACAATCCCCTGTTTCATTATAGACAGCGGGTAAGCGGATCGGGCGCGTGCAGTGTTTTTATCAACAACACTCGTGTGGACGCACCCTATCTAACACATGCAACGCGGGTAGCCACAATTAGCGTTTTCACGAGATTATTCATAAATTAATTTCTATTCAGATTACAACCACTCAGGAAAATATTTACATAGGCAATATATTTTTTTTATAACTCGTGAATCGTAAAAATACTCGAGAATATTTATTCGAGGATCGTATTTCATTGAGAGGATAAGTGTTACTTATGATGAGAATTTATTTCACAATAAATATTTTTCTTACATCATAATTTTGGTCGATGTTAAGGAAAGACATTCCTCTGAAAAGATTTCGTTTCCGATTGAATGAAAAATTATAAACATTAAACAACTAGACAGAGACACTTAGACAGCAACAAAAAACATCGCCAAATCAATCCCATAAAATCCTTTTACAAAAAAGAGAATCGTAAAAAGGCATTGCTTTTCACGAACGAGATCTAAATACGGGGTTACATTACACGAAACCGGGGAATGTCCTCAAAAGGCTGTCGCCATGGTGACTGGATGCGTGCGTATGAATAATTCGAGTGCTCATCGGGCGCGGGTTCCGTGCACGGAATCGCAATAACCCCCAAATGATTAAATTATACGGCCCCGCGCAGACCCAAGTGCCAGAGGTTTTTTCCACCCCACTATTATTCTAATTGGCGTGTACGTGATACCATTACCGGGTATACTTTCGACATGTTACTGTGTAGGCGGAGGTTTGATTAGATAGTTTGTTTAATTTAAAAACAAAACCTTAAATTTAAAAAGTAAGGGATAACTCAATTTGAAATTGGAATTGGAACTACATAACCGTCGTTAAAGTAAACATACCTGTTTACTTTATCTACTAGACGAAATTATACTTGACGCGGTCAAGTGAAAACAGTGCACCTACCGTGTTAGTGACAAAGCAATAACACAGCGAGTATTTTGAACGTGCCACTATGTCCGTGTCATTGATATTTCATAACGAGCGAGTGTCAGGGGGTGGCGCGCAGCCGACCGCGCCGAGCACAGGGTGCCTCGTAAACCTCGACAAAGTATTGTATCGACGCCCGCCCACTCACGACTACACAACCCTATTGTCTTCAGCATTCGTGACACTTCATAAAACCACTCCACCGACATAATTTATTGCTCTTCAACCGCTGTTCCATCCCATCCGACGTTTTATCAACGTTTGTCATCGATTTAATTACGATCGCAGCGGAGATAAGCACGGCGTCAAAGGCCAACTCTAAATACGGAAACCGTTGCAATAATCGACAGCGTGAAAGTCAGCTCGGGCGTGAATAATACCACGAAGCTCAGAACAATAAGTCTCCGTGTCGATACAGCAACACAAAGACGAAACAATCAATTCACGGCATAAGTAGGTGCGATTCGGCACGGTCTCACTACGTTCTGGCCCCGCGACTAACAAAAGAAAATCTAAGCAATTAGTCGTCGTCAGAAAGAGCGGAAAACGCACGTTAGACGCGGTCACGGCAACGAACGCGACGCGGTCACGACGCCCGCGCCGCGCCGAAACCGACCTTATCGACGCCTACATCGATCCACTTACCGAACGCCACGACGAGACAGATCCACCGCGACCTTCAAGTGTAGCAAGTTCAATGACAATTTGATATAAAAACGAAAAGTAAATCGGCATTTTCCAGTCCAAAAAATTTTATCAATCTCATTTCATTGAGAGTTTAAGAGACGATTGTCACGCAGACGACTCCGAACACGATGATGGAAATACAAAAAAATATAAAAACATTACTTGTTATTCCATTACGCTCACATGCAACAATATAAAGCCCAACAAAGTCGGAGGGGCAGTATTCTGGTTCTCGCTCGACTGAGCGTGTTAAGTGCTAATGTAATAATCCATTACAATGAAGCGCGGCAGTGTACGCTAAATAGCGCATTCAAGCATTGAGCCGGGAGCCGCCATCTGTCCGCCGCAGCGGCAAACAATACGACCCTACCTAATCACCCTCTCCGCTAGTTTGCCAGACCCTAAACAAATATTGCTCCTCGCCGGCGGCTTTGCGATATTATAAGAGAACTTCCAAAGTATCATCCGCACCGGGTTTATCGCCAATTTAATCTTCAACTCTCTTTTCTTACCATTTTGTTTGCATAATACAGACGTGCTCCGATTTACAATTGTTTCAAGTCAACTATACCATTGTAATTTAAATAGACTGCCTATTAATTGAGGCTATAGACTCCTTGAGATATAGATAGTACGCGAGGGAAATTAATAAACGATCGAGGAACAATAACACATGTTTCGTATTAAAATCCACGTGAGAAATTATTAATGTGTGAAACGAATGAGTGTTTCTTATTAGACCGTTGGAGCGTTTTAAATTGATTTTGGTTCCGTTTTGAGGACGTGTTAAAGGCGAGTTATTATTAAAAGTGGGGTTCGGCTGGCAGGCGGGTCGGCGAGCGTAAAATCAACAGATTACTGAGGAACCCCGCGCTCCGGGGCCCTCGCGCCCCACGGGGCAGGGACCCCTGCTCATAATATCCATTCGTTGTGATATCTATTGTTCAACTGCGGTTAGGGCTGTCTACAAATACAAATAACCACATGCCACATCATAAAATACAACGATGTTACGTGCGTAATATTATTCATAACTTGCTTCATTACATTTTCTTTTTTCTAGGTATTGTGGTAAATTATGATCTCATTGTGATGACTAGTTTAAAAAATATTCCCTTGAATCGCTGTATTAGCATTTGTATAAAAATATCCTTATCTTTTGATTAACATTGAATCAGCAATTAATGGTCATCCATCATCAATCATTTGTTTTCCATCACTATTTAATTATGTTACTTTTTTATAAAATATTGTAGTCTCCACGTTTTTACAGATCACGTACCTGTGATCTTTTCAATAGAATGTAAACAGTCAGCAAAATTTACTTGCCCGGCAACCCTAAGTTTACCCTCTTGTGATTTCTACTAAGCGCCTGTAACTCGCAGAGATAGTCTCCATTTGAGTCGCACGCATTATTTAGGGGAGTCTGTTCAAAGCTGCTCCCCCAGCAATATTTCCATCATAATGTATTGAAATAAACGCCATCACAATATTACTCCGACGTAGCGGCTCAGATTGTAGGACAAATTATTATTTTCCCCATCCATTTGGGGAGAGGAGTCCAGAAATTTTGCGAGCTAAAACAATTTAGCGAAACGTTTCGTTAAAATTAAAAACCGAAATGTCAACAAAGCGGTTTGACCCGGCTCGCCGCCCGCGCGGCCCCGGGCCGCGTTGTCAAACAACGAAATCCAACAAACAGGCGCGCGGAGCAATAACACGTTTTTTACTTTTACAACATTTCCCCGTGCGCCAATTCGCTCCACCGCTAATAAAACACAGCTATTTTTCTCCACTTCGTCACATATTTGAAAAACCGTCGCGCCGCCGGAATGTGGACACATTATACTAATTTAAATGTCTATCATCATAATTAAATTATAGACACATTATTCTAATTGAGTTCGCGCTATAAAATGTCACAATCAAAAAGCAATAATAGTAAGGTACATACCTGCTTGTGCATTTCCACATTGAGGCCATACGACATTTCATAGTACTGAAACATAAACGACACGCATTAGTTGATTCGATTACGATATTATGTGTGAAAATGTAGTACGGCGTGTGTGACACGGAAAGGTTTTGGCACAGATTGGCTTCCTCAAATTATAGAAGGCGAGTGACCAAACATCCGCAGCAGCTCAGCTTGGAAGCGCGCCAGAAGTGTTTCCGACACATAAAAATTCTCAGAGAAAATTTCCTCCCGAGCGTATTAAAATAAATTGCGAACGATTTGGCAACACTTAATCGTGATTCATATCTGAATGGGGCGAACATTCAGGGATTAAAGCATGCCAAAATACACTATACATTACTCTGACAAATGCACGCTTGTTATTGTAAGAAACGCTAAGCTGGCTACAATGTGTTTCTGAGCTGCGTTGAATACACTGATTAGCCAAAGTAGTTTTATTCAGCTCGACGGCTTAGAGACAAAGCAAATAAGGCCTGTTTATGAGCAACTATGACACGCTTAATTCATAATATTAACATAATACCTACAACTACGTGTACAAGGTCTTTTGACTCTGCATCGAAATCTAAAATCAAACAATGACAGAGTGCATCAAATTGGATAAATTAGACGCCCCGTCCGTGTGACATCAACATATGGGCATCCAATAATAATGGCCTATCTTTATTGATATTTTACACGCCACAGCAATGAATGTAGCGTTCGATAAACATCTCCATTCAACCGATAAATTAATCTCTCCCCCGAATGACTCCCTCTCATAAATTGATAATAATGGTGAACCTACGTTGAAAAGTTAACAAATAAATACTCACCATAACATAATGCCTTTGTATTTCGATTTTTTCACTAGCCAGTTTTTCACATTCTAATTTTAAACTGGAACAAAGAGAAAACACATTACAATATCTAGTGTGTAAACCGTGAAGTGTAACTACGAGCTACGGGTAATCGCGTAACTTTAAAATGTAAATAACATTAAACTGATGACTCAGCCATCATCTCTATCACCATGGATTATGATCCTGGATTTGGTGAGTCTGGTAATTGCAATAAAGTGTCTGCCGTATGACCTTCGGAACCCAGAATACACGTTAAGAATCATTATCTAGGGTATCTAGTTTGAGAAACATACCGAAACGTGCAGATTCTCCTCACGATGTTTCCATCACCACCGAGGTACGAGTAATAGTAGAAATTAGATTTGAACAATGTGGTGCATGGTAGGACCTACGACCTCACGTTTTGAAAGCGAACGTTCGTGTACTGAGTTTAAGTTAGATTGAAGTAGGTGACTAAGCACATTTAAACCAGAGTGTTAAAGTATTATGTCTACTTAAAACGTTTCACGGCGAGCGTTAATAACGTGAAGATAATTAGTAAGTATGTGTACAATTTCAATAACTAAATATCCCACGCACTCGACGTTCTATTTAAGGAGCACTTGTAGTATTAATAAAGATAAGCAGTTAAATAACAAACAGGCCATTATAGCGCTAACCGTCAGTGGTAGGTCAGACCAGTTATGGTTAGATTCTTATCGCTCAAGACCGTTCGGTTTCATTTCAACATTATTACTTTATTACCATTTATTACCTACTTCTCAGCGATCATGCTTTCAACATGAAATTACTTACATACTAGTTAAACAACAGTTATTGCATTTACATACTTTACAGCAGATCATTTAACTTTAAAATTCCCAAGGCTGTAAAATACTTTACGAACTACTTTTACGCTTTTGGAATTTGAAGTGCAATCTTTTTTTATTTTTTTACCTCAACTCTTTAGATGCGTATTCAAACAAAAACAGTTGTTACTTTTTCCAGAGATAACAAAAGAGGTCAGAAAGCTGGCAACATAAAAAAGGGCTCTGCTCAAAGGGCCAGGTAGGGGATTATTCCCCTGATTCCCAGGGACAGCCCGGATCCTAGATGATCTCTTTTTATCTTCTTTATTTCGTATCAGAGATTTACTAACATTTTTACGTATTAAATACATTGTGTTTTATAACATGATAGTGATGTTGGAACTAGCTCTGGTTATCTTAATGCTCGCGATTATTTTGTCTGATAACAATAATTACAATAATAAAAGGATTTAGAAATATAATAAGTATCACCCTTCGAAATGGTTTAAAAGGTGCAAGATTAAAGATAAGGACAGAAATAAATACAAATTAATACTAGGTATAAGTATATCTACTTGTATAGTTTATTATTTTTTTACTTTTAGTAACCATTAAAAAATATCCTGTATTTTTTATTTCGGAACGTAATATCGTGAGTTCTGTTTTAATAGGTATGTATAGAAGGATTACTTACTTATGATATTGTGCTTGAAGAAAGTTGAACTCCTCTTTGATTCGATCACATGATTCGCCTACTGTAAACTTAATTGGTTGACCGGGCTGTGGTGGTCCCTGTAGACAAAAGTTGATCATTAGCACATAGTAGGTATACCAAGTCACACCGCTAACCGCTTTCAACGCCATGACTCATCGTGACATTTGTCTGTTTGCCGTAGTCATTTACTGTAATACACGTTAATCGTGAGTACCGAGACCTAGGACCAAATGTAGGTTACCTTATTAGCTTGCTATAACTCGACATTTCAAAATTAAGCGCCTACCACACAGCTCATCAATCTCAGTCTTGGCACAAAAACATTCCTATCACGAAACAAAAATTACACGCATCCCAAATTACCATAATACAAATTATCCTTTAATGACCATAATTCGGTGTGAGCCTCGATTAATGAAAAAAAAACGTCGACCGCTCGCCTCTTAACACAAAAATAAAGTAACGTGAACACGCGAGCATGTAATAATAAAGTAAAAAAAACTAACTTCATAATAAGAAGCACGAAAATAAAAATAAAGTAAGGGACACAACAACACACGGTCGCCGGGAGGCCGACGGCAAAAAATAAATAACCGCCGCTCGGAGCCGGCGCGAGGAACAAACGGACTTTAAAAATAATAAAAGGAGCGTAAATAAAAGCGTAAAAGGAACTGGCGCGGCATGTAGACGTTGTAAATGGAGCTGCGGACAATCGGGCTCGGGAAAAATGTGGCCGGGAATTTAGTGAATGTAACCACCGGAGAGATAGCCTTGCGGTCGCGCGCCTCGACACCGATGTCTCTCACTGTAATGGTTGATCGCACTTAATAACGTAATAGGTACCGGTAACCGCAGGTGAGTCTGGTGTTATGTTACAATTTATAAAGCTTAATTACAAAACAGTCTTTCTAGCGTCAATGTTGGGGTCATCATAATCAATGCTGAATAAGACAATAGATATTTATTTAACAATCCAGATAATCTTTCAATTGAAAAAAAAGGTTTAAATAAACAAGCCCTTTCGAACTAGAGTTTAAAGAAATAAAAAACCTATTACGAGTGTGAACCGACTCGGGCAATTACTTATTCATGTTCAAGTCTTCCGATCGCCGGATAATAAAAAGCAAATTGAAAGTTACAGACTAATGTATTTGGAAGGCAAGAGCAAAACGATACTGACAGTAGCGGCCCAAGGCGGGCGCGGCGACCGGAGACCGCTCGCGTGTGGCATGCATGACGCTGTGTCGCGATGTGCACCCACCTTAAGACGCCTTTTTGTAGCGCAGATGGCGTTCCAAGATTTTACTTAGTGTTATTTGCGCTTTTAACTTTAATACTTTATATGTCACATTATTATTTTGAGCACGGAACGTAAAAGCTGAAGGTTGAGGTGACTAATGGCACACTTTAACTTGAAGAATTTACAACACGTTATAAATGATCGTCATTAAAATATAAAACAAGATTAAATATGCTTCAATATAAATAAATTAAACAGGGATAAAAACGCAAAACATATTTTTTGGTTTCATTTTTTACTAATTAATTAATATTTTGAATAGAGCATCATTCACCGTAAACGTTAACTTCCGGATAATTTTATCTACAAAATATAAATTTACTTTAAGAATCTTAATTTCATGCCTAGCTAGTAATAATCAAAATGTACGAACGTTAACTAAAACAACTGAAAATAAGCAAAAAGAGTTTCGTGAAAATAAATATCACTCCATCCATGTGCGCGAGCCCTAACAACCGCAGGCGTGATCCATTCATCGGGGTATTTTATTTTATCTGCGTCAATATGTTATGGGTCGGTTTAATTATTTGTTTTATTCGCTTTATCTCGGCTTATCTGCGGCCGCTAATGCGGACCGCATGTTATTCCGCTCTCCACACACTTTATAGGTACGAATAAGTGTTTTATGACCACGATTAAGTGAACATAAAATAAAACTACAAATCGACTGCCTTCAATGCACCGTCATAATGTGTACAACAGGCGGATATTTCATTGATTTGCATAGATAAAGTATGCTCTTACTCTCGCTATGCAGACACCTTCTCGCTTGACTTAATCTCCCTACTTAGCTTTAAATTCAATAGGCCCAACTTTGAATCAATCACAAAAGAAACGAAAATAATCCACGGCAATAATAGACTGAGTAAACGTTCCCCTCGACGGAAAAAAAAGATTCCCATAAATTATCGCCGAAAAGGTCAAATTAAAATACAATGAACAGTTTTTGAGTGGTAGTATTGTGTAGAGGGCCCAGATGAAAGGCCCGCATCCAACGTGCACCGGCGACCACTCACAAAAACAAAACTAAACAGAATGCGTTTAAACGGATATAAAAAGAAATAATATACGTGTTCTTATTTCAAATTATTGAATAAAAGTCCGTCTGCCCACGTCTACCTGCCTGGAGATTTGGTTTTATTGGAATTTGGATTTAGAAGACTGAATGGTTTCTGCTGAATTTTCTTTTTATTATAATGACGTCTGTGTCTGTAATGTTGGTAGCCAGTAAAGACTTTTTTAGTTTATCAACATAAGTTCGTTCAAATATTAGCGTAATTAATTATTAGGTAGGATGTAAGATACGTCTGGTAGTATAGCGTTACCTAGAGTGTTTATAAGACTGTTCGTGAAAACTGTGAAAAGTGAATCGATGTCAACTGTTTATTAGTAATATTAGAGGCTTGCCAGTTCCACAGAGAGTACACACAAGTTCAGCGGCTCGGCAAACATCTAAACACCATTCGCACTTACAAACCAAACAAGCATAGACAAATATTTGAACATCGAGATTGGCTTTGCACCATAACGCCGTAACGCTCAACTGACTCGAAGTAATTTCTACCCTAATGTGATCGTACTGTGAACCATAAAAGCTTAAGGCTTTCCTAGTTTTACAACGTTGTGGGTTCGAGGAACACAAAAAATGTTAGTAAACTAATATGGTAGCTTAGGGATTTGAAAGCCCATTTTGTTTTCTCAGAAATATGACTCCATAAACTGCCTAGTGTCTGACGGACGTCCTTTGCCAAATGAAGAGATTCTACGAAAATTAATGGCTAACGTTATTGGAAACTTAAGTTCGTAAGACAAAAAAATTACAAAATTTGGTTAATTAACTAAATTTAATCAATAAAATTATGGTGTTATTTTCCGTCGAGCAAACGTGCCTATGTTTTGAGTTTTTCGAACACAACCCGGTTTGTGATGATCACCATCAGCATTAGGCTAGCGTGGTGATTAAACCTAATCCATCATTGTATAGGGATGACTTTGAGGCCTTTGCCCTGTAGTGGGACAGTTTATAGGCTGATACTTTAGGCACAGATCTAGCTCGTGATACATAGGTAGGTGTGCTTCGATACGCGAAACCATCTTGATGATGACGAGCAATTGTGTGCGTACTCCAAATGCCTTGTTTGTGTGATAGCATATCTCCACGGGAATTATTTTACGTGTATATTGACTCAAGGCACTACACTTATCATACTTGATAATCCCACTTGACGAAATATCTTTTGGTTGATAGTCGAGATAAACGTATCTGGTAATCATTGAGGACGGTACGTTGATTTTTATTTATTTTAGGTAAAGTCGGCGCCAAAAATATTTGCAAACCACTTATCAAAGAGAGCGTCATGAATAGGTAGCTTCCATTTAAAAGAAAATGAATTTTATAAAAACCAAGTTACCTATTTAGATATTAAACAAAGACTGGCACTGTAAAAGATTTTATGACGTGCGAAATCATGTGTTAATTTTCTTTTGAATGGCAAGATGTTTTGATCACTTCGAGGGATTAGATTTATAGTTTACTTTATAATAACTAACTTGTTAGCCGAGAATGATCGAACTAGCAATTTAAATTTATTGAAATATGTTTTTAATTGCTTTAACCTCTGAAATGAATACTGTAATTGACATTTAACTTTAAAATTTAAATTACCTGTGCCCAATTTTAAAAGTGATACAGTGATATTATGCATGCGGTTGGCAACCATTTCTCACGAAGCGGACAGAGATATTGCAAGAATATCAATCAACGACTATTAAATTACTGATACTGAGGCGTATTTTCGGTAGAGAAATGCATGCGTCACGCACGAAGCGTAAACGCGGATATTTAATATTGGAAGTCGAACGACTTAATCAGCCCACACCAATTTAATGGACTCAAATAATAGAGTTTATTTCTAAATTTGACACGATAAAGCACCTAACGTGTTTGAAGAAACCGAGGGCTGAGTGACGCGGCTGTTGTTTGTCCGCAGCGGTATTACCATGAGGCTAATATTGACCGAGTAGGATGCGACACGGATTTTAAGCAAACATACAAATAGGCATTGAACACCCCTCTTTCCGCCGGTTCGTCAGACACTGGAGACAGTTAAGCCATAAAATTTTATTTTATTTACTCTGTCTGATAAAACTATGTTTAAATAAGGAATAGCTAATTAATAAACGTACAATGGGTGTAAATTTATAAATTTAGGTAGACATACTACATACCAGCAAGGTATCTAGGTAGGTATGTGAAATGTGAATATTTACATAAGTAGAGTGTAATGTCATCATTCAGATAAAATTAATTGAAAAACAAGGTAAGATAACTTTAGAATTTGTTTAACGAAAACGTAATTATTTTATGACGTAGTAAGTAGGTAGACCTCCATACGAAACAAATTTAAGAATTTACTTAGCGCTTATAAGATTACATTCAATTTACTTTTAAAACTAATTAGGTCTTGTTATCTAAGTGACGTTGTAAGTGTTAATTAAATAATGAGGCGGGAATTTTAAACACGTAGGTAAGTTATAAGACGAAACGAAATCCTACAAATTATGCATGTAAACCTAAGATGATAATGTGATGAATATGGCATGTTAATTATGCAAAATAGCAGCCTCGACTTTTCGTTCGTTTACAGTATGTAATCACGGGCAATTATTATTTATTTACTCATTTACACGATGAATCATAACATTAATAAAGTAGGTAACACCCAATAAGGTTGTGGTACTACTGCATTCGACTTCGTAGTTTTGGACTCTGGTTGATAATAAGGGCCTACTCTGAAAACGAATTTCGAACCGGGTTTTAATCCCCAGTCCCTCTCACCCGAAACGTACAATCGATCGCGTAAACAAGTAAATTATTTTTTTTCTCTTCGGTACGGGAATTTGACAGATTGTAGTAAGTAACCTAATGTGTGGTTGCCTGTACCTACTGAGATGATGTATAGGTATGACTCTTATCTAGTTCTATTTTATGTCAGCTACTTTAAATAAGTCAAGTAGCTAAACTAAAGGTTTCGTCATATAAAAAGATATTATCTCAAGTACCCAAGAAAGGTTAGGAATTACTTATACCTTTATATGATCGATGAGCTTAATCTTCCGGATAAGTTTTGGAACGTTAATTTTTATGCACATAATTAATTATGTACATCATTCAGTCCACTTGTGACCACGGCTGCCGTAACGCTGTCGAATCGTCAAGCAATAAGTACATAAATGCAACGTGAAAGACCTTTATAAGTTGTCAAAAATTTGTTAAAGTGTAAAATAGATTTTACATTATAGATGTAGAACACAAAGGGTTATCATCAGAAAATCGCGCCGTAATTGATTTTTAAACTGCGGTTAGTTGTCTCCGTCGGAAAACGCAGCGACAGATGCACTGCGGCCTGCGGTTAACTGCCTCCACTCACCCGCATATTAAATTCACTTTTTGTGGTGTAAAAATAAAGCTCAATTTTAAATGTTGCTCGTTGTTATAGCAAGCTGGGCACATGGTTAGATTTGCTCAACAAATTCAGCGCTAGAATAAAGTTGCTTGGTAGGTAGGTAACGATTTTGTGCGTAGTGGAGCTTGTCAAGTGTCAAGGGGAAACTGTCCCTTTGATTTAGAATATGATAAAGTCCTTTGCACACAATTTCACGGGTAATTGAGTATTTGACAATGATCCGCGCCGGAGCCGGGCTCTCCGGCCCGCGCTGCGGGGGGCTTCACTGTTCTCTCCCATTTGTTTGCAAGTGTCACTCAGCTGTAAATAATTTCTTTTACGCTTTATTATTATACGTTCTTTTGTCTGACATCTCTTTGTTACCTCGCTAATGGTCAACTTTCCACGGAGATACCAAAAACTATTTGTTTTAAATGTATTTGAGTATCCGGTGTGAGAAGTCGTAGATTAGAGATAAGACAAAGCGAGCGACACTTTCCCCACGCTTTCTTGGCTTATTGTGAAGAGAGTCAGTGAGGCAGTGATGACGGGTGATACTAGTATCTAAAGGTTATCTAGATGTATGGGCATGTGTCGCTCACCGGATGCCTGGCGGCCGCCACGGCAGCGGCGGCGGCTGCGGCGTTCATTGCGCCCGCGCTTGGATACATCCCAACGTTAAACAAACGCGGTCATCGTCTGGAACACTACAAGTAAAACAAAACAGGGCACAGCACACACTCCACTCAATTCACAAAACAAAACACTAAAGACGCACGTACTCCCGCGGCCAGTCACACGCGATTCACTTGAAAGCGCAACACACGTCCTCCACGCACCGACGCTAGAAGCGAACTGGCATGGCGCGCGCGACGGGGGGACCGCCCCCCTCACCCTATCTCCTCGTGGCTCGGCTCGTATCCTCCGACCCCTCGCATACCTCTGCCTGCCATACATATTTTCTCCACTCGAATTTTTCGTCGACTATCTTCATGTTTGAGGAATACTTTAGGCGAATCGGAGATATACGCTCTAATAGATACGTATTATTTGGGGATTTTCCTAGGGGTGCGGGTGGGGTGTCGGTGTCACGGTTTTCGCGATCTCGCCTTCTGTGCGATTGGGTAGGTACCTTCCTCTTCCTTCGCAATGATTTCTATAATTTGTTATTATTTTATTGACAAGTTAATTTATTCCACAATCTCATCTAGGTCCACTTGTAAAAGTGAAATTAAATAGGTACGGTGGCCTGCACATCAAGTTACTACAATCTGTCAAATTTCTTCAATCGAACCTCACTTTTATGTCAAACGTGTTTGGTTCAATATCAACTGAGGAAATTTGACAGATTGTAGTAACTTGATGTGCTGGCCACTGTACAATTATACAGATAACATTGTGTATCTGGGCAAATAATAAGATTGCAACTTGAAGAATAAACAGTAATCAGATAGATAATTATTCTTTATTGAACAGAAATTAAATACAAGAGTGAAACAACAGCTATAGACAGTACAATAAGGCGGTCTTATCGCTTGTAGCGATTTCTTCCAGACAATCAGTTCTGTTAACTTTACCCTAAAATCACAAGGAATGCTTAAGATCCGCCTTAATTATAATAAGTTTTCGGCCATATTAAATGAACAAAACAATATGACAATTTTGTCTAATCTTTATCTATTATAATATAATTTATTCTTCTCTCGAATTTCATTTAACGCTTTCTTTAAATCTTCATTATTCCTCTAACCAAAGGTTGTCTGGAAGAAATCGCTACTAGCGATAAGGCCGCCGATATTGTATTTGGAAATTACTATAAGCATTAAGTTCTGTAATGTGTTGCGCAATAAAGAGTATCCATCTATCTATCTTCTTCTATGTATGCTCTCTTTTCCTTCTTCTTTCTTGTATCCGAAGAACTCATCATAAATGAACAAAAAATTAATGAAATTACTCACATCATTTGGTAATTTAATTAAAAAAAAATCATTAATATTAAACAGTATGTTTTAATATTTTTTATTAGCAAGTATTTAACGAAAACAGTGGACGCAATTTGGTTTTTATAATTAGAGGATAAGTATAGTTTGCGTCCATAGTGGACGCAAAGTGGAAGTTTTGTAAAATTCGATGTAGTAATTCGCGTCCACCTTATTTTATTCGTTAAATATAAAATCATTACATAATTCATAATAAACATTATACCTTTTTTCATCATTAAACTGTAGAAATAGCTATCCATCCAAAAATTCACATAAAACAATATAAAACTTACCATCAAACATGCCACTGCACACTATTATTTTTTTTAAAAAACAGTGCATGTGCGCTTCCTTGATGAACAGGCGAGATTAACTATTTTTTCTAAACAAGATTGGTGGACGCACAGAACTTTTGTTTATGTGTGCATGACTCTTATACATTGACGTATTAGCGGGAATGACTTTTCGCTCGATTGGTGTGTTAGTTGACTTGTTTTCGAGGATTTTTAAAAGGAGATCGGCAAAATGGACGCGAATTGGGCGATGGACGCGAACAGGCGAAATGACCCTATACAGATACATTGTGTATCTGTGAGCATTTAGGTACATTCCTTTTTTAACCACGTGTTCTACCAACCTAATGTTCAATGTCTTTTGGAAATTCGTAGCAGAGACTCTCTTCTTCTTTCGTACTTTATAGAGCGTGTTTTTCCGAGGTGTTTTTAGCATCGAATTTTTGTTTTTAAACTTTTGACCAAGTGTAGTGTGTGTAGCAGGTAGGTACATGTGTGGTTGTCTTTACATATTTACCACAGATCAAAAAGCAACTAGCAATCTGGACTGGTCAAAGTAGGGTGGTCTCTATCAAGCAATATGGGTATTTATCAGAGCTATGTTTACATACGTTACGGCTAGGTAAATAAAATCGTACTTTGTGGCTGTCAGCTGTGGTTAATTCATTAATCCACCCACGAGTTGCAGATACCGGTAATTGATACACTACCTATTAAAAATAAAAGCTCGTAATTAAATACCTAGATTTAATTATCAGACGAAGCAGTTTCGGACTTTAGGTACACGTGAAAAAGGTTAATTAATTATTATTATTGGTAATTACAAAACCTGCAGTCCCGCAGGGCCAGTTGCCATGTTAATTGACATGAGACGTTTATAGAAATAAATAAATTGAGACAATATTTGTAACCATTGAAATAACCCTGTAACTACAGCTTCCACTCATTATAAACCATTTTGAATCTAGGACTCTTGGAAAATTCTCGAAAACTTTTTCGAATGCATAGTTAATAATAAAGCCACGTGACCGGCTTTGTCTGAAAAGTTGGTTTTATTTATGCGAATTGCAAAAAATCATATCTCAAATGTTGTTTAAATGTTTGGTAGAACACCTGGTTAAAAGGATGTAAACGATTACAGATACATCCTGTAGGTACTACTTTTACGTGTCCTGGGGTTTTGCCTATGCGGACAGACAGACACGTCAAATGAAACTTTGCAGTGCACAGTGTGTTATTTTGGCTTGGTTGCGGTCACGTCAATTTTATGAAGCCTTTAGAAAGCCTATAATCAGTTAAAACCTTTACTCAAACTCTTTTTGCATATGCAGTGGTTCCAGAATAGTAGATGTCTAGTAACATGTAACATGTGTAGTATAGTCTACGGCAAGAAGCTGTAGTTATAACCTTGAGTGTGCAGAAACCAATTTTAATAGAAAGTCTTATTTTTTACAAGTGCGCAAAATAACGATCATCGCTATACTTTCGTGCCTCCAGCTACCTATATGTTGCTTTAATTCGAGAAACTTAGGTCTAATGCAACCTATCATGCGTTTTAAACATTTCTGTCCCAACGCATAGCAGCAATAATGAAATACCTAGAATGGCAACCTAAGACCGTGTTAAGTAATCTGACATGACAAAAGTTGGGCGTTTGAAGCCATTTGCGGCAGAATGAAGATAATAACGTCTGCGGTTAATTCGGTAATCCGCGCGGCAGTTCCCAGTAATTGATAGGTATATTACCGGCCGCCGCGATCGGCCAACTTCGCGCGCCCTATTAAACCGCCTAAATAGGGCTGCCAATGTTGCCATACGTCTCCTCAACGCAGTGGCGTGACACCCGGGGCCGATACTCGTCGTTTACACCCCCTCCCCCCTCAAAATAAGAGCGCATTCCTTTTTAGGCCGGCGGCACTTGTGATTTCTCTGGTGTTGGGTGTCCATGGGCGACTGTAATTATTTACCATCAGGTGATCCATCTGCTCGTCTGCCATCTGTTTCTTAGTAAAAATTGGGGGGTTAAGGTAGCCCAGAAGAAGAGATGAGATGACGGTGTTCATTTGTCTTTTGTTGAGTGGACTATAAGTTTGAGAAATGCAGTCCCACAACACACATCTACTCCCATTCACTTCTGAAAACTAATGTTCTGTTTTTGAAATTCGTAGCGAGACTCTTGTTTCTTTTGTACTTTAGAGCGTTTTCCGAGGTGTTTTAGCATGAATTTTGTTTTAAACTTTTGACAGTGTAGTGTGTAAGGTAGGTGTGGTTGTCTTTAATTTACCACAGATCAAAAGCAACTAGCAACTGGACTGGTCAAAGTAGGGTGGTCCTCTATCAGCATATAGTATTTACAGAAGCTTATGTTTACATACGTTTACGGCTAGGTACATAAATCGTACTTTGTGGCTGTAAGCTGTGGTTAAGTAATTAATCCACCCACGAGTTTGCAGGATAGCAGGTAATTGATACACTACCTATTAAAAATAAAAGCTCGTACATAATTAAATACCTAGATTTAATTATCAGACGAAGCAGTTTCGGACTTTAGGTACGTGAAAAAGGTTAATTAATTATTATTATTGGTAATTACAAAACCTGCAGTCCCGCAGGGCCAGTTGCCATGTTAATTGACATGAGACGTTTATAGAAATAAATAAATTGAGACAATATCTGTAACCATTGAAATAACCCTGTAACCACGGTCTTCCACTCATTATAAACCATTTTGAATCTAGGACTCTTGGAAAATTCTCGAAAACTTTTTCGAATGCATAGTTAATAATAAAGCCACGTGACCGGCTTTGTCTGAAAAGTTGGTTTTATTTATGCGAATTGCAAAAATTCATATCTCAAATGTTGTTTAAATGTTTGGTAGAACACCTGGTTAAAAGGATGTAAACGTTTACAGATACATCCTGTAGGTACTACTTTTACGTGTCCTGGGTTTTTCCCTATGCGGACAGACAGACAGACACGTCAAATGAAACTTTGCAGTGCACAGTGTGTTATTTTGGCTTGGTTGCGGTCACGTCAATTTTATGAAGCCTTTAGAAAGCCTATAATCAGTTAAAACCTTTACTCAAACTCTTTTTGCATATGCAGTGGTTCCAGAATAGTAGATGTCTAGTAACATGTAACATGTGTAGTATAGTCTACGGCAAGAAGCTGTAGTTATAACCTTGAGTGCGCAGAAACCAATTTTAATAGAAAGTCTTCTTTTTTACAAGTGCGCAAAATAACGATCATCGCTATACTTTCGTGCCTCCAGCTATATGTTGCTTTAATTCGAGAAACTTAGGTCTAATGCAACCTATTATGCGTTTTAAACATTTCTGTCCCAACGCATAGCAGCAATAATGAAATACCTAGAATGGCAACCTAAGACCGTGTTAAGTAATCTGACATGACAAAAGTTGGGCGTTTGAAGCCATTTGCGGCAGAATGAAGATAATAACGTCTGCGGTTAATTCGGTAATCCGCGCGGCAGTTCCCAGTAATTGATAGGTATATTACCGGCCGCCGCGATCGGCCAACTTCGCGCGCCCTATTAAACCGCCTAAATAGGGCTGCCAATGTTGCCATACGTCTCCTCAACGCAGTGGCGTGACACCCGGGGCCGATACTCGTCGTTTACACCCCCTCCCCCCTCAAAATAAGAGCGCATTCCTTTTTAGGCCGGCGGCACTTGTGACTTCTCTGGTGTTGGGTGTCCATGGGCGACAGTAATTATTTACCATCAGGTGATCCATCTGCTCGTCTGCCATCTGTTTCTTAATAAAAATTGGGGGGTTAAGGTAGCCCAGAAGAAGAGATGAGATGACGGTGTATTAATTTGTCTTTTGTTGAGTGGACTATAAGTTTGAGAAATGCTGATGTTAAGTTCTACAGTCCCACAACACACTTCTACTCCCATTGCCTGTCACTTCTAAAAGGTTGGTGTTACTCGGGGCAGACCGAATTATTTATAAAATTAGTATCTAGAATTGCTGGATGCAGTCCGCCTGTGACTGGTCTGGAAGTCATGTCCAGCAGTGAACGTCCATAGGCTGATAATAACGATAAAGTATTTTTTTTGTGGCTAAAAGAGAAATCTACAGAACACCTGGGCACGTGAGGTAAATTAATCAGCTCGAAGGTATTCGTTGTTTTTATAAACGTGTTGCACCTAATCAGATCTGTTTGGTGATAACATTCTGATTGATATCTACCCAGCAATAAAAGTAGGTGTAGTAGGTATAATAGTTCGTTATGGTGCCGCAGGCTACCACGTTCTTGGAGATTCGATTGTGGATTGAGAGAAACCCGGAAAAGAAATCTTAATCGAAACGGAGATTAAAGTTACTTTTGGTTCAAAATATTCATAACGTTTTGTCAATTATTTTGTTAGTGATTTATTCGCGGATAATATCTACCTAATAACACCTTTTCAAAGAAAAAGTGTAAAAATAAAAGAAAATCTTCTAAATCGTGGATGTGATTGTGCATTTATGTTGTAATTTATCCTTATCGTAAGGATAGTCACACGTCGATATACTTATATACAGATCTGTTGAAATACTTTTAATTTAATACAATCGATTCTCGTCTGTCAAACGCGTTTGGTTCAATACCAATTGAAAAAAAAAAACAGATTCTATTAACTTGATGTATGGCTGTCTGTACAAAGTTAAGTGACTGAAGACTAAAATACTAAACCTTAAATGACTGTAACTAAAGATGCAGTAGATGTTTAATTGGATTTCCTTTTAAGTACTTATTTTATACAGAGTTGACAATTTCGAATTGTGAAATTTCTATTACCGACACCTTTTTTCTTTGGCTTTTTTATCGTTTTATCACAGAATACTTAATAGTTGGTTTTATGTAAAACCCGTGTTACAACCCTACATTAAACATACCTAAATAGCTCTCGCGTCCGTGTTCAATCTATTTACTATCTTGTACTAAGATAATTGCACTCGGTTCCGACAATTCATGGCCTGTAATTAGAAGTGCCGCAAGTACTTTTTTATGGCTTAAGTACTTGTGTTATACGAGACACTTGTAACTCTGTGATCTTTAAAGTGTCAATCATGCGTGAGGAGTTGTTACGTCATCGACGTCATTACTTGATGTCTTATTTGGTTTTACTTGATACCGTTGGCTTACACAATCGACCGGATATATACATTACCTATTAGACATTAACTTTGTGTTTAAACTATCGTTTCTATAATGCTAACAAGTAGTATTGATTATTCTTTTTAAAGTGTGTGTACCAATGTACGTCCTTACATATTTTGTAATATACTGACCTGTCACTTCTTTTCAATAAATTTCTAAACATGAATGAATGACATGTGAAACATTTTGGTACTTTCTCATTAGCTAATTAGTAGTTAGCTAGGTAATATTTTTCTGTTAAAAAGTGTAAGACATCAAAATGAATGAATTAACAAATAACAAAAAAAGGAAGTAATAAACTCGTCTCATCATAGCGTTTAATTCCCGGTTGCATCCAAAACTGTAGCTTTGAAGCCTGGGGTACGCATATACAATGGTTCAGGATTGGGGGATTCTGTTAATTACAGTGAAGCGACTGCCGTCTGACCTTTGCAACCCTTTAAAAGGGAAACCAGACCAACTAAATTACGGATACACGTTTCAGAAACTATCTTAAGCGTGCAGGTTTGCTCATGATGTTTTCTCTCACCACTGAGCTAATGGTAGAAATACGCACATAGATTTGAAAAATCCAGAGGTGGATGCTCGGATTCGAACCACGACCATCCATGATAGCATAGAAGGTAGGTACGTTTTTATCTACTGAGCTATCATCGGTCAAAAATGAAGGGAATGAACTGACTGAATAATGTCTTTATGGCAATCAAATATTCATGTATTTATTTTTAAAAAGATATATAACAAAGTGTCGATATCTTCGGTAGATACAAAACAGAATGCCCTGGAGACATTGTAAAATAATTTCATGTTTTCGGGTTTAAAATTATCCGAAGCCGAAGCTAACAAGTTGTTAAGCTCCGAACGACGTGTGTGGTGACGATAAAGTGACCATATCTTGCTGGGGTCAATATTGACCTATTGATTAACACGCCAGAAGCATCCGGTATACGCCGAACGGTTTATATCATTATTTATTAAACCAGTAGCTTATTATGCCGACCTAAATTTTAATCATTCATTTGTTTATATCATCCGCTTCGAAAACATCTCGTAACGTTGTATAGATCTACTTACTTAGGCTAATGGAATCATACCTTTACTACACCATTTATCAATATGGTAGACACACAGTGGTGTACACACATACATAATTAAACACATGTACCAACACGAGTACTAACCAATTTTAACACGCAAGTACAATTTTCACCAAAATTCAACTACGCTACTTTATTTTCTATTCGAGTTTATTTATCAAGTTATGATGTCTGTACTAAATTAAAAAAGAAATAATAGAAGTTGGAATATTAGTTAATAAAAACTATGAGTGCTAAATAAACTGAAGCAAAAAAACCTATTCTAATGGAAATAAATGAAATCTAATTTCTTCCGTTTCTCTTAAGTTGTATAAAAATATTATAATTAACCTTAGGTATGTACATAATAATATGTACTAAACATTTTCAGTAGAACAAAGCATTCATAAATGCGAATAAGTAATTATAAAAGGAGCGAGCGAACTGTCATTCTAAAACAACATAAAATAAAAAGTGCATGCAACTGGAGCGAAATACGTGAGCACGCCTCTGTATTAATTGACTTTAATTTTGATACCGCTACCAGTACACAAAACGCAAAAGTAACCTTGCAAGCCGTTAATGAATCCATTGTAAGCACTTATTATTAGCTTACAATGGCGTATCGTGGCCATTACTTGGACAAAAAGTAAATGTTTAAAACATTTTTCTTTATAAAGCGTCTGTATTACGCTTATAGGGCTTGTGCACTGTTTTATGTTTATTCAATGCATTCTGTGTTGCAATTATGTATTTTCTTTTATTTTACAGCACATTCTTGGTCTTCACTAGTGAGATATTAATCAAGGATTAAAAGTTTTTCTTTCTCTGTGCAGTAGGGTCATTTTTTACGTCGTTACTAGTTTTCCACTCGCCCGTTGCGTTGCCCGCTTGCATTAAATGATGTTTCCCTTAGGACTGAAACGTTTTTCTGTTTTTTTTTTAAGATAGTAGACTTTAAAAGTGGGTTGATGATTTTGGCTTATCAATCTAAAATTATCTACGAGTAGTATGATAGGATCCTGAACTATTTCATTATGTAGAGCACTAAAAAATAATTGAAAAAGTATCATAAAACATTTCCACGGAGAAGCACCATTATTGCACATTTTTACTGGGCTTGAAAAAGTTTTCAATATGTAACAAAAATCTACAAGGGTCTTTCACGGAATTGTTTCAGAACAGCCTTCTGAATCAGGTTGTGTAAAATATAAAAATAATAGCGAGCTCAGAGTTCCCCGAAATGTTCCGGTGCTCTCGATAAGGAACAACAAAGCGAACATTCAGCTGCGCTTTCCACGTTGCCAATTGCACGCTGAATCGTGTATTTGAATGAGTTTTGTTTAATCTACAACTCCACATAGGTATTTTAAGGAGTTCGAGGATGTGATGTGCGACTTTTGATTGGGCGACTGCGGAAAAAAAAAACATCTTCATAACAGTTTTCGAACTATAAAGTTTAGCTACATACCTAAACCCAAAAGCAGACGTCACATTTTCGTTTTTAAATTTCTTAGCAACCCGTAGCATTAAGGACCGTTTGGTTTTTATGAATACCTACTTACATGCCTATATTCTTGCGATCATTTCTATCACTAGGTTTATACCTATACCATCAAAAAGATTCCTAAACTAAAATTGGTTAGAAGAATGTAAGCTTTGATTACAAAACTATATATAAACTATTTGTCCGCAAGTGTTAGTATGAAACTAACCTTCTTTTTATTTGGATAATTGGATGCTTTAATTATTGCATAGTGAGTGCATCGGTATTTACTGTAACTCGTAATTTGCGCGCCATTCACTGCAGAGGAAGTAACGAGCCGCGACAAAAAACCGCCTCATCGTCGTTCGTTTCGTTTTTGTTTCCACTCTTTTTTGTTTTTTTCTTATGTTTTTTAGTTCTTATTTTGAATCGAGCAGCCGTTTTGCTCGATGAAGCCCACATGTCGCGCTCAGCGATGTGGGACACTATCTCCACAATGGATGCGGTAAAATTTACGTCCTTACCTACCTGCTTTAAAAGTACCTACCTGCTATTGATATCCCACGAAAAAAACTCTCTTTGTGTAACCATTTCAAAGGGGTCACCTATGCAGAAAATGGATTACAAATCGACCTTAAGCTGTACAAGGAATTTGTGCAATAAGTACCTACAGTTCCTAACCTTAATAACGGCGATTAAAATCTAAATGCGCGTAATTAACACTTTTTGCTTTATAGTTTAACGATGCAATAAAGCTACCGCCACTTAGTTGCTTAGGTTAATATATCCTTAAAACATCCATAACGAATATATTTATTACTAGGTCCGAGATCAAAGCGATAGAGCTCCCTGCGCAGGCGGTCTCACGAGCGATCGCCGCGATAACGAGTAAATAACAATCAGGCGGTCCGGTCGGTATCGCGCGACAACGCTACAACATCGCGCGACGAGCGACGTCGCACGTCCCCTATCTGCCTACCTGTACTCTAACACGAAATTTTTACGATCCCACTGCCTCGATGTCGATCGCCTCAGCGGGAGATAAGCATTAATTAATTAGGTGGGCACGTTTAATCGGACCGATATTTCGAGTCCATTCCAATTTACACTCGACAACTTTAATAAACACTTTTATCGAGGTATATCCTCTAACTCGGGTAAAATTTTGATTAGATAGAGGCGGTCTATTAGAAACACCGAGCAGGTTGCGGTTTTAAGGATTGTGGTCCGCTAGACGCCACGGATACGTGTCTGTTACCCAAGATCCGTGAGAATCGAAATAGGGTGCGCATGTTATTTGTAAACAAGCGGTATTATTTACTCAGTTACAAGGCCAGGGCTCGAGATATCAGAAGGATCAATCGCCGGGTCGGGTTGAGAGGTCAATAAAACAAACGTAGCGACCGCGCTATCTCCGCGCCCACCGACTCCGCTAAACAGAGTTACACAAATAAAACAAGCTGGGTAATTAAGCAGCGCGAACAATTACTTGTATAACCGGGCATTGTGTCGCGTAAAAAGCGACTATTCTCAAAAGGCACTCCATTTCCCAGAAGGCTCGGATTGCCCCGTCCGCTCGCCAGCAGCCCAAGGGTTTTTTGCTCGAAAATTAATATTTAATGGTTGCAGTTGGAATTGCATGCGATCCGAGTTATAGATAAACGTTTATTTACTGCTAGGGTGTGAATTATGAGCGTTTTATTGTGGCCTAGCTTTAATAGCAGTCATAGCAGTGGATGGGACACATAACAACATGAAGCGTCGGGCTAGCAACACTTAATTTGCATTAGAAGTCTGTTTAGCACCGTGCGTCCGCGCGTAGGTAACATTCATTTACATTTCATTTTATTCTCAGATAGTCCTATTTATCTTCGCATCCCTGCCCACTCTTTGTTGTGAAAATTTAAATAATCTAACCACGACAGGCGAGGCATGTTTGATTTTAAATGGCGGTTATAATCATAAAGTTGAATATTATGTCATTTATCAAATAAACTCATATAAAATAAAGATTAGGATTAAGGATAAATGCCGGCGATAGGAGATAATTTATTTAGGTCCGACAATAAAAAAACAATAACAGTGACATCGCTGTGAAGTAAAAATGATATAAAAAAGCGTTTACGCAGAATACAGACAGCTTTGTGGTCGCGTGGTTTTCTCGAAATTATTCACGGAGCAACATTTTTAGGACGTGATCATATGATGTAAGTGTACCTACAGCTACGTCGGGACAACCTGCGCGAATAAACAGCCAGTGGGCGGCGAGTTAAGGCAACGATGGATGCCGCTTGTCGTAAACATCTGCAAACTCAATTACTAACTTTAATGTTGCTGAGTAAGAAATGCAAGTGATCGCAGACTTTTCTGTCCCATTTACTGCAACTGCACTCAGTACCGAAGACTCACCTAATGCGCTACTTCGCAATGGCGAAGACAATGAAGATAGACCAATTTTCCTATTCTTAGTCCTTCTTCCAGCATTACTAAGAATAGTATTAAAATTACTTAAGCAAAGTAACCAACCATATGGTCAATGGGCCATTGCTTAAGTACATACTTGAAAGTAAATGAAGTACTACTAATTTGCCTTGCAGATTGAAGAATTTAGCTTCACCAACATGCAATAGAAATAAAGTATCAATCGCTTAATGATACTATGTTATAAAATCATGTAATGGTTTATTAGCTGGTACCTAATTTACTGATCTACCGTCCTTACTGATTCATAAATGCAGTTAAAATAATACTCTATTTTGATGAGGAATTAGTAATAAAATAGCTCTAGCTTTAATAAAACACGGAGATACTAACAAAGGTAGAAAGGGTAAAAGGGCGTAACTCCCAAAATATGCAGATAAAGCTACGGGCCAAAGTTGGTCAGAAAATAATTTGGAAAGATGAATATGACAACGGCGCGATGGGATCAACAAATCGGCCATTTACGCGAGTTTATTGCGCCACGGCTAGTGGCGGTGGCCGGTTGCCGCTCACAATGAGCGTAAATATGCCACTTACTATGATTGACACTATTTGACACACACTGCACAATGTGCACACATGAAATGTTTTACGCTAATCGATGGAATAATAGGCGCATTTAAAAGCATTATCTGCAACGTGGCTTTTGGTTTTAGAGTGAAAGGGAGGGACAGATCCTACATCAATAGGATCATCATCATCCTACTTAAATGTTATGGAAGCGTTTGTAAGTACCGGGTTGTTGTTGTTTGGTTAAAATATTAATACTACTTTTATTAACCTTCTTAAATTACTGTGCAATAGTTTGTTGAGATGAGAAGCTATATTAGGTTTGGAAACTCAACCAAAACGAACCTTTCTTTGTCAAAACTGACTCAGTGATCGGATTTAGGTGTGGAATTTTGATTATTTAATGACGAACTCATAACGTGGACATACCAGCATCGCATAAATGGATTACAATTTCTAATTACAAGAGCTGCTCGTGATGGTCATGCTCATAGATAGTTAAGTATTTGTTTCATTTTTAAATTTCCTTTGCGAGATAATGTATTTTACACGTATGTATAAACGCGCAATCCCGCGGGCGTATTCATACTAAAGTAATTTTGATGCAGACGTTCCTGTTCATAATCGTCAGAAATAGCTAATTGATCTAAAGAAGGAAAGTAAATATTTACCTATAGTTATGATTGTTTTTCAGCACACCCAATTTGAAACAACACTAACTCGAAGTTCTCATCTGCATTAGAGAAGCAAAAAGACGTAGCAACACATCAGCGGCGATCACAAATGTTACCCGCCACGATTACTCGGCTCAGATAATATCTCTTAATTAATAGCGCTCTCGCTCACAGGCGCAAGCGCAGCGAGTGTTGCCAATAATGAAGAACTAGCGACGTATAGTCGCCATACCAACATCTTTCGTATGTATTCTTAAATCGATGAATAAAAATAACTCTCTAAGATGACGACACAAGAAAACTAATGGCAAATTTTAATGTTCCAAAGTATACAGTGACACCAGGTGAACCGACGATATAGTGAAGGTCGCGGGAATTCCTTGGATGTGGGTGGCACAGGACCGATCTGTGTGGAGAACGTTGAGGGAGGCCTATGTCCAGCTGTGTTCTATTGGCTGAAATGATGATGATACAGTGACAGTCAATTACTTAATCCACTGGCTCAACGACCCAAAACCATCGTCGCATCGTCTACACTGGCTTGGGCACTCGAGAGACTGGACGAGGATCGTCTGGTGTAAGAAAGCATACCAGAGCCGACCGATGGGCCGATGGCAGTCAATTCCAAAAAGATAATTTTATGACACAGAATTTTTGTCTTGCCCGTTTGTAGCATCTGGTATAAAAACAAAACTGTAGGATAGACTGAACTCTTTACTGCGTGTCTTCTTGATCAATAATCTGATAGAAGAAAAATTACTTACTGTTCTTGAATAATGTTAAGAGCTGCTGTGCTGATTGATAGTGGCGGGGGTTCGTTCGATTTTCTTTTCATTGTCCCAAACAGATTCACTCGTATAGGCCGGCCTGTGCGTTAAAGAATCGGCATGTAGGGTTTTCTGGTTGCTTTCCAATTTTCTGTCTTGCGAGCTTATCATGGCGTAGTTGGTAACACTGAGTCCCCGCGATCAAATAACAATAATTCGCATTCGACATCACTGTCACCCCACCTTATAATTATCGGCATAGGCTCTGTTTGTACGTGTTTTATTACTCCTTTTAAGGTTCCCATGGCATTAAAGATGATATCAATTATTTCACTTCTCTGCGGTAAATTGACCATTCGAGACGTAGCTGCTGGGGCTTATTTATATTCGTAAATACCGTTATTACTATGTTCATTTTCTTTGAGATCTTTTAATGACATTTATTCAAGGCCAGGACGAACATTTATTTAGAGAAAATTAAAGAGCATTCGTTAAAAATCCATTTGCTTATCTTCGTATGTTAATTTGGTTTCTATTAGTCAAAAAGTACAGTCAGCTACTAAACATAGCACAATATAACATAACTCCAGGTTTCATGTTAAGAGGAGGGGAGGTAAAATAAGGAAGGAATGACAGTATCTAAGATTATATCGATAAACTTTTTATCAATAATAAAAAATAGTCGACCAACTCAGGGTCCCTTATGACCCCACATGATTTCCCCCTAGATCTATAACTTGTGAACTATTGAATCTACTCTCTTTGTAGAAGCTAAACATTCTTGTTTAGCCATTTATAAAGTAAACACGACGAATCCGCGCATACACTAAAACCCGGTCAATCAAGAGACACGCAAAGGATCCAAGTGTAAATATCCTCGTCATTAGAAAGACGGAGAGAGAAAGAAGACTCGTGTAATACATCAGCGGCGTGATAGTACACCTCGGCGCGATAATATCTCTTAATTAATAGCGAGCTTGGCCGGTACCGAGTTTAAATAACATTAATTCGCAGGCGCCGCGCTCCATCGACGCGCCCTCCGCTTAATTGAATTAAATCGGGCACAAACCGGCATTGTAACGAAATTACCCGGCACGACGACGGTTAAATATCTTCACTTGTATCGAAAACCGAAGGAAACCTTTTTTAGTTGTTACGGTTAGTAATAGAGTCATTTTAACGGAGTATGTTCAAGGAATTTTATAATGTATAAATACTAGTTTATAAAGAAGTAAATTCTATAGACTATGGCTAACGAAAAGGAATTTTATAATTTGTATAGTAGCCTGCCCTCACTTCACTTCGGGACAGTAGTTACAAACTAAACCAATAGATGGCGCTGGGCGTCGAATATATCGCACATGTGTTTCGTGTTTTCGGATTACCTATAAGCCTTGTCGTTGTTTCTAAAAGTTACCTCTTAATAAATAGAAGGTATAGAATATTTGTAAAGAAGTAAATTCTATAGACTATATAACGCTTACGAACTTTTTTTAATTGCAGGGGCTTGGATATCGTGCCATAAACTTTTTGCAGAGTCAGAGCTAGAGACCTTTACCGATGGGACATCAACATGATTGTTAACGGTTGTTTAAGTACACATTACTATTCCGACTATACTCGTATTGTTATAGAGGAAGCACCGTAACTGTACGTGACTAACATCTCAATTTATACTCATTCATTAGTAGGTTTTATTACCGGCTGTCTTTGTTTTTGTAAGACATTAGGTACAGACATTACGTTCTATACTTACGGGTTATTATCTAGTGTGAATATTTGACTACACTTAAGTTTTCAAATGATTAATTAGCTGGTAAGCAATGTGATGGTCGTACACATTTTATTAACTAATAGATAAATATGCTCTGAGAACTATTTAATATTAGATAAGTATTTTTATTTAGGTAAGCCATGTCTCAATTTATCAAATAAAACCAACAAATTTAAATAATTTAGAACCATACAACAACCACACAACGAACGAAACCAAAACAACAACAACACAACGAAGCTCATCAAAAATATAAACGAATTATTTTAAATTAGGTAATGCGTACAAAAATATCGGAAATAACTCATTTTAAATAATGATAAACTACACGTGTCAAAAACAAATGATTAGTAATCCAAGAAACCAAATTGTCGTCGTATCTATGTCATATTCTTCCGTATTTCTAATCAAACTACCTATAGTAGATCATATCTTAAAGATTAGCCGATTAAGTATCGACTGATTTCCTATCTGGCACACTATTAACCATAAACATCGTCAATGTGAAACTTTGTAACATAAAATTTTCCAATAAATAGATCCTGTAAGAATCATAAATGTAGGAATGTAGAATGGACAAAATAATTGTAAATTATTTGCTCAATGGCTTTATTTTGTATGTAAACTCAACAAAGTTAAATAATGGGCGTAAACACTATGCAGTTTAGATATTCATCCTGTATTTCATGGAAATGACATTTCGACAGGATCTAAAACCGAAACGCCAGCATGTGAGCTACGGGAGTTGACTGTATCAGAAATAAATAATAGAATGTTTAAGTAAATAATAGAAAATGACTAAATCACCGCTATGACGTTTTTTTTACAAGAAGACAGGAAAAAGTGACATTACTCGTAACATAAACAATATAATAAAGCTTCCAAGCCAGTCTGTAGTCGACATCTTGACACTGTTGAAAATTAGATGAATAAAGAGAACCTAGGCTACCAAAAAACGGAATTTCAATAAAAGGCCATTCTGGAAATAGCTGATGTTAATCTAACAAAATAAAACGATATTAACCTACGAAAACAGTTTTCATCAGCAAAAATGGATATTGAAATCTTATTTCTTCGTTATTAATATACTTAAGTTGTATATTACTGTGACCAGATAGTAATAATTACAGTTTAGAAATCGGTCACTTCATCTAAGTACTTATTTTAAAATAAGTTTTCTGTGGCACCACGAGTAAAAAGGGCTTCCATACCTGCTTTGTGGGTAAGTTGTGTGAAGTCAGTTGGACAGGGCCGACACAAAAAAGAACATTCCTGCATGACTGACTACACAACACGATTTGGCTGCCCAGATGACATTAGCCGTCAACCACATTTACATACTCGGCTCAGCTCTTTTGTTTAGTTGAATAATTTAAGTACTTAAGTAATAAATAAAAAAAATATTTACTTAAAGTTACGAGGTTACAAGATTGTACATCAAGAGAGGCAGAAATAACTTAGTAAGGACTTGTAGGTACCAAAACCAGGATAAGAATTAAACAGTGGCTGTCGCACGAGACATAGCCTATTTGGAAGCACCTTAACCATTTCCATGCTAGATTACGGGGGTTTCACAATAACCAAAAGTTAAAGTATATTAAGTACCTGCCTAAAATTAAATCCGAATCACAATAATTATCTCCTGGCATATCATTTAGACCGCAACAAGAAAGTCTGCTTCACCTTAATAATGTTATTTTAACGCGATTTCCTCTAACCACGCATGACCGCCACAGATTATATTTAATCGGTGATAGAATATAAGTAATAATAGCCTATATAGGTGTATATTATCTCTGCTTTATTTTGGTCGCGAGACTGCGGCAAAAGGCGATCTTCGATGTGGTGGATCGAAACATAAATTAAGTTGAGCGTAATTTTATATTCAAGGGTAGTAAATAGAAACTGGCACCTGTATTGTATTTAATATGTTCTGTTTATCATCATAATGACGCATCCTATTTTTATTATCAAGACTTTAAGTCTAATATGGCTTAAATAAGCTAACCAGTTAACGCACTCGGAGTTTTTAAATTATTTAATTATAACGTCAGGCAGACACTTAAAGGAGGAATGCAAGCAAGCAATGAAAAAGAAAATATTCAATTTAGGTCCATTCAGAAGGAACACGATATTTATTATTAAAGTGGTATACTGGAAATATTAATAGGAAGACATTTTTGAGCTATTTTTAGAACAGATTTAAATAATTTAATCTTTAAAAACACAACGCTAAATTTCCCTTTCAGTGCTGTTAATTAACTACAAAATGTAGATTATACGGTAACGGAGAAACGCAGATTTGTCCAGGCACTCAGAGTGACTGAACTCAAGTTATTACCTATAATAGATATAATATACTATGCATATAGGTATAGTTGTGGTGTGTCGGCGCTATAGACGTTCGCAGTGCATTTACGTTTTTTCAAACGACAAGAAATAAGTGTGTTGAATGGCGGCTACCGGACAAGCGCCTTATCGGATGGAGGTCGTACGCGCCGCGCATACCTATCTGCTCATGTGTTTTTTTGTCGGCAGTACTTTAGCATTAACCCAGCCGTTCTTTCTTTAATCTTGAAAATATTTTTGTTGGCATGTCCTGGACACTCAAGTGGAGCGCGTTGAAGTCTTTTTTTTTTGTTTATGGTGTTGGAACCAGTGGCAACTCTACATCCGTAGCGTAATGGTGTAAATACCTTGATTGATTTTGAGTTTGTCTTCCGATAACGTGTCGAAAATATTTATAAATTGGTTCCGATGATGTAAGTATGTATAGCTATCTATCTATGTAGTGGCAAACACTAATCTTCATGTACTTCATAGATAGAGACTTGATTGATGAGTAATATCTTTTGCATTGAAGTACTTACAAACAAACCTATTTATTCTACAATAACAACATACCTACTTATATCACATGTAAATTTAATGGTACTTATTCTAGCGAAAGGTAATGGGTTAGGAATAGAAGTTATGTTAGCTTTATAATCAGGTGTTTTACGACTGCGTTGACATAAAAGTGACTGTGTAGCTAAATGGCTATTATAAGATTGCTTAATCTAAAACTTGAACCTAGTATCTACACCTAGACACCTATACCTATAACGAGTTACCGTACTTTATCCACCGCGACCACTCGAACTTAGTAAACAATTTCACAATTCGTAGTAGGTACACCGTATCTGCTTGTCACGATCACGAGTCTTTTAACTCGTAAACGAAATAAAATATCGTGCTGAGAGCTTGTAATTTGCTCAAACTAGAAATATTGAACAGCTGCGAGATGATACTATTAGACTTTTGTTATAATGTATTTTATATTTATAATACTGCTGTTGTGAAGAATTGTAAACTGATTAAACTATTAACACTTCCTCTATCTTCGATGTTGGTGTCTTTATTTAGCTATTAACGTTTTTTTGGACATGAGAACATGTAATTATATTGTTTTAGTCTTATGTAGAGTCATCTGCGTCGTATGTCTTCTAAATATCTACACGATATGGTTAATTACCACTTCCGAAGCAAATTTCGCAGCTGCCTGTAGCAATCAAATTGGGATTATGTAGAGACGATCAAAGCCCTAAGCCTAGTAGAGCGCTACGAGCGCTGTCGCCGAGCTAGCGCGCGCGCACGCCGCCGAGCGCGAGGAAGCGCGAGCCGCGGTCCGCGAGTTGCCATTAGCGCCGCGCATTCAATAATAATGAACAAGCCGCACCGAAATATCCCCTGTTTACACCCACTCGCTCGCTCGCTCCGCCGCCGCACCGTCCGACCGCATTTTATTTTTTCGCTGTCGCACATTTCGCCGTCATAGCTATTTCCACTCGAGGCATTATACGCGCTCGCATGTGTGAGTCAGTCCACGTGGACCGCTTCGACGTCGGTGAACAGAATCCGTCGAATACGGCCTCCCCATTCGTCGAGAGCCCGAGATCGCTTATTAAGGGCGGAGTTACACGCGCATCTGCGCCGCCATTGGCTGGGACGGTGCGCGGAAAGCGCACGATTTGCTGAGGCGATTTTTATAAGCGCGGTAGTCCACGTGGACTCGTTTATCTATTCAGACGCCGGCGGCGCGGTCGCGGGGGGAGGCCGGGGGGTATACGGGCAATCAGTAAAGGCGGGAGGAATACGGCCATATTTATAAGAGCTGCGGGGATGCAATCACGAAGCGGCGCGGGGGTCGGCGGGCGGTCGGGGGGGAGGCGGCGGCCATTTTGAGGGCAGCTCTTTTTATTCGTTTTTCGCGCGGGGTGCGTCGTCGGCGGGAGCGCGCCGTGCGCTAATTGCGGGGGTAATGAGGGCGCTCGACTCGACTCGCTCACTCTATTAAACTCGCTCGCTATCGACTGCCTTATTGATTTGTCCTTAATCGAGGTGCGGTGGAGTGGCGAGTGGCAGGCATGGCTCGGCGATGTAAACAAACGCCGGTGCCGCGAGCGCGACAGAGCGCGCCGCGCGGAAACGTCTACGCTCGCACAAATTGAATTACGAGGAGAATGATTAGGCGCTACCGGCCGTCATCACTGACCTACTCGCCGCGCGCTGCACTGTGACGTCTGCACTCTGCTGCAGGGCGGCTTCACGTGAATTAACTTGTTACTTAACGATCCCATTATTTGCCTATCGATACTCTACCGTACTTAATAGATAGGTTAGCTTCAACCACTTACCAACTTGGTAGTGCCTTCCACACATAACAAAACTTTGTAGGTAAGGTACGAACCAGAACAAGAGGCGGAAAGCAATGATTTTCTGCTACTTACATAGCTTGAGATATACATACCTAGCGATTTGCTTTAAGAACTCCATTCAAAGTGAAAGTGACCTAACGATGTGACTTTGGTCTGCGGAAAGGCTTTCCGCTTTGTAAAAATTATAAAGGCAACCGTGAGCAAAATGTTCTTTTGTGTTGTTATTATTGTACTGGTTTGAACATTTCTGAGCTAGATGGCTTAAATAGTTAAAAGTCTAGCAATCTTTAGCATTAACGTCAATGAGTTTAATAGCTTTGAGTTATTTATTCACTTTCTGAAAAGACTGGTAGGCAGAATAAAACAAAGCTTTAATGGCCTGGCCATCGTTACGTAATTTTACGCTTTTATTGAAGCAAATTGTCAAGGCTGGGACAGTTAAATATTATTAGATTGTGACGAGTCATAGTATATTAAAAAAAAATCCACATACCTAATCAAGTCGCAGCTCTACATTTTATGGAATTAATTTTGTTTGTGGAGCCCATAAATAATAAATAAAAACCTATTCATCTTATTATCAAAGAAATTAGGTCTATAAATATCTAACATGGTGACATGATGTTTCTGCCAAAGGTGATAATGGAAAAATTACTTTTAGTGAGAGACATCGTTTTGACCTTTCTCTATAAAAATACTGCTGAACGCCCGCTTGTAGTGAAATGACATAATATCGGCCAAAACAAGCTAGCCGCACTCTAGACAAGCTTTTACAATAATTAGAATCTGATACCTATATTAGACTAGGGTGACCATTCTCCCTCTGTTCCCCGGACAATGTTCTAATTTGGAGGACGACCCTCGACAGCTAAGGCATCGCTTTTGAGAGGGCTGGAGTGTTTTTATTTTATGAACATTTACACGTAAATGAGTTCTAAGGACTAAATTAAATGACGTTATTTACTTACTATTTTTTTCAATTTAAAAAATTGCCTCATGTAGAGTTCCACGATATATTTATCAAAGAGGTTGCCATTAATTTCTTCAGTAGATGTGGGTAATTAATAACCCAAAATTTTATTTATGTCTATTTAATTTGTGGACATCTCATAAATAAAATGAGTTTAGCAAGTTAGTTCAACAATTTTTAATTTAAAAAAAATGTATCTTGTAGGTAGAGTCATTGATAGTTTATCAAAAAAAGGTCTGTAGCGTTAATTTTTCAACAGTACAAATGATTGGCCAACTTACTTATTTTTGTTGTTATATGCCGAAGCCATATTTAATAGGTACCGTAAATTAATTCGATCAACAATAGAAGCGGAAAAGATGAACTGATCTTTTTAATTTTTGTCTTTATTTAGAACAGCTGTGTTTTAAACAAAATTTAACGCTCACTCGGCAATAATGCATGGATTATATCATTGTTTCTCGTATGATAGAATTGATCTGGCTTGTCTAATTTTAAAGAACATGGTACAAACTAAGAAGGCTTTTGTATTAAAGTATCAGCCTAATACTGTCCCACTGCAGGGCAACGGCTTCCATCATAGAAATCAAGTCGTCGCTACTATGATGGGATTAGGCTTAATCACCATGCGGATTGGTGTTCACAAACCCGAGCTATGTTCGAAAAATTCGAAACATACTTTTTGCTCGACCCGGGAATCCGAGATCACAGCCCGGTAAAACCACTAGACTATCGGGGCTTTTGCATTAAATGGACTAAAAATGTGACAGCATTGTCATGCAAGGTTTATAGCAATGATGATGGTAGTAATTGGAGTAATAGCTTATTAATGACCGCGTGTAGTCCTCGCGCACGCACAAAACAACTTTACTTGTCATTTTTAATGGAGTAGTTTGGTATGAGAACTAATGTTTTATGTATCATGTGTTTCCGTTATTTATTAGATGACGTGAGTTTAAGAAACATACGCATAACATTAACTTTTTGTTTTGATTACAAAGTGATTAGTTGGTTTTTATATGTACAATTGTACCTACGTGTTTTAACGATCCATAGAAAAAGTCTGTATGTGACCTATTCTGTTTTATAAATTGACTGTGGTTAAAGAGAGCGACGCTATTTATAACATCCTAAGTTCCTAACACATTTCCCGGGAAGTGTACCTACCTATAGCATTTTTTATCACCAATAGAAGCTTTTAAGGTATTTGCTTAAAAATGTCTCATTCGTGGATATGTAAAACAGAAAGTAAACGATTTTACAACACATAAACCTTTAATGAAATTTAATGTAACAAGCAAGTGTTTTTAAACAAACTTATTAATTTTAATCATTGTTCATTTCGTGTCTGCAAACATTTTATAGGTATCAATATGTATAGAACCAAATGAATAAACAAATGTAAATGTTCATACAATTTGTCACAGCCAGGTCTGTGCGTATGCAAGCCATCTCCATAGAGTAAATACACAGTAAATAGACTGGGCTTGTACCTAACATGTGTTTGTTTATAAAAACACATCTGTGCTGCTCTACTCGTAGTATAAAGTAACGACGCAGATCCGGGCGTCCCGAGAATCAACTAATGGTCTAAAAATAAAATATTTCCAATTTGTTTAATTTAGACTTTGTATTCAGAATCGCGCCAATGTAACACGACATCCACAGCTCAATAGTGATGTTCATTATTATTCTGCTGTTTATAACTTAAAAGTCAAATTTATGAAAATCCTTCAGACATTATCCTTAATAATCTTTTCATTTGGCTCTAAATTGTATTCATATTTTATGTAAGTAGCGTGATTACAATTTCCTACCGAACCAAAAACAATAATGACACGTGCTATATGCTAGCCGTGCTAGTTATGTTGTAAATTAGTAATGTAGTCCACTACAAATTACGATGTAGGTCTGTTAATCTGTACCTAGTATTGTTTATTGCAGACAATTAAATTAGCATTAATTTACAATTCTCGTATGCTGGTACATTTGCTCTAAGTTCAGTGCGATCGCATGCGATGCGCAGCGTGTATGCTGATTATATAGGACAATCAAAGTGCATGCCGCCCACCTATCATTTAATGACATAAGTGTCACAACAAAAGAAATTACAGTAAGAAATCAAAGCTTCAAGTAATATCACCTACATTATTCATACGTTAATTATTGTAATAAATAATGGTATGCTACGTTTGGAATTTAGCATGCTCAGAATCATATTTCACGGAAGTCTAAATACAGGTTAAATTAGATTGTCTGAGATAGACTGACTCCTAATTTGTGTGTGCTACAATGTACCAACCTAAATAGTATATAGCGTGAATTGTAGTATGCTATTAGTTTACTGTTGTGCGTGTATATTGTATAAGTGCCCGCATTAGTGCCGTCGTGCTATACATGACTAATACACGCTCACATTATGTCCGTTACATACCAACCAAAGCAACCATGTTACAACTGTGTCAATTTTGCGCAATGTCGACGATGTTTTGTCGAACGCGTCATTGTGTCTCAGACGAAAACCAACATTACTGATGTCATTTAATTCCAACTCGTAATGGTACCTGCATGTGAGTACACTACAATCGCTACCTAATTCGAAGTCAATGAGAACCGACATAATAGGCCGGCCGACAGTGAAGTGTAACAATTCAACCGTTTCAATGCCCTAGTAAGGTAGTGCACCAACAATGGCGCGAGACGGCGAGCGGGCGATATGAAATTTCATTAACGAGGGTCGGTGAGCACTCCACAAGACGGCGGGCAAACAGCGCGCGTGAACCCACGAATAATTCACACGCGAGCCCTACAAATAACGGGTCCCCCGCCCCCCGCGACCCGCCGGCCGCAAACTGAGTTATTTATCGCCCCCGCGACCCCCCGACCCGCCGGGGACAGGAAATACCCGCACGTATTTTTACTGCCGGCTGAAGACCGCGTGAAACCCCTAGCGACATCTCTCGGGGGGCGCGGACACTAAACTTGCGATCGGCTCGCAACGCGACGTGAACGGTCTAAATTTTGTGTCGGACCCCTGACCATTTTATTAATCTGTAGTAGGGTACACACGTAATCCTTTTTTCTTGAGATTTTTTACACAATGTATATTCATATAAGTAAATATGTGTAAGTACAATAATACAGCTCAATTCAGATTAGATAGCAATACTACTTAATCTACTTTTTAAAATTTTGTTTGAATTTAAATAATCACTAAATCCCGTAAAATTATTTTGAAAGCTAAAATTCTTGCTAGATATTAATTTGACTTGTAAATTTTCATAAAAGTATTTTCTTAACTCCATTTATAAAAAGTGATAGTATCAACCTTTTAGTACGAAATTTTAAAGCGCCTCCTATTGTTGTAAATATGTACAGATCAGTTTAAAATACTAAACAATCACTTTAAAGTTAGTTTACACAAAACGAACAGTCTCCATTTATGAATAAATAGCAGTAGGTCAGTAATACTTAACAGTTTCATCAAGTTCAGGCATAATAGGACTTGTAATAAACTTGTAAAGCTCTCAATAGGGCGACCATCTTGCAGGAGTAAAAAGCGTCAGATAAAATAAAAGTAAAATAACATCAGTGAAAAACATTAAGGTCAACTTGTACTTACTCTCTTAGCTTATTAATAAATGTATTTTCTTTCTTTCTTTCTTATTATCAATACAGGAGCGGGGATACTAAGTCGATCAGCACATATTTCTGCTTTACGACTTAGTTGCATTTAATGATAGCATTTAATCTAACGTATTTTTTTGTGTCTTATGTTGTCTTTGGTATTTTATTGTGTTTCTGTATCATAATATTAAGTGTTGTGGTGTCCAAATTAATAAATATATTTCCTTTCATTTCTTTCGGTCCACTGCGTCAGACTGATCGAAACGGTCGGCCAAGATTGTACGATTTACCACATCGAAAGATATCGGAAATTGCAACAAAAATTAATATCGTAACTATAATTGACAGTGTTTTTTTCTACTTTAACATAAGAATGACCAAGTAATGATTGGACGTACGTTACCAATTAAGTACGATTAATTGGTTCATTGGTTTGGGTGTCATCTACGATGCGATAAGATATCGTACACAATTAATCCTAACTTTATGTTGCCGTATAAACTAATCGGAATTTAATAGAATAACAATATAATTTAGGTCAGGACTGTAATTTAGCTTTACCATTCTCGGTAATATCATTTATTTGATTTGATGCTACTAGGAAATACACAAATATGGAGCGTTATTGGTACACGAGAATCTGTGTATTACCAAAATGGTCATTACTCAGTTGTCTGTTTTATAGTTTAGTTAGAGGATGAGCTGCTCGCTGGCCTAACTAAATTGTTTGAAATTCATGCAGTTCTGAGGAACGGCTGTAGTCAAAGGTACGATTATATTGAGTTTCAAATGTTCTCTGAAATTATACACAGTTCTATACAAGCATGTTTTGAATTGGAATCTATTAAAACTATTATTAGTATTTATTCTTGTTAAATAAAAGTAGAGGCAAAAATGAATTATCAGCAATATTGCGCCAAAGATTAAAGAAAACAACAAATTATGTTTAAAGTTGTCACACAAACTATTATTAATATAATGTTCCAACATCAACATCGTGGAAAGCACGTTAAGTTGTTGGTCCTGCGCCCAATCTCTCTTCAGCCGACATCACACTGTCCCATAGATTTAAGAGGGTAAGGGAATAGAGAATGCACCTGTGTTTGCGTCCACAGTTGAGCACTATAATATATCCTGCGTACGTGGCCGATCTTTGAGATTGACCGCCGTAGTCGAATATCGTTTGGAGGATTTTTAACATTCCTAAAAAATCAGATACGTGGTTACCCGAGCAGGTTGTAGCATTTTAAAGTCATATTTTACGGTGCAGTCTGTACGCCAGCACGTCCAGTTACGTAATTATCTTTCGCTCTATGCCGGCTGGAGTACCGACCGTGATTGAAGCAACGCCTATAAAGTGTTCTACGGGCTGTTAATATATTTTAACAAACCGCAATGGGCTCTAATGGAGATAAACTCAAGCATAAAAATGTATATCTCTGTTACTTTTCAAGGGTGACCTCTTGCGATTCCTCTCACCAACAGAAAATTGTTGATGAACCAACGACATAAATTAAGTTTTTCAACCAAGGTCATAAACTAAGTTTTTATCTTGTACCATGGAAACTAGAAACAAAGGAGGAATCACAAACAATCAGACCCTACACCAATATGTTTCATCAACTGAGGGAATCGAACCCTTGTGTCTTAACAAGCGCTCAAACCACTGCGCTAAATGCTTTGTCAAGTTTGGGATAGGAACAATGTAGGTGATGTTTTGTCTATTTATTTTATTTTTCGTAATGGACACTTACAGCCTACATAGTTTTTAATGTTCAGAAACCCAATACAGTACAACAACAATAGACAAACATAAGGCGGTTTACATAATAATCATTATTCTTTATTTTCCTCTTAATAATAACATATATTATTCTGCAATAATTATCTCAAATAGACTGTACCACGTCAATAATATGCGTACCGTCGTGCTGCAGATGTTGAATCAAAGTCGGTTAAAAAGTAAACAACATCTAATTACCTAATCGTAATAATCACATTATGTATCATATTATCATATCAAAATATCAGTATGGCTTATCTAAGAATTAAATCAAATAATTATGTAGGAAACGTGTCTTCATCAAGTACCTACGTACGAGGTATTGAATTTGCTACTCAATATTATTAAAAATACAGAATAAAATGCTAACATACTACGAGTAAGATAACTGTTACCTGCCTATCTCTAGATACGGGTAATCGCACCTAAAATAAAACCCCTGACATGATTCTAGGATTTCTGCACTCAGCGTTGATAAGATATTTAGGTAAGTGCCTAACTCATAAATTCTGTTTTATGATTTCCTTCAGCAGCTGAACAAGTGCGTAAATTCTATTTTGTCGTTAATCTTTTTGCTATCGACCTTTTAAATGTTAAAAGATTAGGAAGACACTTAAATACTGGAAAACCAAAGTTAAAATGTAGCTGTTTTTCGTAGTTAAAATGTAGAACCAAATAATGAATGAGACCTCGGTTAGGGGTATAGGGGAGCAGGGATCCAGTCTTTAAGATAAAGAAGTACGTCTGTCGTAGGCCATAGGGTTAACCAAAGGCTAAGGGTCCAAATATAGCCGGACATAGACAAGATTTTGGTTTTGTGTCGGGTCAAATTAAGCGATGTCCTGACTTTCAGGATATTGCTAGTCTAGGCTAAGGCTTTTGAAATCCGAACTTTTCTTTTGTATTTGTTATGAGTTGGCTTTCGATGGGGTTTAAAATTTAGTGTGTCCGGCTAGTTCCCAAAATGTACGGCTTGTCTAGTTGATTGTCCTGCTTTTCATTCTAAGTCCTAGCAATCCTATCTAGGGTTATAGATCCAGTTCAGCCAGGGCACCATTGTTTTGTAATTTGATGAATTCCAAGGACGAAGTGTTGAATCTAGGTAACAAATGCATTTAGGTAGGTACGAGTTTTAAGTTTACATTACAAACTGATACATTACAGATTACAAATTGAAGTTTATGATAATAAAAATGTAATGTAATAATCCGTTGATTTATAAGATTATTAACGAGTAATGCCCACTTCCACATAATATAATAGCGATAATAATTAGACATAAATAGGAGATTATTTTTATTGATCGCTGTACACATTTTAACTATGATGAATTTGGAAAAGATAAAGTACTTTAGAAAACAATAAACATCAAGGCCAGAAAAAAAATGAACTTTAGACTATGACGAACAGTCTAAATGTAGATGATCATGATTGAAGATGAAAATTGATGCACATTCGAAGGAAAATTACTAATCATATTAAGTACTGAGTATATACTTTGACAGGGCGGAAAGGGCCTTAAAAAATAGAGTAAAAGGTAACGAACGGGAATGAAAGCAACGTTAATTTTTAAGCACATAATTATGTACTTTGTCAATGATTATTTAAGGTGCTTTAAGATTCGTTCACATTGTCTCCACTTATCTTCTATCTATTTCTAATAATAAAGACGTAAATATCTTCAAAAACTACAAGGCTTTTAGGTAAACAGAAAACACCAAAAACGTGCGTGATGCAATAGACACTTAGCGCCATCTATTGGTTCAGTTTTGAATTAATGCAGTTCCCGAACCGTAGTTAGGGCGGGCTACTAGTTAAATGATAGAATGCTCATTGTATGCATATTGGTATATTAGAGGAATATGCCGACCCACATGCATGTGTTTACAAAGACACTATAACGTAGCGGGTCAATTATTCGATCAATTGGCCCAGTTGATTCAGTTCAGAGCGGTGGGTCAAGGGTTCAATTCTCGCTCGCTTCTTACTGCCATCAATTTTGATATAATATGTACTTATAAAGTTGGTATATTTGCTTAAGTTCTGTAGGTATTCATTTTTAAACCTAATTTTGGAAATACTAAGTTCTAAAATAGGATCGAGAGGTCCTTATTTGTATAAAATAAATTGAATTAGTTATTTTCAAACATCTTCATGTCATTCTCTCATTTCTCCTTAACTAGCATTTAACCTTTATTTCCTTTATTGACTAGCTGTTGTACCCGCGACTTCGTTCGCACCCTTTTAATCTCCTTTCGCAATTAAAAGCCTATGTTCTTTCTCAGGGACTAGACCATCTGTATACCAAATTTCACTAAAATCCGTTCAGTAGTTTTGGCGTGAAAGAGTAACAGACAGACAGACAGAGTTACTTTCCCATTTATATTAAGTAAGGATCGTCGATTATATTTTCTTTATCTTTTTTACACATTATTTTTATATATGACACACCTCTTAGTATTGTATATGTAAGTATTTGTATACTTTTTATTCTTATCCTAAAATTGGTCATCGGATCACTTTTGGATGTGTCGTTTTATTTAATTTTGTAATTAGTGTATGTTGTTGCAATCAATAAAAGTTTTATCTATCTTTTGCATTAGGCAGATCCTACTGTTGTATTTAAATATTAATTTCGTGTTAAAGTTGGCGTTACCATACTCTCTACCTTCGCATGCTTGTGAAACTTTTTCTTATTTCCAATTTGGATTAAACCAGTGCAATCAAAATTAAAGGGTAAGCCAGATCCACCTGCCTCCCCCTTACGTACGTCAATATTCAAAAATAATGGAGGCAATTCTCCTTTATGCACAGCGTCCGATAATAAATAAAATGCTGCAGGTAGGACGCCTGTCTGTGCCTTTTCGTTTATAGCATAAAGCATTCTAAATATAGACCACTGTAAAAACCGCGACAAAAAGCTTCCTCCTTTGAGGAGGAAGGAAACAGGATGGACCCGAGCAACTCGATAGTATACCATACCACATCGCAAATAAGAGTGACTCGTTGTTTTGATGCTTGCCTGCCAAAAAACAACTAAGTGCAGAAAGGACAAACATATCATCTCCTAAGGGTTATTATTCAATAAATGTTTAATCGAATGTTTTCTCATCTGCGATATAGCTATTATCGTGACAAATTTCGAATCCAAGAATTCTTGTTAAAAAGAAAAAAAGTCATCATTTCAAGGAATTACCTTGAAATTATGACCTTTTTTCTTTTTTTACTTCGAATAGGGAGATATTTGGCTGTAGTCTCACCTGATGGTAAGTCCATGATGTGGCCGAGGGTTGAACATATTATTTCATCTATCAACAGCCTATTAATTCTTCTTTCGAAAACGTTCGAATCATACTGTTCAGGTGTTCAGTGTGACCTTATTATTAGATTTACCTACACGTATGTTTAGGTGTAGATTGCTTTTTCATAAATTATGAAAGATACCTTCTGTGTTGAATAGTTCTCGCTAATATCGGCTCTGCGGTTTGTATGGCTGCTTGTGTGTCAATTAGCGGCGTGCGCGATAGCCGGCCGCAGGAAACCTGCTGCTGGGGCTAATCCGCAACCTAGAGAACTATTCTGATAATATAGAGACTACGCAATCATCTTATTTAGATTTATTTAACAGCTACCCACTGGGTATCCATACTTCCATACTAATATTATAAATGCGAAAGTAACTCTGTCTGTCTGTCTGTTACTCTTTCACGCCGAAACTACTGAACGGATTTAAATGAAATTTGGTATACAGATGATCTAGACCCTGAGAAAGGACATAGGCTACTTTTTATTGCGAAAAGGGGGTTGTAAGGGGTTAAAAGGGGTGTAAAAAGTTACTTTTCCACGCGGAAGAAGTCGCGGGCGGCCGCTAGTAGTTCAATAACGGACGGATAACTATCATTGGGCCATTCTCATGCACTCGAAATTGTGATTAAGATTTAGAGTTTTCATACATTCGTCGAAAGTGTACGAGAAGCCCCACAGTTGCTCTCCTTATACTTATTTTTATTTATTGTGGTTAAGTAATTTTTTTATGTGATAGGTAGCAGACGAGCAGGCGGATCACCTGATGGTAAGCAATTGCCGCCGCTCTTGGACACTTGCAACACCAGTGGAGTTACAAGTGCGCTGCCAACCTTTTATCCCCTTAAATGCATTGCGTTGCTATTGTTCACGACGCACATATACTCTTGCATGACGGAACTTTTCGTTAGGTCAACTCTTCGAAATTCAAATTAATGACCAAGCTCTTCCACAGATGAATGGAAATCCAAGCTAATCGCAGATGGCAGATGCGAATATAATATCGAAACGGTCGGCGAAGTAGACGCCTCTATCGGAAGCTGAACAAAACAATTCCTAGAACTGTTGCATACTTGCCTATGCACCCGCGATTGTGGAATCAGCCGTCCGGGAATAAATAATTGTGGTTGCGGTTGAACTTATCTCAGTGTTAATTAAAAGATTTTGTTGAAGTAAATGATGTATTTTACCACGGCTTTGTGTTATTTGAACTTGAATACATTTTGTTATTAGAGATAAAATAATGTAAAAACCTGGCTGAGTTCATCGTAAGATTACTAAATTGTTGTAAATTGTACTAAAAGTTTAAAAAAAAAACTTTTGACACAAAAGTTGGTCACGTAACTTGGCCATTTTGTATGGGGACTCTAAAACATTTTTCGACGAATTTCCCAAAGTCTTAAAACAATTGAATGTCTACAGGTACACCATGTACATGAGTATACCATTTCATCTCTGCATGCGATTGGAAGAAGGTAAGACTCAATTACCGACTATTTGTAGGAAGGTACATTAATTGAGAGGGCCGGAGGGACATCTCAGCTCTCAGCTGCGGAGCAGCGCGGGTCTATAATGCGACAATTAGCTCCCCTCCTTTATCATGTAAAGGAGATGTTTTAAAATACCTAATACTGAGTTTTTGGACAATGAGTGGTTAAAACAAATAAACAAATAAATTGAGACAACATTCCACGGCCTCATGGAAGTGCGGCGTGAAGTAGCGCCCAATCGGAGAAAAGGGGGTTAAAGGTTGGCAAACTTGTCACTCCACTGGTATTACGGGTGTCAATGTGCGGCGCCAATCGCTCACTTACTATCAGGCGATCCTTCTGCTCGTCTGCCACCTATCACATAAAAAACATTCACATGCGCAGTCATGGTCCTAAACTAAAGGTTTGCCCAAACACCCATCTGTTTTATCAACAAACAAATTGTGTTGGGGCGGAAATCGAACCCCTTGCGTCTCAACCGGACTCAAACCACTGCGCTAAAAGGGTCGTCAATAAATATGCCCGTAGTGACTCTTCTATGAATTACCTACTTATTAAAACACAAAGCTAAAACAATCGAGAATAGAACTGTGCTGAGATTTGCTGAAAAATTTAGTTTGCTGAAACATCTGTTTTCATTTTTCGCCGATCTCATCTACATCTTATCTCTCGACAGGTAAACCCGACCTCATCCCTACGCAACCCGTCTTCCATCCATCCGAGAGCAGAGCGACCAAGCCGAAAAGGATAAACGCGAATGTTTCAGTCGCTCCGAATGTTTTATCCACTTACCTTCATCTCATATTAACCCAGTTTTATTTGGCCAATTCACAAATAACAGCTTAAAGTATCGGCGAGTTATCGGAACGAAATCGTAAAAAATTAAAAACAAAATCCGCGCGCTCCACTCCCCGTGGTCCCCCCATTTTTTGCGGGTAGGTAACGTACTCGGTGACACCTAGCGGGTCAAGTGCGGGGCGCGGGGCGCGGGGGCGCTAATTCCAAACGCGTGACCGCGCCGCGCCCCGCGCCTCCCGTTTTCCCGCCGGATTTGCGTTCATACAGTAAAATAAAAAGGGCGATTTGGCGCCCTCCATCGACGCCGCCCGATTAGCGGCGCCCGGGGAAATTAAAAGTATTTTATTCGAGCATTTATTCCCTTTTTGTTTGCTTTGAATAATGCGAGCGTGTGGCGCGATGTGCACAGTATGACACGGACACAGCCTCCTAGGGTTGCCGATCATTTAAATGTAAATCGTGCTATCAAAATCCTATTGAATATAATGCATACCATGTAAAATAATAAAAATTGGCTTTGTGAACAAATAGGGAGGAATTAGGATTTGTTTCGTAGTTATAAGACTGTTAAAAGATTTGCCAACTTTTTGAACTTAATATTTTTAATGTGTTTATGATCCAACGATAGCTGACCTTAAATACAAAAATCGGTAGAGAATATAAATAAGGTACCCGAATGTGTCTTTTATTTTTAATTGATTCCAACTAAATGACTTTGTTTACGATTCCAGATTTATACCTCTGTTTTGTGTGCAATAAAAAGTATATTTATTCATTCATATCTCATTGGTTCAATAGTGATTGAGGAAAGGATTTGTCCCATTATAGGTTGGGTCTATGTACGCTACATTAAAAAATGGAGAAAAAATTGCTTATTACGAGAAAAATACAATGAATTCCATATAATGCACAGTTTCGTGGTTATAAAATAAAAAAGATGACCATTTTTCAACGTGACCGACGACGGTGACCAAAGACAAAAATACAACTGTCAATGTCTGTCAATGTGACGTTAAACGGTTTGGTTTTTTAGGGTTCTTTGGATAGTTTTTATTTCTTAGTCTGTGGTTTGTTCCGTCAAACGTCAGACAGACAAACGTCAAACGTCATCGAATTCGTAATGTCAGTCAATAGGTAACCAACATTGACAACCATTTTGTTGTGTTGCAATCCTTTGCTCAAATAAATTGTTCCTTCCAAAAAACAACGCTACAATAGAGAAATTGGATAGTCAAAAACTATTTTTCATATAACTCTCTATATTTTAGTATAGGGTACATATACCACGCCGAGACTCCATACATTTTGGGACAACTCCTTAGACAGAGTGTAGTAAACGTGTGGACGTCTGTGTGTCCATTTCAAAGGGTGAACACTGACACAGGGCGTATGGGGCAGCAACACTGAACGCGTGGCCCTTAAGTGACGGGTGAGATGGTTATCGATAGATATGCTTTGTTCCTGTAATGCCCCCGTCACTTGCAGGCGTATCAGCCAACTTTAATTAACATAACATAGTATTAACTGTGATGAAAATTATCTTTTAAATTAGTGGTCAGCATTGGGTGTAATACCTACCTACTAAGTACAGTAACCCTAGCGCAAAATACAAAGGGACTTGACAGCTTGAATGACGGGTGAAAAGATATTCAATGGGCGTTTTGGATCGTAGTTTATTACATACACATTTTTACAAGTTTATTATTTCAGAAGCATTACTGCTGAGCTGAGTAAATATTTTTCTAAGTAAATTCAGAGAGATGTGTCAAATACCAGCCGGTCGCGGGTTCGATTTCCGCACCAACACAAAGGTTTGTTGATGAAACAGATATTTCTGTTGGGTCTGGGTGTTTGTGGTTCCTTCGTTGTTTCTGGTTTCCATAGTACAAGGAAAAACCTTAGTTTGGGACCAGGACAATGTATGTGATGTTGTCTCAATTTATTTATTTTACTTATCTAACTTTAAGGGGTAAAGTTTTTGACAGTACCTAAGTAATTATTGTATAAACTTCTGCCTACTTACGTGGCGCGTAGTCTCAATTTTATACTATCATGTATCACCGTAAAACTGCAGCTAAATAAAAAGTAACTAACAGATGTTTTTTTGTGACACGAGCTTCTTAAAAACACAAGCGAATGTTGTAATTACAGCAACACAATATCCGTAACATCTATTTTAACATAGAATCCCAAGAATTAAAAACAAGCGATAAATAATGTCAACACCGGTATTCGCAGATTAGACTACAAATCACAAACGCAAAACATTTCATTTGGAATCACAGTACGACCGCGGCCGCTTTTTCCGCGGCGGCGAGCCATGGCGGACTATAAATCAAATATTAGCTCTAATAAATGGAAGCCCTTTTTGCCGCCACTGCAGCCCGCTCAGATAAGTGGATGTTGGGGTGTTGCCCGTAAACTAACGCGCTGTTTATGAACAATAGCTCTTTAAAGCTGAAGATGTCCAACACTTTATCTAAATTACTTACTATCTCAAGATATCTGGAAACTAGATCGTTATTTTATTGTTCTGACTCTTTTAACGTGACATGGATTCTGGCAATTCAAAGTGATAAGACTCATTTGCGACTCAAAATCTTAATATCTTGGTCTCCGATAAAAGAAAGACCAGTGGAGCCACTGGTCTCGATCATATGCGATTTCATACAAAGTCGCTGACTGGCATGAAATGGACTAATGTTTGATCGGATATCGCTGGGATGTGACTTAATTTACTTACATTTTCTAAGACATTACGCAAATAATGCACTTAAAAATTCATCGAAAGTTTTAAGTGGGACTTAAACCCACAACTATGCACATACCGGGTGGCTATTTTACCAACTAAACTAACCGTACCCCTCAATAAGGCGACGATTTTTTGTACGTGATTGATTCGCCATGAGCTGACGACAGTCGACTTAGTACGGGGCTCGGTTAGTTTAATTGGTAAAATAGCCACCCGGTATGTGGAAGGTTGTGGGTTCAAGTCCTACCTGAACCCTTCGATGAATTTTTAAGTGCATAATTTACTTTAAAAAATTGCAAAGAATTGCTACACCAAAAACAAAAATATTCTAAGACACTACTTCAGTAACTTGAAACAAAACAAAATAAACATGACAAACTGCACAATATTAAAAGAAATTCATCTGGCTATTTAATAGAAATTGTAAACCATAGGTTTCTAAAACGCAAGGGTCCGTTTTTGCCCTGAGGACATGAACTCGGGTCCTCAACTCGATGGGGGCCAGCCCCTATATGAATAACAAATTCACTATCCGTTATTATTTTACCCGATAAAGTTGTTTGTAAAAAGTTTATTATAGTATAAATGTCACCGTAAAATAATCCGAATCTTTAGTTGATCAATTTCCTAGGAAGTTGACCACCTTTCAAAAAATAACAAACTGCAGTTACAATAATTTATCTAAACAGCGAGTTGAGAGAGAATAATAAATGAACTTAATTTAATATTTATAAAATTTAGCACCGTTTGTAATTAATTTAGTTGTTGGACTAATAAGTACACAACCTCATTCAAATATGAACCTTAGGTAATAGTCCTGACATATTTTAACATTTTATTGCAGGCACTGTACAAAGTTACGTCTATACCTACTAATTTGCATTAGAAAATATATATACTGTACTAATATCAACAAGTCATTATCGGCCCTTACGCCTTTGGCTAAATACAAAGTATTTTCGGTGTTCAAAATGGAGTGATGTTTGTTATTTAAACATGAATATGTTAGTACTTGGAAAAATAATCAAGGAATACTCATACCAAACGCTTAAGACTAGGTAACTATAGATACGTATTCATAGAAAAGAGAAACATCTCTTTTATACATTGAACCATAAGATACCCAAGAAATGAGTTAAAATACCACTACCTACTTATATTTTTATAGCACTTAGTCGATACAGTTAGACGATGAAAAGACCAACTTCTATTGTACACTCGGCTTTGTTAAGATCTTGTTTCAAAAGTTCCTTTTAAAAACATTAGTATTGTTATTACTACAATAAGCGGTTTCTTCGAACAACTACACCGGGTATTAGATCGACGGTTAATTGCGTGACTTTGCTGCTTTTGACGATTATGTCGAATTAAAAAGGGAAAATATTACCGCTTGTTAACTGAACAAAGGGGCAATGTTTGAGTGCTTTAAAAGTATCTTATTTTGCCGTTTTGTGATAATTAGATTTACAGAAAGATTTGATATCAAATTATTTGAATAACGTGTTTAATAAGCCTTAAGTATGCAGTAAATAAAGCTTTAAAATATGAATTTAAGACTTATTCACCGGCTGCATTTCAGATGAGGTAAAGGTGTTATATGAGTCGTGAATATTGCTGATAAACATTGTTTGGGCAAGTGCATTAAAATAAATACGGGTATTAACATCATTATTATGAGGGTTATTATATCCAGACAATTTTTAAAATGCAGTTAAAATTTATTTATTGTTGTTAAACAGATTCAATGAAAATGTAATTTTTATGCGATAAGTGGCAGACGAGCAGACGGATCACCTGCGTTTTTCACACCAGCAACACTAGTCACAAGTGACTAGAGTCACAAATGCGCTGCCAACCTTTTAACCCCTTTCCCCCGATTGGACCTTCGGTACCCTCACTCACAGTGCAGGCGTTGCTTCACGCCGGTCTTTTGTTTTCCCACGGTAAATCCATAAAATATACTTATCAAGGAATTATCTCGTCATTAAAAACATCAAACGAATGGCACCATTTTCCTTGTCTTCATGCAAATCATCGGTTACTTTGGAACATAGGTAATTTCTTTTTTAAATGCCTGACATGTGGTAATAAGCACTCTCTTTGTATTGTAAGGAAGTTTTATTACCTATATTAGTGCTTCTAATAAAGAGGAATTATCTTTCCTTGTAAAGACATGAACGATATGATTAATTGTTCAATATAACTAATTTATTTCATGTTTGCTCGTAATTGTTTCAAACTAGTATGTAATTTTATTTGACGGCCTCGATGGCGCAGTGGCTAATGTGTTCGCCCGAAGTGCGAAAGATCCCGAGTTCGATTCCCAGTCAAGTCAATTTTGGAAACTACATTTTCTAAGTTTTCTTGGGTCTGGGTCGTCGTCATCGTCACCTGGTACTCATAGTACAGGGGTTGCCCTAGTTTGAGACCAGGTTGATTGGTGTGATTGTCTGGCGCATTTATTTATTTATGTGTGTGTACTTACATAAATTCACGGCCTGGTACTTAAACCACTAGACCAACGAGGCGTTCGATTCCCGGGTCGAGCAAAAACTATGTTTCGAATTTTTCGAACATAGCTCGGGTTTGTGATCACCAATCCGCATTAGGCAAGCGTGGTGATTAAGCCTAATCCCATCATAGTAGCGATGACTTGATTTCTATGATGGAGGCCTTTGCCCTGCAGTGGGACAGTATATAGGCTGATACTTTTTTTACTTACATAAATTAAAAATATGAACTTAATATTCAAGTTTCTTACATCAGCGTTTCAAGCACTACCAAATAAATTACCCACAAAAGTTCTACGCTTTGATATATCTCAAACTCCGAAGTGGATCCAATTAAGCTATTCAAAAACAAGCTAAGGTCTTATTTTGTGTTGTGTTTGACACTTGAATGCTGCGGAGCCCGGTCCCTCCGAGGCTGCGCCCCTGTTTACCCGCTCATATTTCCGGGTGTGTTATCGACAAAGGCCCCCTTTTCATTGAATCAGGAATAATCATAAAGGGCCCCTAAAGACGCGATTTGTTTCTCCTCCGCCTTTTAATACTTTGATTCAGGCTTCGTTAATTTTTTTGTCCAGTTCTCGTAAAATGGCATCAGCCCAGACGGAGATTAAATTTCGACTTCCTTCGACGTTGATTGATTTAGACCGATCCTTAGATACTCAGACAGGTGACTAATTTTATCCGTGGAAGTGACACGTAATTTATAAGCTTCTAACCTTTGTTAATAATGTTAATTGATATTTGGATACCTAATGAATACCAACAATAAGCCTTTGTTGGTAATATGAAGCCCTCATTGATATTCCTACTCGTCAGTTCCACTTCATCTATAATAGAGGGTCCAAGTAATAGAAGTGAAATTTCTTTGCAATTCGGAAGCTATGCGGTTCAAAGTGTCATATTGGAAATCCTTTGTTCGGTCTGGTCAACGCCCACAAAATAAAAAGGGGCATATTGCAGCGGCAAAATATTGCGATCGTCGAGTGCAGCGGCACCGCGTACCTCGCAGCGCTATGAAAACGTCGTGCCTCAGCACAACAGTTGACTCTAAACACACTCACACGCGCGCCCGGCGCACTACAATAACCCGGGAGGGGGCCAGGGGGCGAGGGGGTGCTGTGACGATGCAGTTTGCACCGCGGCCTCCTCCAACCTTCACCAACTTGCGCCCGTGTTCTTGGGAATCGTTTTAAATTCAAGAACCGCAGAACACTCCTCGACCGACATTACACCTTCCCCGTCAGACATACGACCCAAAATCCCAAAGGCAACGCCTTATAAGTCATTTCGAAAACGGACTACGGTGTCACCACAACATAAGATTTAAAACTCTAAACGCACGACCGAAAGTCGAGAATCGTGTAAATAATGCAGAAATGGCAACCAGCCTTGGTGTGAGTGCGGAGGTGAGAAATACATTAGCGGTACCGTTTTCTATTGGTCGTTGCTCCTGTGTTGATATTAAGCAGTCCACGTGGACTGCTTCGGTGGTTGCTTGTCTCGTTTTTTTCGGCGGGTGGTTCTCTATCCGTCCCGTTCTAATCTACAACGAAACGTGGAATGTCATGTCCGGAGTTGTTCAGAAAGTCGTGAGCGTGCATCGTGCTTCGAACTTGAGTTTTGTTCGACAAAAGCCCAAGTTCAACCGGTTACTGTACGAAGATAGGACTCAATTTGTGGTGGGTTAAGGTTTATTTTTGTTGTTTTTGGGAGGTGGTTATGATGTTTGATAGAAGTTCAATATTGATAAGCATTTTTAAGTCAATTAAGGTTGTAAGCTAAAAGCGGTTGTTGCTACATTTAAATTATCGGTCGGCATTCAAATAACGCCATTTTTTTCGTGTCGGCACGAATTTATTTATAGTTAGGTATAGGTTATGGTGGGTATAATAACACGGCGTGGGCGATACTATTACGGCGCATATCGAATACGGAGCTATTCATTCACTCAGTCACGGATATCGGCTTAGTTTAGTAGCGAGCAATATTAATAAATTCAGTTGAATACTGCGTTAGGTCATTTGCTACGAGGCTGCCATTTACTCTGGGTACCCACCTATTTATTAATCGTCCAGTAATTTAAATTACTTTTACTATATTATGGGCTTCGAACGCACAAACATTTATGAAATGCTCGGTCTTATTGAATTAAAGTACTTAGGTATGTAAACTCGTATTTCCATCATTATTCTACATATTTCCCTATATAGGCCTAATTATTTGAAAGTGGGTAAATCGATAACTAGGTCAAAATGTAAGAACAATTCTGTGAATCAAATTTAGTTTAATTGAAGAAATGAATGGAGTATGTAGGTAAAAGCAGTCTAGATCCTTTTATATTTGAACTGAGTATAACATTATTTATTCATATTTTCTTTTTTCATTAGTACATAAAACTGATTTAATTTATAAACTTCCTTAAATTAATTGACAGGAATTAGGAAGCAATTTTGTAGTATGTAAAATAAAATAAAAAAAACTTAATGGACATGCAATACAAAAAATACTAACGCTCTAAAATCAAAACTTTTTATTGCTACGAAATTTTTTAAACGTTCAACGAGCAGTGCTACGAGAACCCCGTAGCGCCATCTATTGTCGTAGTATGGCTACAGATAGCTGTAGCTTTGTAGCACGTAGCGGGTCTACGTCCGATACAACTTAGTTCTTTGCTTAGTTCAAGCAAACTTACTTTTTACACGAGAATTTTAATTTTAATTAGTGCCTCGTATTTTATTTCGCTTGATTCGTTTCCAAAATCACTTAAAATTGGCTTTTAAAATTGATTGACATTCAAAAAACTACTATTTTAATTTATTCAAAGTTAACTATAGAATGATTCGGACTGTTTATTTGACATAACCTTACTTAGGTTGAGGAGATTTGACATTTTTTTCTTGGTCTGTGATTATTTTTGTCAGCATTAATACGCGCTCTCTGTATTTATTTACTAAATTGTACCCTGCTATTGTTATTTTTTTAAATAGTTTTTTTAAATATTTACAATGCCGCCACGCATTATTTTATTATTTAGTGGCAAAAGGAAATCGGGCAAAGACTTCTTGACTGATCATTTACAACTCATGTAAGTAGGTAGATTAAAACAAAACACTAAACGATGTGTTGTTGTTAGTGGTGAAGATTTAATACATTCATACTTTCATTATTCGAATGTTATTACCTTAATTATATTTATATATCTAAGTACATTTATTAGGTAACCTATAATTAGTAGTTTAATAAAAGGAATTTATTTTTCTTTTCAGTTATAAGGATGAATGTGAGATCATAAAGATTTCTGCGCCAATAAAAGGCCACTGGGCTAAAGAAAAAAAATTGGATTTGAATGAACTATTGAGCCACAGTGAGTACAAAGAACAGTACAGATTAGAGATGATAAGATGGAGCGATACCGTACGGGAAAAGGACTATGGATATTTTTGTAGGGAAGCTTGCGAGAATGGTAAGAAACGATTCAAAATTTTAATTCAAATTTATTGCTTTTTATGGACTTATGCTTGAATATTTTTCGCTTTTTCCTTATTGCATTTATGCTAGTACGTAGTTTAAGCTTCCTTTCAATACTCTTTAGATACATACCTAATAATGACATAATTACTATATTTTTTTAACCTTCATAGCTTGCTGGAGCAATTACGTACATGAACATTAATTTGATTATGTTTAATTTACCTCAAAAGATAAATTATAATAAACTATATAATTCCAATAATTTCAGCCACAGACAGACCTATATGGATAGTTAGCGACATTAGGCGCAAAACTGATTTACGTTGGTTCAAAGAAACATACAAGGATCTGATAAAGACTGTAAGAGTCACCGCAGATGAGGAAACCAGGAAATCCAGAGGATTCCAATTTCAGGACGGAATAGATAATGTCGCCTCAGAATGCGATTTGGATGATTATGAAGATTGGGACTTGATCATCAACAATGGTGATGGAAGGCAACAGTTAGAAGATCAAATTCAATCTATCACCGATTTATTACCACGTTTATGATGACGTGAGGAAAGACTGTTTAAAAAAAGTAAAAATGTATAATGAGTTGCATAGTGCACAAATTTTAAAACAGGTTATGGGTATCAATAAATTATTTTTTGTCAAAAAAGATGATGACACCACTAAAAATACATGTTTTATATTAAATATGGTATTTCATGAAAATATCATTATAGGAATACTTTTTTAAGTCAATGGGGACCATGGGGTTTGATCGTTAATAAAGGGGCGCGATATAGATAAAATTCAATTATTTTGATCGCTATTGTTTAAATATATATTATATCATTACTCTAATACTCGTTTAGTTACTAGTATATTAATTAGAAAATTATAAATATTTCCTAATTTTAATCTAAGCAGTATTACAAAATTGATTAGTTTTAATTATTAAATGTTAAAAAATCATTAGTGGTCTCATCATCCATATTTATGCAGTTGATTTCATCAAAGGTCCATTGTAACTTTTTAACAAATTAATTAGAAATGCATTCATTGAAGGAAAATAAATAATATGCAAGTTTCAAAGTTTTCTTATTCTAAAAAGCAACTGGTTTTTTTTCTAACTCTGCCTGCACATTACTAAAAATATGATTATACCAATGTTTCAAAAAATACTTATTATATAGTATGTATAGGTAAATTAATACATCATGCAACCCAAACAAAGGCAAATGTCGACAGTACTGCCATCTACTGTGGACTAGGTGGACTATTGTTCACCGCGCAAAGCCAAACGATTTCACTCACTGTTGCACACGAACTGTGCTCATTATTTTACGGCGCAAAGTAAAGGTAACGTTTAAGGCGGCCTCATCCATCTAGTAGTAGTTTGCTCAACAACATTCTTAAACATAGCTAGTTCCACTTCCAACTTAAAAAGGGGAAAATATCATAGCGTCTTCTTTTTAGTACCGCAACGATATCGTAACAGATGGCGTTCCTTGTCTCATAATGGTTTTGATGGCGAAGAAAATTGCTATGGCGACTATGGCGTACGACCTGATTACTACTCGCCGCACTCAGAGCCACCAAATGGAATAAAAAAATATACAGTTAAACATTATAAATACTTAGTTCTTTAAATTTTCGCATTACCTAAGTATAACTTTTATTAAACTTAATGCTTGACGTTGAAAAATTAATCGCTTTAATTCTTGAAAAAACATCATAGAAATCAAAAGTAGCAGTCAATTTCTCTCATCCATCTGTTTTATGCAAAAAATGCAAACTAATCAGATCTGTGATGCAAACCCTATGCACCTATCAATGTCCGAATTTTTATCCTCATTGACACACTGTGCGTCTATTTTGTGTTTCAATAAAACAGACATATTATTATCTTTCATTATGAGACAGTCATATGACCTCTGGTCGGATAGAAGGTATAATTACTTGAGCCAAAGTACTATTTATTTGTCTGTGGTATGAATGACATCGTCTACCATGAAGCTTGGTTCAAGTAACAATTTTGTTGATCGCAGATTGAAAGAATTTAAACCACCATTGCATTGCTTACCATCAGGTGATCCGTCTGCTCGTCTGTCACCTATCACATTAAAAAATATATTCTCATAAAAAACTAACAAGTTTCACTTTAAATCAGACATTTTACATTTCATCAAAAATTTTGCGTATTCCTCAGGTGCTGACAAAAACAAAACAACATATTCTAATAAATTCGTCAACATCATATCAAAATATTACAAATTCATTTCATGAAATTCTACAAACAAAATATATAAACAATCAAATTAAACTGTTGGGAAATGTAACATAAACAGTTCAAAATAATGTCGACCCAGGAAACATTTAATTTCCTCCACTGTACAAACAAACGCACAAGCGACAGACAGGTGTCAAGCCATTTATTGGTCAAAACATAAATATTGTTTTAATATCCGTTAAGGTTTGAACATGCGCGGATTGGGCACTTTTGTGTATGTTTAAACTTGGTAAATCGTTAAGTGGTGGTGAGTGGTCGCTCAATGCATAAGAACGCGGCTTCCATGCGGGAGGTCGTAGGTTGGAATCCGAGCATACACCTCTGTATTTTTCATATCTATTTCTACAAAAAACATCGGTTGATGGTGATCGATAGGTCTGGTAGTTACAAGTGATCTAAGGATACCGTTGGTCAGGTAGAATATATCAGTCAAGCTAATCCCTTTTATCTTCGATAGATGCCCTTGATCGACGAATGATCGATTCAGATAAATTTATAAAAGATATTAATCAAAGTAAAATGGTATCCTGCCCGTTCCACCTCAAAAAATTACGAACTTAAAAATGTTTAACACTCATCGTTGACTACCAACTGTTTTATGAATAAGGGCCTAGTAGCAAATACATATAGCGTAGCATAGCATAATGCAATGCGTAGCATTTCTACCTATCAAGCTTGCTTGCTGCAGGCTTTGGATGGGATCATTAATCAGTTTTTGGCAAACGTTGCGATTGGCAAGATACATTGTAACGATTTTTTTCATTACATATTTTTTAATCGTAGTTACCTACTTACTATCAGAAGTGAGACTATTATCTACATTTCAAATCTTATTAATAGGTATTCAGATGCTAATATCCTTAGACCCCTACAAGTCTACCTCGGTGATTAGAAAAACCTCCCCTAGTCACCTAGATCTCCTTGGTTTGATGTGTTAGTTGCGAGGGTCAGATGGTAATTGTGTCATCAAAATGTATAGGTAACATTGCTGTTAACTGTTTAGGATTTATTTTGTTTTAAAATTTAGTTAATATAAAATTTTCTTGTACTACTTTCATTTAGAAGGTAATTAGGTAGGTAAGTAGGTATGCTACCTATTTTCTTGTAGCAGTATTTTTTTGCGTATCTATTTTGTTTTTTTGAAAACAGTTAGGTATCTTTACATTAAAACGTCTATCTTTCCCTTGGCCGTGTCACCAAGCAAGAAAAAACTAGAGAAATAATAGTTAAGTTTAACCCATTTAAAGTTGGCAACTGTGAAGTTTGGGTTGCTCTTAGTGGCGCGCTAGACTTTACTGTTAGAACAACCTGCGGGAAATCAAGCTCGACCCTCGTTAATACATTTGCAAATCCTTTAAAAAATATTTTTACTGGTAGGTTAGGTTAGGGACACAGTCGGTGGGGGACTAAGGTGAAGCGACCTCCCTGACTGGCCCCGCTGGTTGTATTTTTGGAGAGCTGCTAATTCCAGACCAGCTGGGCCCGGTGTGCCCTGGGCAACATCGGGTAGTAATTTTCTAGGACATCTCTTCGTGTGGATTGTTACAGTGGAATACAGCTAACCCGGCAAACCCCGTCTCTCCGCCCACCGACCGACTAAAAATCCAGCGTAGGTGGCCCTGGAGTTGTTTGGTATGATAGTTTTTGGAAGCCTGCAGATTCGCTCCCCTACTTCGGCCTACAGCCAGCCGTGTGTGGGTTTACAGAAACCCTTGCCCGCGACGCCCGCATCGCAATCCTGCGATGTGAGCGGCGCCGCCCGGTGAGGGCTCTGTTAGAGGCTGCCCCGCTTTTAGCCCAGGACGTTAGGGAAGAGGCCGAGCTGGCGTGTCTCGCTATCCATGGATCCCAGGCACGGGTTACCCGTACCAGAGTGCGCCCTACGAGTCCGTAGCCCTGGATAAGCCGAGAACAGCTCCAAGGGTTTTAGTTGGTAGGCCCAGAGAAAGAGCCCAATATTACCCGTCGATCTACCAGCCGACGAGTGTATAAGGAGCCGCCATAAGGCAGCAACGTCGGCCCATGTGCTATTGCACTCCGAGTGTACAGTCATCACCAATATAGATATTGGGGGTTTTTTTTTTTACTTATTGGTCGACCAATAAGTACAAAAAAGGTACTATCTCACTGCAGGGCAAAGGCCTTTATTATAGAAATCAAGTCATATGATGGGATCAGGCTTAATCACCCACTCTTGCCTAATGTGGATTGATGATCACAAATCCGAGATATGTTGGAAAATTTGAAAATCGAACAGCAACCCGGATTAAGGCCCGGTACTTAAACCACTAGACCAACGGGGCATTCACCAGACCAATAAACACTTAAAACAAATTTAATTCAAGCATGATTTGAGTTTCGAATATTTCGAACATAGTTCGAGCATAGTAGATAAATGTCACCGTAAACTGATTAAGCCCGTCCCAATCATTAGTAGCGATGTGCTTGATCTCTACCGTGGAGGTCTTTGCCCTGCTTTGGGACACTACATAAGTATATAGGTTGATACTTATTTTGATTGCTATAAAATCTTTGCAGTGACAATCGAAGTTGAAGTAGTTAGAAGTGTTCTGTTTTACATAGCTACGTTTTGATAGCTGCCGATTCAAGATAGCCACCGCTGCAAAATCACGGATTTCCCTTAATATAGGTATCAAATAAAAAAGGCTTGAGTAGTAACACTAACTTCTAACTTAGTACTTATGCTCTTACTTTGCTGAATGCGAGGCGTTCCTTACAGTTCAGATTTTAACTTAATTAGAAAGGAATGAAATTTCTCTTCCCAAGATAAGGTAATACCTATGAGTTTTAATTTATTATTACAAATCCAATTTGTACTTAGTTAGTCTAATCTCTTGTCCTTGTAAGCTAGAAAGCCTACAGTTCTCGGCGGAATTCCTAAAATTATGCTAAAATCTCGGTCCGTGAATTTGTTCCCAAGTGAAATGCGAACCACGTCAGGTTTGAGTTTTCACGGCACCCTAAGAATTGCTTAAGGGACCTGCGAGGCCTTGGGCCGTGTTAGTGCGAGTTTTCCTTTGTTCTAAGACTTTTTTCTATTCTAGGACAGCAAAACTAGTGCAGCTCATGTAAAGTGGTTCGATCGCTATGAAAAAGGTCATAATTGGGTCACGTAGGTGCGACCTTCGGCCAACTGTTACTTATTTGCCTTAAATGTCGCTGCATAGCAGTTAAATTAATTACAATTTGCTAGATTCCAAGTATATCGTGGCTGGGTGCGGATATAATTGCCTTTGTTGTTAACTTCATACGTGCTCCTAATTAAGGAATTGTTTGTTTATTTAATTACATTTGTACGTAGTAATTAGAGCGGCGTCATTTAGTTTTTTCGTCTCATGCGACACAAAAGTCGAACGCGGAATTCCGCGAAAGCAATGGTACATCCGGCATTCGTGTAAATGAGTGTCGGCTTTGTGCTCTACGTCCAAAGGCGTGTAGAGTCGGTGTCGTAATGTGAATTGCGGGTGCGGGGGTGAGGGGGTCGGGGCGGGCGACGCTGCGGAGGGCGGGCGGAGGTATCGATGCGGGTGCGCGCGCCGGCCCGCGCCCCTCGCGTTCGATTTTCCCGTCCGGGCGACAGTGGCGCGTTGCATAACTGTGTGTCGGCACTCCGCGCGCGATCCCGCCCCGAGCGCTCGCGAGCGCGCCGAACGCGCCCACACGCGGTTTACGTAACGCGCGACCACCGCGCGCGACCGCTCACGCCCGAGGAAACCGTTCGGAGTGTTCGCGTGAAGTGTGACCGGTGCGCCGCCAGGACCAGGAGCGGAGGACTCGCGGCCGGCGCGACCGCCGGCGTGCTGGTAGGTCCGCAGTGCGTTGCCTTTGTCCGGGCGCGTGGAGGCGACGGCTGCGGCCGCGTGCTGAATAATTGAAGCGGAGGCTGGTCACCAGCTATCGACCTCGGTCGCGTGACTGGCCCGCGTTAGCGGCAAGGACGCGCGGGCTGCGGCACGCCGCCGCCGCCGTCGCCGCCGCTGCGTCTCCTGTCACTCCTCATGTTATTTCTATCGATTCTTCTATTATCCTATTTTTCAGCTGTCACTTTTATTTGATACCACTTCGTTTCCGTTTCCACCTGGAGGCTGTCAGAATGACGTTTCCGCTAAACAATGCTATAATGAAACCTAGTTGATAACACTATAGATCGATATTCTTACCGCAATGTAGAGATCATCAAATTTCTTAATTGTATTTTCCGATTTCTTCGTATTTTGGAGGATTGCGGTAAGAAAACGGTAGGTACCTTAATTGTCAGTATCAATGGCTCCATTCAGATGAGGCGTTAGAGTTTAATTAACCTCTCTTGGGCTTGTTGGGAACTGAATTTAAACGGGTGTGTGTCCATTACGTAAAATCGACTAATTTTGCGCTTCATTCACATTAAGTGAAACTGTTTCCGTTATTAATCTACGTAGCCATATGAATGTTTTTGGTTATTCATTTCAGGAAGTGACATTTCTCATGAGCAACAAATCTATTGACGATGCAGAATAATAAAGGCATACACACTCCAAAAGCCACACAAAGCGAACGAAAGAGTTTAAACAACATTTTATTATGGCCGTAGAAGTTAAATTAGAATGCGGCGACTGGATGCGGGATCTACGAGCTCGCTAGCTACGCACATTCGTAGCACTTACCGAATACATTGCTGCTATTTTCGTAGCTTGCTACGAGCTACGGATTAATTTAGTTTGCTTAAAATTCAACCATTTTCGAGTTATATTTCTGCGAAACGGTTATTTAAGTATTGTTTCATGAATGTTTAGGATACTGTACTTATATACTCAGAGTAGAAAACACCTGTCAGATCGATGTATTTATAGAAATAGTTTGATTTCCAGCAAACAAATTCATTGGGGAAAATTATGTAGAAGTAATGTTACGAACATTACGGCTTCAACTTTGATAATATTAGTGCGTTAGTTTGATAGACTTATGTAAGATTAGCTGGGATCATTTTTATAGCCGGGCGTATTCTGGCAGCTCTCCTCATTATGTAACTTGTTTTGGAAGGATACCAATTGTAAGACATCCGTTAACTTGTAAGGATCGTGACCGCCTTTCTTTGTACAATGTACGCATATTCCAGACGATATTTAAGAACCATTTCTGTAACGTTCCTCTTGAGTTATGGCTACCTACTTGTATAATTTAGGGATAATAGTCCCTTCAAAGATACATCTGATTAATGTTATTCGTATTAGGGTTAGGATTTTGGTTGAATTCTTCCGCAATTAGGTATTATGTTCTGGATATGGAATTAGAAAGCTGAGACCAAAGGGCGTTTCCCAGATTTTAATATTGATTACAGTGTTGATTGAATGATACTTGACTGATTGACAACAACCGCACCTGGTAGAAAGCGACAATGAGGTCTAGGATGTTACGCGTTTGCCTAAAGCAAGCCTTTTCGATCTTGCCTGATAGATATCAAGATTATAATCATTTCTTAGGTCAACCAACACTTATGACATTACAGCATGTGCAATGAACACAAATTAATATTGAAATAATTTGGGTCATTGACGTTGACCCAAATTATTTTAATATTAATTAGTGACAATACTGACTGCGCGCGCGCCTTGATGGATCATTCTTCGAGATTTAATTTTCGTAGCAGTCATTAAATCTACATTTCCTCAAGGTACCAATAATATGGAAGGCTTTTCCCATAAATAATATAACTTTATTTTAAGATTCTGATGTGAATTTCGGAGGAGTAGATTGATTGACTGCCACGAAAATTAATCTCGAAGAATGACCCTGATATGAACCAGATTCAGCTGTTATTCGAACAATTATTCGGATTCGTATAACGTAACAACAAAAACAGGCAAAAAAGGTACAGTGATTAACCTCAAGCACAAAAGTTACTTTTGTCTAATTGCTAACTTGCTTAGATGTTTGGTAAAGGTGAAGACATTTCCTACCATTTGTAATCTTTTTCTTTAAAAACTGAGGTAAGTAAGTACTTACTTGAGACATATATTTTCTTTAAAAACTGAGGTTCTACACTAAAACTTAGGTCTACCTTCGACTGCAACTTCACGCGTCCTCTACTCAAGTACCTTTGCGCCCCAACGGCCGTATGTTCTCCTCGCAATGTGCCCTGCCCGTTGCCACTTGAGCCTCGCAATTCTTTGGGCTATGTCTATCAATATCGATTGATTAATCGAACGGTACCCGTCGATCAATTAGAGCTACCATACAACTCTAGTCGAACAACCTTTATCGACGTTGACGTGTCACCTACGAGTAGAATACACATAGGTACTGCCCTTAACTAGTGAGTCGCTTTCCCATCAAAAGTGTTTTGTTTTCGACTTTTCCGTTTTCCATTTCAAGTAGGTAGTAGTACCTATTTCAGAGCTAAGAGCATCCTTGAGATGCAAGGGTTGCGGGTTCGATTCCCGCATCAAGACAAATGTTTGTTGATGAAACAGATATTTGTCTTGGGTCTGGGTGTTTTTAGTTCCTTCGTTGTTTCTGGTTTCCATAGTAGAAGGAAAAACCTTAGTTTGGGACTAGAACAATGTATGTGATGTTGTCTCAATTTATTTATTTATTTATCCTTACTTTATTGCCAGGACTTAGCTTCATCTCAGATGGAGACGTTTACATTTTCCATTCCTTCTCTACCCCTCCATTCCTTTATATGCTTTTTATTTACATATTTCCGGAAGGCTACACGGTGGTCGGTGTGTAACGTGCCTGCATACATTTATATTAACCCCCTCACCAACATTTTGTAACGGGAAGCGCGACCTTTAGCTCTGGCAAGTGGTAACGGCGCGTGTCCTTCGACGCGAGGTCATGCGCCATCTGAAAAACAACCGCTTATTTCATCGAAGAAAGAAAAACTATGTAAGCGATTCTTCTTAACGTATCGATGGAAAGTTTTTCTAGATAGTATCGGTTGAACAAGGTTAGAATAACGGTTACTTTATACAATTAGTTATAGTTAACTTGATTTATGAAGCTAATCTCTATTAGGTTCCCAGCTTTTACAAGTTGTTATTAAAAAGATGACAAATATGTAATTTCAAAGTGTACAACATACAACCCCCTGCAAATAGACCAAGTGACCAGGAAAAGCTCAGACCCAACACTCGAAAAACCGGACAAATTACTTAAACCTCGTTACCTACTTACTACAAAAAATGGGGATAGAGAAAACATAAATGAGTATTTTATTTACTCATAAGAGCGCTAAAAATGTATTTCAACCTGGTTACAAAAACTACCTCACCTCATGAATCTACTACATAAACTACCAACATCATATGTGAGTTTTCTCTCAGTTCCTGAAATTAGTAGGTATTAGTAACTCAAGGTAATTAATGCTTTGCTTGCTTAGCTGCATTACATTTCATACTGACATCATGTTGTCAACTCTCTCTTCACGCAGCATTCAGCATATAATAAACACAGGTTACAAAATGTTCAGCTGCCTATTGCCCAACCTCATGCTCCGATGGAAAAGACACAGAGCCTCGTTCCGAGTAAAGTTTCAAGTAATTTACTCCTCAATTTAAGTAGGTTTGGAGGAAAGTGGCCCCTGGTCCGCGGCCTAGTTAACAATTCAAATAATTTATTCAATACAAAGACCAGGGGCCAATTTTTTCCGAACCCACTTTAATTGACAAGAAAATTACTTGGAACTTTACTCAGAGATGGTGAACGAGGCCCACAGAGACATAACCAAATGCTTAAGATGCTTTCCGAGGCAGACGGGTGCAAAATGGCAACTTTAATGCTTCGTGCGTTCCGAAACCAATTTTCACTGGTTGCACCTAGGAGCTAGTTTTGTCCAACCCACCACTTCGCGCTACCGGCAGCAATAGATATTCAATCCGTAACCTCACTAAGCGTGGGAGCATTCCTGCAATCCACACAATACAATTTGCTCCTCCCACTGAAACCGCACACAAGTTAACTATTAATTTGGTTCTGACGTCAAATGGTATTTCACTATTTTGCTTAACTGCGATATCTTTTCCTTTACGGATTTATATTCAAACCAAGGGTTTTGTAATCGGATTGCAAGACATGTATTACGAAACGATACGATTTTTATTCCACTTCGGTAACAATGTATTTTATTTATTGTTCGGTTTTGTTCCGAAATGGGAAGGCAATGACACCATTTGTTATTACAGAAATGAGATTATCGTAAGCCCTTTGGAAAAGTAATGTAACGAGTGCATTTGAATTGAGTGGAGTGGTTTAGTGAAATAGGTTAATGGTCGACCCAAGTAATTAAAAAGGGCTACCCAGCGGTGGGATTTGAATGAAAAATGAGTGAGGTTGTATCATCGCCAGGGATTATTTACCAAAGTGAATATGAATATTATTGATAATGACATTAACAAATAGGCGTTTCGTAAATCATTGGTGAAATTTGATAAAGTTGCATGGACAGCCTTGCATTTGGGGTAGTACAGTCAGCACCGGAAGTCACTATACACTCAGTGTTCAAAGAGAGGTTAACGTTTAATCTTACTAAACTGTCATGATAATAATATATTTAAGATTTGTTGTCCTTGCAATTTGAAAAAAGAAAAAAAAAAATGTGTAAAGCAAATTCATCAACCCCCTAAGGGACTGGGCCCTAGCCTGTCTGTAAAGGAGTCACAAAAGAAAATCGATTGTTTTTGGCATTTAAAAGGGTTTTCGGACTTACGACTTTAAACAAATGCCAATATACAAAATTTATCAATGTAATCATGTAATGCAACAAACTGTTTGAATTAAATTGAATTGAATCAATAGGCACTTAGTTCCTAATAGTGACGTAAGTAAAGAAATACAAAACTAAACGTAATCAGCGAAAAAAAAGGTTAACAGAATCGATGAAAAGGAGGTCAATTACTGCCTTCAAACAATTAAGAATTTGTTTTATCAATTAGTAAAATTGAATTGATCGCGTAATACCCTTTTACTCGTAGGCATGACATTGTTTTTGAACAAGGTCGTCGAAACATTTCTGGAAGCCAGCCTCTAATTGGTATTCGTCAATTATGCTGTAAAATCATCCTGAGGTATTTATCCATCACTTCGTTAGATTGTTCGCACGTGTTACGATAAATGATGGATTCCAAATATCTACCAATTCCTCTGTAATTTCTGCGAGTTTTAGGACGTTAAACTTTAATTTGCTCAACACCACATCTCATACATTCATCAGATTCCGTACCAAGTAGCTTAAGCACTTGTGTTACGGACAACAAAGGAAACACAGATATTATATTTAAATATGTACATTGTACATATTATCTGCGAGCAAATTATGAGTAGTAGTAGGTATAATAGCGACGTCAGCATTTGTGAAGTTCCTCCTTTTCAATTCACACAATATGAGAGGTTTAAGCCATGAAGACAATAGAAATAATCTGCTCTAATTGATTTTGAATTCGTCATTTATGACTGAAATTGGCATACTCGTAGGTAGGTAGGTAAAAGCACACAAATACAAAATTTATAAACCACCGACTGATAACTTATAAGTAAGCTATGTTATGTGGTACTAGTGGCCCGCCCTCACTTCGCTTCGTGATCGTAATTCAGAAATGAACCAATAGATGGCGCTGTGTCCAATTACATCGCGCAAGCGTTTCGTGTTTTCGGTTTACCTATAAGCCTTGTCGTTGTCCATAGAAGTTATCTCTTTATAAATAGTATAGAAGATAGATACATGTCCAAATTTATAAAAGCGTGCCCCGTTATTTTAGCCCTTGCCACTACGGCATGTTCTTAGTCGAGAAGTAAGTAATAGACTAAAGCCAACTCTTCATTACTAGTAGATAGGTAGATCCTTAATTACATGTGTGGGTATACCTACTACACCTACGTGGGCTTAAAACCACTTAATGTATTATTTTAGCACATGTTAACTGTGTGACGTAGTAACTCTTTTCAGTGTCTACTGAAATTATATAGATACCTATGTAACTTCTCTTTGATACCTAATGAAATGCCTACCTATTGAAGTAAGATCACGAAGCTTTAATAAGGATGAGGTCTCGCCTTGAGTTTTTGTCTAAAAGCCTTTGTAAACCCTTCGTGTCTGTACATTGGCCTGTAACATGTACTTTCAGGGTATAAGGTACCACGTAAACGCCTTTTTGCTAAGGGTTTAATTTGTGTATCAAAATGTAGACGTATACGTCTGACCTTTTTACGACTACCTATATTACTAATGGCCCGCCCTCACTTCGCTTCGGGACCGTAATTCAGAAATTAACCAATAGATGGCGCTGTGTCAAATTACATCGCTTATCTCTTCATAATTAGTATTGATGATGATTCTTACGGAGAATAAATTTACGTTGTCACGATGATCCTATCAGCTCCGTCTCATTCTTCGAGATGTAACTTTCGTGGTAGTCCTAGAATCAAATCAATTCATTGTTTCTCCAAAATTCATATCGAAATCTTAAAACATACCGATTATAATGAAGGCTTTTCCATAATTAATATAACTTTTAACTTATATTTTAAGATTCTGATGTCAATTACGTAGGATTTTGGAGTTTGGATTGGCCTGTCACGACTCTTGCTTGCTTTGATTGTAACCAGTATTCCAGTATTACAAGGTACTCTGTGGTGACTTCTTGTTTTGCACCCGACAGATAAAAGTTCAGAGAGTTGCGCAGACTTTGATTTTGTGCGGAGGAAAGTCGTCTGAGGAGGGTTCAAGTGTTATTAAATGGTTGTAATTGTAGCCAACTATTAAAATTGTCTGAGAGCGCCATCAATGTGACACTTAAACATGAATAAAGGATTTTGTTTCAACATTCAAGCGGCCACCTCTACTAACTAACGACTGGTGTAGTATAGGCAGGGTTAGGTTCCATTTAATTGCCATTATTACCCCAAGTGTGGGCATTCACACTACTCTAAGCCTATGTTGCTACCTAGTACTTTGGTGTTCTTAAACAAATTGTAACTTTTGCGTTAATTTTTGACCTTTTAATTACAAATATTAAGGTTCAGCAAAATTGACACTTTTTGTACACGCCCCTCTAATCTTACAACAATAGGTACACAAAAAGTACGTACAAGTGCGACCCGCGACGAAAGCATTATACACGCACACAAAAATGCAGAAAATAAAATCTTAGGTACGGAAATGTAGTTAAGTTAGGTACCTACAATTAAGATGTTTTACTTTTTTTTCAAACCTCGATCATCTTATAAATTGACTAGGGGCCTACCCTCACTTTGTTTCGGGACATTAGTTTCAAACCGTACCATAGGTGGCACTGGGCGTCGATTACACCGCGCAAGTGTTTAGTTTTTTCGGTTAGCCGACGGTTCGGTATCCTTATAAATAGTATAGAATAATATTCCCGGACGATTCTTTTAACGCTTCTGGCAACACCGCTTCAAAAACTAATAGCCATCGCAGTACGGTGATACCTAATGCTAGGGACATGTCCCGTCTGTTTGTTTGTTGTTGTTCTTGATGAGTTTGTTCATTATTCTAAAAGTCAAATCCCCAGCGGAATGGGGTCGTTCACTCGGTACATTGTCTGCTTTGAGCTTTACGCTTGTCGACTAACGCTGAGTCAGTTTTTGACGTTGATATCCACGCTCAGTGAAATGTTTCAATAGAAAACAGTACAGCCTAGAACGCCCCGTTGGTCGGGACTATGATCTCGAAGACACGGTAGCCAGTCAAAAACGAAAAAAAGGCCGAGATTATTGAAAAAATAACCTACTCGGAAAATGTACATATCAAGAATCATAACACCTACCTATTGAATGTAGAAAAAAACAACTTCTTACCAAAATATATTTGTTATGATCAATAAATTGCATTATGATTAGTAATCCGACTCGACCGGAGTGATACCATTGCCTCAGAAGACCGAAAACGCAGAAGCGCATGCTGCTTCACGCCGGAAAGATAGATAGATAAGACGTTTATTCGCATTAAAAACTGACACACACACAATAAAAAGGTGTTTCACCGATTGAGTGTACCGAAAGACATTTGCGCCAAAAATATCGAACGAACTGTCCAAATTGGCGGCTGTGGTAGTAAAAAACCGTTAAGGTGTACCCACCGAATTAGTACGAATCGATTGCTCCCGCGAACTGGCGTAAAAATTTACCGGCCCCGTATTAATTAACGAAAGCTCAATGAGGGAGAGGCGCCTGGCTATTTCGATTAATAAGAAAACGATTAGCCGAATATCTGATCGCAATCAGCCCGTAATTGTACGCAAATTCTTTTGTAAACGAAGAGCTTTTGCTATAGATCTTCTTTTTTATAGAGGATCATAAATAATGAACGTTATACCTACAATCATTGATCCTTTGATGGTGTTCAAAGAAGTAAGTTAAGCAACCTTCTGATTCAATGTATGTATTCTCGCCCCCAATCATCTCAGTCAGTATCTCGACCCTTTATAGGAATACACATGTGGAACCACCGATAGCCGATAGGCTATACACCGTAAATTTTTAGTAGTTTTAATTTCAAAGCCATCATAATAGGTAACACGAATAAAGCCCCTTTAGCATGTCAGCAAACACGCCGTGCACCGTGGTTCCATCAACCTCCATAGATGTCAAATTAACACTGTATCTAGGTGACAGATGTCATCACAAACCATGTATCACAAAATAATTACACACAGAAGTTAGACTTTGACCTGATTTTGAATTTAGAAGAGTTCGTTGACATATGCTAGGGTTGTTGCCCGGCATAAGTACATAAGCGCACGGCCTCTACCATAGACCTCGACAGTTTGACAATCTTATGTCATAAGTTAGGATTCATGTGGTCGAAAAGGCAGTTTTTGCCCGTTAGTGCGCATGCGTGAGTACATGACATATTTTTAGCTCTTAGTGGGCAGTCAGCCTTCTGTGTCAATATGTATTTTGTGCATGTATACTGTGTTGCCACTTTGCAGCAGCATTCCTCAGGCTAACATAGCCATTCTATTCCCACTTCACTATACATGACCAAACAAACAACACACCCGGTATGATGATTAATGAAACCCACGTGTGTACCGAGTGGTTGTTTCAGACTGCTGTCTATGGCCTTACAATGATTACTTTTCCATTAGCATGGTAGACATGTCTACGCTTCCATTGTCAACATACAACTACGACCTAACTATCGTTAACGGTAAAACCACGTATGTATCTAATCCTCTGCCTCGGTGGCGCAGTAGGTCGCCCTCTGCGCTTGGGGTCCTCGGATAGGGCAAAAAAGGAGTTGTCCCAGAATGTATGGAGTCTGGGCGTGGTATATGTACCCTATACCAAAATATAGAAAATTATATGAAGAATAGTTTTCGACTATCCAATTTCTCTGTAGCGTTGTTTTTTGGAAGGAACAATTTATTTGAACAAAGGATTGCAACACACAACAAAATGGTTGTTAATGTTGGTTACCTACATATTGATTGACATTACGAATTCGATGAGGTTTGACGTTTGTCTGTCTGTCTGACGTTTGATGGAAAAAACGTAACAAACCACAGACTAAGAAAAAAAACTAACCAATAAAACAAACCATCTAACGTGACATTGACATTGACTGTTGTTTTTTTTGTCTTTGGTCACCGTCAGGCAAATGTCCCTACAGTAGTTTATCACTCATCCCGAAGTTGGCATTCTTATACCCACGTGGGAAAGCACGTTAGATGTTGGTGGGAGTTGGTGATCTCACTTTGGTCGTGTCACACTGGTGTCCTATCGAATTAAGAGTAGGGAGAAATGGAGAGTGCACCTATGTTTGCGTACACACTTGAGCACTTAATATTCCGTATCCTACCTATCAGTCACGTACACTGATTGTTAAGATCGGCCGCCGCAGTAGAGTATGGGTTCGAGAATAGGTATTATACAGGGTGTATCTATGAACATTTACATCCCTTTAACCACGTGTTCTACCAACCATTCTTACCAACATGTGTTCTATGACTTTTGAAAATTCGCATAAAACATTTTCATCTTTCCATACAACGTCGGCCACGTGACTTGGTCATTTTGTACGGGGAGTAGAAAATTTTTTCGAAGAATTTGGAAACGTTATTGAACAAATATTGTTAAGAATGGTTGATAGAACACTTGGTTAAAGGGATGTAAATGTTCACAGAATACACCCTGTATGTTCAAACCATTTCACGGTAAAACAATTCCGCTCATTCAAAAGTAGGTTAAAAGAATATATATAGGTTCTAGATTTGATAAATTGTTAAAACAAAAATGTGGGCGGTACAATCCGTTTTATGCTTATGTCAACACGCCTTCGAGCGTACAACTGACCTAATTTGCGTGAGTTTAAACATATTCGCCACGATGCGCATACAAATTCTAATGAAGTCGTTCTCATCGTTATTGCTAAACAGTTTTTACCCTTATTTATTGAACCATAAGGGATGGATTGAACGGATAATTTGGCGCAATTCTAGATGCGTGATTATCAGGCCACATCGTTTACATTCGAACACGCGAAGAGGGTGGTTGTACCTATGTTGTCATGATTGCCAATATTGAAGAGTTATACCGGAAAATTAGGAATTTGTCAATCGACTTGTTCTTAGGAAAAGTGATTTTTTTGCCAATGCGATATCGACTCAGAAAAAATAGGCAGTAGATACACTATTCTGAGTCAAATCTGATCAAACTTGACTCAGCACTTATCCTGGCGATAGTAAGCTATTGAGCCAATGCCAGCCAATTTATTAGGTTTGTTATGTTGAGAAATTGTATTATCCTGCACTACCTTACCTACATAATAATGTAATGTATGTTTATATTTGTTGTTCGCACGTGTCTCACTGCACTCATATTATTTAAGAAATGAGTCAACGAGTTTGTTTGTAGCCTTCATATCAGCCTTCACCGCCGACCATCACCCTGTGGTGTGGTCTGTACCACAACCACGTTATCACCTCTATGGCTATCTTTGTAATTCAAATTATGTTCAGTGTTCTTTATAAGTAAGTAACTAAGACCCGTCAATATTGTTTTGTACTTCACTTTTTCGCTAAGTGCCATACTTAAGTACTTGTCCTAGCTCCTATCATATTTTAACTGTGTTGTATCTACCTCAGTGACTATCGTTCCCGCTCCATTCTCTCATTCATAACCTCATACATTTGATCATTCACCCTCAAACCCTACTCTCTCCACAACAAGAGCAAATTTATTTCCCGTTAAAAGTACGCTTACATTTCTCTCAAGCTGCACGTGAACATTGCCTAAGTCATACAAATGCATCTCTAATCTACCCCATACAAACGTGAATCAAAATAACACCCTCATAAATGTGGGATCACAAAATATTTACGCGTCGCCGGCCCACCGCGCATTTGCATACGGCCAGGACGAGGAGACGGCTCTCAGCTAAATTGCTTTCCACCTTACTCCGAGCGTAAAAAGAATCCACTCCAGTAATGCATTCAGTTCTCACGCAGAAACAGCCAAATGAAGATATTGGCAATGTTTTATGACGTTAAATGGATACGTATTTACGTGGTCAGGTAAGGATTAGCGGTAGGGAAGGGCGATTCATGATGTAAGTAAGTAAAACATTTATTGACCACACAAGAAGAGATACAACACGACAGCAGTAAGACACAGAATACATAATAAGAAGTAGGTACATACGAGATCAGAGAGAAACATTACGTGCTTACATATATAGACAGATAGGTGGTCAATAAGGATGTCTACTTTTGTATGTTTTTTACAATGATTAGTACTTAGGTTTTGCAATTTTATTGAATTTTTCACACGAAAGTAAGCAAAACAGTTAGCATTTAGTATGTATTTCATATCATCATATTACATATTGTTTTTTTCTAAGTTAAATAAATAAATACCTAAACATAGCGATTTAGATCTTCTTTGCATACCTACTTTACCGAGTAGTGGGCTTGTCACGTAGACAACTTGCTTGGACAATGTTTCAAAACTTGCAATTTCGTTAAGAACGGTCTCAACAGAATCCGTAACGCGATAAAACGCTAAACACCGGCGTTTTATTGAGTGACTGTAACATTGACTGACTTCAACAGTTGACTAAATACATAAATACAATGCGTTTATTGCTTGCAAAACAAATAATGTAGATAGATATGTCAGCAAGAATGCCACTTTGCTTAAACTAAATAAAAGTAGGAGAGGAATAGGTCAGCGCTGATTTTCAGACGCTCCTACCAAACTACAAAAATGAGTAAAAATTCCAATGTCAAGTGAAATAATGGATAACGTTGGTTAATTTTTCAGAGCTCTACCCTCTTATTACCCAATAGAAGGGTAGAGGTATGAACAAACTATTCTTCTTCTATTACTATTTCCGCAAATGAGCCGTATGCTTAGTTTCAAAAGTAGCAATCTTTCATACAAGTTGTACACAGGTTGCAAATAAGGCTACTTAAAAACGCTGCAGTAAAAATCATTAATACAAAATTAGTTGAACTGAATGTACATGCAAATCAGATTGCAAATAAAGCTCATTAAGGATGTAAAAGATTAAAACAACGATTCCTCGCGAGTTAGAGGCGAAAGAAGTTGTTTATGCAAATATCTGTGAGAGAGGACTTCCATTACTTACGCTTCAAGGAAGCTCAGACGGTGCTTTTATTTCTCCAGGTCAGGCGGATTTTACACTTAATCATTGTTCAAATAAGAGATTATACTAAACGCTAAGGGTCGTGGCAAACATCAACTTCCTATGACCTCTTTGGTTCGAGTATAACCGCTAATTTTTAACCATTCTGAAAAAACCATCTGCCTATCTTCCACCTTCTCAAATAAAAAAAAACGATTTTGAGAAAAATAAAGTAAAATAGTTAGGATGTAAAATAGTTAGTAGGAGTAACAGAATAATATCTAGACAGACCTAAAGTATAGGTAGATATTAACAAATAGTTTAGTCTTTTAATCCCGAAGCTATTGTAATAGGTAACAGGAATAAAGCCCATTGAGCATGTTAGATCATCAAAACTACGCAAAATAAAAATCAGCTGTACCATACAAAAAAATAATATTCACCAGGCGATAATGTATGGGACAACTGATTTTTATTTTGCTTATTTTGAGCGCTTCGGGATTAAAACGATTAAAATTTATTAGGTATATACTTATACGTTTCCTGAAATCGTCCAGGCCAAGTATCGAACTCTGAGCATAAACATTGCGCAGCCTCTTAATCCGCGGCCCCAAGCGGCCGTTACATCACCATCCTCTACTCTAGGGTTGAGTGGCTCAACCCAACGATATTCTTTTTTCTTTCTCCGTTTCGGTAGCCGAAGTCAAACGGGCCCTGAGCCCTTAATAGCATTCCCAAACATCTGAGAAGATTACGTGACTCGAGGACGTGTCGGCAATTTGTTACAGCTAACACAAAGGCTTCGTTTTGATGCCTAGTTCTCCTCGTAGCTTGGAAATTTGAAAGTGGCTGTCTCAGCGCCAAAAGCAACTTCACTAAATCGGTGTACATTTATAAGCGAAATTCATATTGTTTATAAGTAAAATTAAAAACGAACAAATCTAAAACTAACTACGTAAAATAAATAATTTAGTTATCATCTGGTAAACCGCAAGACATACTTACCCATTTATCTTTATAGATTTATAAAGTATCATAATAGGTATGTGTCAATTTGATGTTCTTTTGTAAACATAATTAAAAAAAGCTACAAAACGGTTTACTTTGTAGGTATAGAATCTCCACGGGAGACACTAGAGCAACAGAGTTATTAAATTATTGTCTTGTAAGCACTGGTAAAACTATATAATACCTATACTTATAGACTGCGGATATCAATCCACAAAACACTAGTCGTATAACATGTCAACTGATAGATATTTTTCTTGTTGACCTTGTTGTGTGAATTTATAAATATAGTTTGATTGCACAAAATATATATAAAGTAACAAGATATTACAGTAAGTATATGTACGGATTCTGTCAAGATACTCTTAACCAAATCGCAGGTTTTATGACTCTATTAGGTTCAAAGCTAGTTGTTCACGTCACAACTCACTCGATACATAGATATAGCAATGTTAAAAATGATACAATGGAACGATCGTTTCACTGCACAATATAACACCATTGCAGATTAAAAAGCTAATGGAATTTAAAGGGTTAAAATACAATTTTAAACCGTTAACTTGCAAGTAATGCAATTTAAAGATTTAAAATACAAATTTAAACCTTTAAATTGCATCAGTCGGTGCGATTTATTCCACTACACCACACAAATTCCTGGAGTCTAGTTATTGTGAATCCACCTTAACACAGAAATACGCATAGGCCCGCAGTGGCTGTGGCGCCCGTCCCGGCCGAACCGAACTTGGAACCTTGACACCACCCTCCCCCCTACCCCCCTCCAACATCCCCGCCAACCTTTCTTTCTTGTGTTTTCTTTATCAGTATACTAGGTAATTGTATTATGTTAGTTTTTACTTATTGCCTCTGACTTCCACTGGGTATTGTATGAATAGAATAAGTTAAGCTGCCTCAGTGGCGCAGTGGCTAGTGCATCGCATTTGAAATACATTTGAGGTATGAACCTAACCATGAGGATAAGTTTCCAGCCCAAAATAGTTGTTGTTGTTTTTACTTTTTATTTACATAAAATGCACGTCACGTCGCCCAAGGCTCAGCCTGAAAATCAGCTTCGCGGGGGCGTCTAGCTGATGTAGCAAATGCTGAGGTTGTTCCTTGTTGGCCGCAAAATGTACACTACTTAAAATACTATAATTATTTTATTTCTTTTGCTTTTGTATCTATCTATCTAAAACAGACTTCACGCTGGTCTCCAAAGTCGCCGTGGTGGAATATAAGGGAATAGAGAACATGACTGTGCTATATCTATCAACAAAAAAAAAAGAAAACTTCCGACCGATATTCGGCTACAGCGGCCAATCTTAACAATCAGTCACGTACGCAGGATATATTATAGTGCTCAAGTATGTGCGCAAACACAGGTGCACTGTCTATTATTTATTTATTTTATTTATTAATCATACAACTTTACAAAAAAGTGCATTAGTCCCGCAAAACTATTCTCTTACCCTCTTAATTCGATGGGACGTGACACCACGACCGAAGAGCGATTAGGCGCAGGATCAACAGGAGATGATGCTATCTAAGTATCAAATACCCAACATGTGGTTAGCTAATGTTGAGAGCGGCCGCTGTAGTAGAATCGTCCAAACGGAGAATATTATTATTATATATTATTATAGCAGTCTGAGTTTTTTTTTCTATGTCTGATACCTCGACACGACACCGTTTCGTGTTGAGGTAATGAGCGGCGATGGTTCTGGTTCGTGCCGCAAATTATCGGTTGGTAGCGTATTTATATGGGTCACTAAACACAAATCAAATAATACTGGCTTGGTTACAGCGAAATTGCTTATCAAACAATGTAGTTTTTGATATTGATTCTATCAATTACGAATGGTACTTTACAGTTCAACAAGTCTGTTTTGGGCGACAAATGATATCAATCCCTCCTCTACAACGATATCAAAGAGGTAGAGACTTTTAGACGGAGATATCCTTTGTGGTAATAGAGCGCATGAATATCATTAAAAGCCAACTGGTGTCTTCCGAGATCAAAAAATAATAATAAATGATTTTTTTCATAGATAACTAACTCTTTATTTCATAATACACAAAATATATAACCTAGATTCAGTATAAAATTAAATTTCATAGCTGGGAGTGATCTGCACCAAATAACGGTATTTATTTAATATTATAAGTAGGTAATTTGATTTTGAACGAAATACATTTCCAATTTCAAACTATAATACAGAAATTAATTGCAAAAGTGTACTAAATAACTGCAGCTTGCGCATTTGACAAGTTTTCTTGTGGAATGTGTGTACTCGTACATACATCAAAATGTGTCTTATTTGTGTCATACGAAAGCCAAATAGATATAATCAAATAACTACAGCCTAGAAAGAATGTAACACTTCTACAGTGGAGTGTTTTGGGCCTCACACTACTGATTAATATTGGAGCTATTTCCAACGTGCGCCGTGGCCGCCGGATCCTTTGTGGAAAACGAGATCTGCGATTTACACTCGAACACATTTACAATTTAAATTTTCTTCCATTCTACCTTTTGTATTGTTTTGAGCTGGTTAGTGGCCTAGTGGTTGAAGCACCGCGCCGTAGGATCGACCAAAAAGTACATAATATGTTTAGAATTTTTCGAACATAGCTCAGGGCTCAGGATTGTGTCCACCAATCCGCATTAGTCAAGCGTGGTGCTTAAGCCTAACCCCGTCATAGTAGCGATGACTTGATTTCCATGATGGAGGCGTTTGCAGTGGGACAGTCTATAGGCTGATAGGTTAGAGAGTTGCGGTTGTCGTGCGATCAATTTTATGTTGTGTTAAGTTACTATAGAATTGTTATTACTTATAATAAGATTTTAGAAATCAATGTCCAATCCGCGCCGATCGTTACGCTAAAGGGCTAATCACCTGACAGAACATAGACACAGAACTCGTAAAATAATTATCTTAATTTGTTAGTAGGTACAGTAGTTTGAGGTTAAAATACAATAGGATGATTCGAAATCCTCGAGATACGAAACGTGCGCGTTCCACCAGCTTGTATGAAGTAACAATACTGCTAGTTATGTTAGCATGTTCCGTAGTGTATGAGCCCAGAAGGCTTCCTGTCCGTGTTTTGCCGTAAGTCTGTTAGCCTTTTATGGTACAGAGGTTTACTCGACGATACATCCTATTGGCTTCCATCAAAGCTGTTCCCTACAGAAATTTGATATCAAAAGTCGCATTGGGAGGTTCGGAAGGTTGACCGCTGGCGCGGAGTGGGGCGTGATCGATAGATGCATACGATAGCCCCGCGTCGCAGCCCGGGGGGTCAACAACCTCACTTCCCACTATTTGGAAGTTAAAGTATTTCAGCAACGTATTTTTGCAACTATTGTTCATTTTGACGACCCGTTTGACGCAGTGAGTTTGAACGCCGGTTGAGACACAAAAGTAGCCGATTTGATTCGCTTTAATAATCTTAGTTGATGAAACAGATATTTGCGTTAGTTCTGAGCGTTTGTGGTACCTTCGTCGTTTCCATAGTGCAAGGCAGTCTATTACTTTACTCTATGGCACAAGGGAAAACTTAGTTTGGGACCAGGACAATATTTTATGTGACGTTGTTTCAATTTATTCATTTAATTATGTGAGCTATCACGAAAGGTCATTTAAGAACTTTGAACTCTTATTTTTCAATGATAAAATACCTTAATATTTTTCAACATCATAGTTACAACAAAATCAAGAAACTTGCATAGACGAGATAGGTAGTACAAAAGAGTAGTTTCATTTTGAATAACTAAAAGACATTATTATTTTGAAATATAGGGGAACCTGTTGTACCTTGACACCCTTTGTACCTAGAGCCCCCTACGTTTTTGAAATGTTTGCGCTCTTTTTTATGTCTCTTTGTCTATGATATAGTGAACTTTCACAAGACTAATCAACATGAAATTAGTTGCAGGCGGCCATTGTATCGAGTTTGCATGGCAGATCACTTTAACGTTTTCGCGGCAAAAAAGTAAAATATTGAATATTTTTCATTTCTTTCATTACTTCTGTTATTTCCTTCATATTTTTTTAAAACCATTTGATTGAAACAAGTACTTTATCTAAGTTTATAATGTAGTATGCTTATTTAAGTTCGTCATAACCCCCAAATTTATATGTGTGAATAAACATGAAAGGGTAGGGGTGTTGTACCTTGATCATAGGAAAACAGTTGTACCTTGATCATATGTTTAAGGTACAAATGTACTATGTTAATTCTGTTTAGGAACGCACATATTTATAATTTCGTTGTTTTTTGTACAGGTAAAATGTCTCGTAGCAAAAACAACATCAAACGAACCCCTGTTCCAAAAACAGCACTTTCTAGTGCTATTAAATTAGTTAAAGAAAAAAAATTATCATTAAGAGTATAATATAAATATTTTAACTTGTCAAGATGTACTTTAAAGAGGCATTATGTACTTTAAAGTTTTTTAAAGACATGTTGAATCTAAAAATAATAAAAATATTTGCTATTTGTCGAGAAATATGGATTTTATTTGATGAGTTCTAGCTATGACAAAGGTACAACATAAGCGGATCAAGGTACATCACCACCGTTGTACCTTGATCCACATTCCAATTTTTTTTAGATTATGTAAAACCTATAAAAACGATGATCTATGCTTGTATATAATTTATATTATGATCCACATTAGTTCTTCTAACAGCTAAAATTGTTTTAATTGCTATAGTTACAACCGTTTTTTTTTTAAAAATCGTTGAATGAAAAAGTGACCGAGGTACAACAGGTTCCCTTATCCGTAAGTACCTTTACAAGGCAAAGGAAAAAATTCTCAGGTACATTTCAACAAATAAATAAGTCTGGCTCACCGGAGCTTTCACGAGACCGGTACAATATTACCAAGAACCCATCATTTAACAAACGCGCTGAAAAGTAACGGTGATAAAAATCCATGCATATTTATGTTTCTGACATGTTTATTATACCGGCTTAATTGTCCAATAAATTGCACAACCGGTGCCGTCGGCTGATATGATTCAGATCTAAATTAAATTCGAGATTTGTCTTTGGAGATTAGCCCCGCATCCGAAATTAGGGTTGCCTGTCAATTCACGGGTGTCATCCCGGCAAACTGTATATTTTCATCGGTATTTATGGTGCTTCCATGTTATTTGAAACTAATTTCCAAAGCGTTTCTACGTTACTAAGTAGATATAGGTACTTAATACTTAAAATGAACATAGTTATTAGAGGCCCCACATACCTACTTTCAACAATGTAGTTGAATTGCACAATGTCATTAAATGTGTTATTATTATTGTTATTATCCCTACACATTTACTGTAAGATTGTGCAATGATTTGATAAAAGTAAAGGGGTATTAAATATTATTTAAGGCCTTATTCTCTCTTTCTTAGTAAATTCCGTATTTCAAAAGAATAATATAGAACCATTATAAGTAAGATCACTCAGTTGTCTGTAAGTCTGTGTGTCCCTGTATTTAGGAATCGCGTGAAATTTGAACCTTATACGGTCCCTTGAAGTTGTTCACAAATAAAGAAGATACCTACGCCCATCTATTTACCAAAAAACGCATTTGACACTCCCTGAGGAACAAAAATGAAATCTTAAGGGATCTTTATTTTTATATCGGGATTTTAAATTTCAAATTGAAACTTATGAGTTGAAATAAGAGAAGAACGTCAACTTACCTGTTGTATAAAAAGGACACAAGTTCACGTTAACATATCAAAAAAGTGTTTGTTGAGACGGCTTAATTACTACAAAGGGGATCATTATATTAAAGCCATCTACGTCTCGAGTGAGCTGCGTGGGCGCTCAGTACACAAACAAGTTATTTGTTGATGCTCACTTGTTTGACAAGCTCTACATCTAACTAACGCACACATTTGACTGAAGGATATTGATTGCGGAGCAACACGTAAAATGAGCTCGTGTGGAAAGCTACTTGAAAGTGTAATAGTTGTTTTTTCTTTAGATTACAGCGGGCATACATACAGACGGCTCACCTAATAGTAAGCGATCACCGCCGCCCCTGGACACAGTTCACAGGTTTTTTGCTGATCACATTTTTTTCCAATAACTTGATGACTGAATGATGAACTTGATGATTACTTGACACGAAGACGGACAACCAAGTTATCTTATAGCTACAGGCCGAGTTAAGGAACCTTATTGAATAAACAAGCATAATAGAGATTTGTGTAATACAATTTCAAGAATTAGTGTTTTATGGATATTCCTACCCCAAACTCCTCGGCTTAGTGTACTGAGAGCACATAATATTACATTGCAGTTTTAACTTACTGACTAGCTGATTTTCTAGAATGGTTCCCGACTGCTAAAATTTATGTTATGTCTAGTCGGGTATGACGAAATTATTTTTTATATTTTTTAAACTCAGTCGGGATTTTCAGTTTTTTAACTTACCGTTCTTTTATAAGTTTTCTCTGACGTGATGTTTTAACCAAACAAATGTATTTCATATTCTACCTGTATTACGTTTTTCATATCATTTTATTTGTGCACATCATTAAAAAACGTCTGCAAGCAAACCATTATTGTCAAGAGTCAACAAACCCACCCGTCGCGTTAATTACGGCGAGGGTGTATCGTTTGACAATAATTAGCAGATCTCGGTGAGCCCGTCACTTTGTAAACAAGCTCGTCAATTGATCTGTTTATGCTCATACGTATACTAAAATAGTATGAAGAATCATAAGTACTTTTTATTGCACACAAAACAGAGGTATAAAACCTAAAACTAGTTATTACAGGAGTAATACAACAAAGGCAACAAAGCAGGTATATTATAAGTTCTTTCAATCTAGAAAATGCCAATCTAAAAAAAAATACGTGGGAGTGCCACGCTTCGGATTAATGGACCAGTGTGATAGCACGGCCTCACAGAAGACCAGCAGCGCCTGCCGCTGTGTTTCGTCGAGTGAGTGGGGGTACAGGGGGCCCAATTGGGGAAAGGGGTTTAAAGGTTGGCAGTGCACTTGTGACTCTATTGGTGTTGCAGGTGTCTATGGGTGGCGGCAGTCGCTTACCATCAAGTGACCCGCCGTCTCTTCGTCTACCACCTATCACATAAAAAATGTCGAAAGACAAATAAGTTTCTGAAGACGGACGGACCGATCGACTTACGAGTAGGTATAACGCTGATTAGTGCGTCATATTTTTTTAATTAGTTTTGTTTAATTAATTGAGTAAGTTGGATTTGTGCGTCGGGTCGGGTTTCTAATATTAAGTTCCTAAGTTAAAGGCTTACTGTATTCAAAACATCCATTGATTGGTCCGTTGGCGCATTTGGTAGTGACCCTTCTCTACTCATTGTACGGAATTAAGTACATAAGTCATTTTATGAAATGTTGTACGAATATACCTATATAATCAATTCATAGATTAATTTAATTTTTTTGTGCTTTGACTAGCCCAATCACAAGCATAACGTGTAGACGACGGCAAACGAGTAGTCGTTTGCCCCCTATTACGAGAAACAACAAAGACAGAATGCGATGTTTATTCACTTATCACAATACAGACCGATTACAACCTTCTCGTAGATCACAAGATAGGTAACTCATAATAGACATAGGTACATATAGAGTGTATCTCTGAACATTTATATCCCTTTACCCATGTGTTCTATCAACCATTCTGAACAACATTTGTTCAAAAACTTTTCTAAATTCATCGAAAATTTTCAACTCCCCATACAAACTGACACTTACCCTGTATAGCACACTTAACAGACATAATTAGCACACATTATATGCGTGTGCGTCTTAGTGTACTTATTTGTCTATGTGTGCCTTGTCCTACGTTTTTTGTCTATAGACCTTCATCGTACATCTAGGACACTCCACTTCGTTTACCTGCACTCGCCCAACCGTATAGAGACATCACTCGTTTAATTTTGTACATTCATATTCGTAATGTTGTGACAGGAGGTAGCCTAGCAACTCCTTGCGAAGCAACTGACAAGATGAACGAGCTATGTTTAATTCTTTATGGCGTTAATGCTTCGATTTGATCGAATACTTGATAATACCTATGACGTTCAGCGCTTATACCAATATGCAGGAACCGTTAGGGAGATGAGGTGCAAATGTGTCCATGGGCTGCGGTTGTTCTGAGCATCAGGCGAGCCGCACGCTTGTTTACCACCGACCCTTTATAAAAAAAATACTTTCGTGAGCGATAAGGCAAGGGCTGGCATGGTAGAAGGAGATGGGATCTTCTAGGCAGACCTCCTATACCGTATTGTCACACTTCATCAGGTGAGATTGTGGTCCAATTGATTCAGATATTCTAGCTCGGATTTCAACAGGTCTCCTTTGATATAATGGACCGTAGCGTACGCTGCTCGGCTATCCAGTCACGAGAACTTTAACCTATGTTAACAGTAATGATGGCGCAGGACAAACTGAGGTGAAGACTCCTGTTGTCAAGGAGTCAAGACATAGGTCACGTTGGGACGCTTTCCCATTCTGTTATGTACCTGGCGAGAAGCGCGGAGTAACGTCCGTTTAAAAGATCACGACGAACACATACGAAAAAGGTACTACACATATTTAAAATTGACATTTCTTATTAACTATTTGATAAAATGCCGAGTCAAATGATCGAGTTTCCAAATTGATACGAAGTAATTTCTCCGAAATTACCGCCCGAATATGCCAACGACCCTCCATGTGGGTAGCACTGGTAGCTCGGTGGATATAGAGGTGGTAGGTTAAGGCTTGACCTCCACACGATATGAAAAAAAATCTGTCCACATATTTATAATTCTCACATCGGACAAGTAAACGGAAAAACGACTGCATAGTAGTTTGTTAAATTGGTTCTCAAGATTTTTGACCATTGATAGTTTTCCTATAAAATGCAGAAGTTGATAAATCTGAATAACTAAATGAACTTGAGCAAAGTTACTCAAGAATATATATTGGTGACACAGCTACCTTCCTGAGACGTATACCTAAGAAAAAAGAACACCTGAGAATATATTTTTACTAGATATACTTACACTTTTGGGGACCTTAGAGGATCTTTAACGCGATAAAATATTTAATGAGAGGTCTTTCCCGTAACTGTAGGTGGATAGGGTAGGTATTACCCACCTACTAAGCTACCCTCCTTCGCACGTCGCTTTCTTTAGCGTAAATTGGCCGATACCGAGTTAAAAGAAAAAGATTTCCAATGGGAATACGAATGAACTTACTTTAGAAAACTGCACAGTCGTAAAAAGTTTAATAAAATTCATCTATAAGTATAAAGAAGAGGTTCTTTATGAGAGAAGATAATTTTCCAGTATCAAGAGTGAAAGATGGTAGTCAGCCATCGATCTCAGTCAAGCAAGGCATAGACAAAGTTACAGTCATTCTATAAAACACAAGCGTTTTATTATATAGTTGTAACTAACCCTTATGCATATTCAAAACGTTATCTATAACATGTCTATGTTACCTACGTGAGTGACAACTCACTCGATACATAATAGCAATGTTAATAACAATAACTAAGTACTCCATGATTCTCCAACTCATATCAATCCATAATACGGCCCAATTGAATTCTACCCTTCAAATTATAAGCGCAGTTAACTTACAAAGTGAAAATATTCAGCCTTATTACAATGTTATTAGGGTTCAAAGGGGTAGAATTATTTTCTTAATGTCGTTTCTAATGCGTGCGCAAACTTTCCTTCATATATTACCCGATACTGGAGAAATCCTAAGGGCCACATTAAATATCCGTCTCCATATAATCATCTACATATTACACCCTCGTCAAATAGATTTTAGGTCAGCCTTGTCCTAGATATTGAATTGTAAGTAAAATTATTCCGAATGGAGCTTGGGGCTCTAAGAATTGTTCTGTGTTTTTGGCAGCTGAGTACTCAACGACTCTTGAAAAGTATTCTACAAGAAAGAAATAATGACATTGTTACTTTATTAATCACTTGTTCCTTTCCATACAATGCCTAGTCAAAATGCAAGGTATTTCATGACGCATTTCTATATAAGTATATTCTGATTTTTGCTACTTTGATTTTTGTAAAAAAAAATATTCCCTTATATTATGGAAACCAGGAACAAAGAAGGAACTAACACCCAAACCCTCTCTGTATTGTATCTTCAATTAAAATAAAGTGCAAATGAAAGAGGTTTTTAGGTACCTAACACTACACACTACACTTGTTTTCTAGAATTTGTGTTTTAGAGTAAGTACTTTTTCATAGCGGTCTTACCTAACTCTAGATTATTTTTAGACCCGTGTGACTATTAAACGTCTCCGCGCCATTTCAGGGTTAAAACTACCTAATGCTTTACTATGGTGCAAGGTCAAGCCCAATATGTATATATACGTATATGATGGCGCCACCATTGGTTAGGTACATGTATAGTGGCAAAGTACCCCCATATCAGTACGTTAGGTACCCGAAAAATTGCTTTTACGACTTTTTTGACGCGTAAATCATTATGCAAGCTACCAGCGTAATATAGAATAACGCACTTTTGAAATATGGCATATTAATTCGCTGATTCGCATAATCCGAGCCCACAGCTCTCACGTTCCGGGTTATCCTACTTACTAATCTACTGGGGCCTTACCTTGAGTCTGAAATACTATCCTCGCTATCGAAAACTATCGCTTTGTCTCTTTCATTGTGATGCATTTGAAAGAGACAAAGCAATAGTTTATGTTATGTCAGTTTTCGATGTCAACTCATGGTAGCGCTACTCGTTACTGAACGCGGTGTAAGCCGACGAATTTTTGTAAGTGTGTTGTACTTACACAATTTAGAATTGATACAGACATTGTTGGTAGGTACATATTATAATTCTCACATCGGACAAGTAAACGGAAAAACGACTGCATAAGTAGTTTGTTAAATTGGTTCCTAAGATTTTGATCATTGATAGTTTTCCTATAAAATGCAGAAGTTGATAAATCTGAATAACTAAATGAACTTGAGCAAAGTTACTCAAGAATATATATTGGTGACACAGCTACCTTCCTGAGACGTATAAGAAAAAAGAACACCTGAGAATATATTTTTACTAGAGATATACTTTTGGGGACCTTAGGGGATCTTTAACGCGATAAAATATTTAATGAGAGGTCTTTCCCGTAACTGTAGGTAGATAGGGTAGGTATTACCCACCTACTAAGCTACCCTCCTACGCACGTCGCTTTCTTTGGCGTAAATTGGCCGATACCGAGTTAAAAGAAAAAGATTTCCGATGGGAATACGAGTGAACTTTCTTTAAAAAACTGCACAGTCGTAAAAAGTTTTAATAAAATTCATCTATAAGTATAAAGAAGAGGTTCTTTATGAGAGAAGATAATTTTCCAGTATCAAGAGTGAAAGATGGTAGTCAGCCATCGATCTCAGTCAAGCAAGGCACAGACAAAGTTACAGTCATTCTATAAAACACAAGCGTTTTATTATATAGTTGTAACTAACCCTTATGCATATTCAAAACGTTATCTATAACATGTCTATGTTACGTGAGTGACAACTCACTCGATACATAATAGCAATGTTAATAACAATAACTACTCCATGATTCTCCAACTCATATCAATCCATAATACGGCCCAATTCAATTCTACCCTTCAAATTATAAGCGCAGTTAACTTACAAAGTGAAAATATTCAGCCTTATTACAATGTTATTAGGGTTCAAAGGGGTAGAATTATTTTCTTAATGTCGTTCTAATGCGTGCGCAAAACTTTCCTTCATATATTACCCGATACGGAGAACTCCTAAGGGCCACATTAAATATCCGTCTCCATATAATCATCTACATATTACACCCTCGTCAAATAGATTTTAGGTCAGCCTGTCCTAGATATTGAATTGGTAAGTAAAATTATTCCGAATGGAGCTTGGGGTTCTAGAATTGTTCTGTGTTTTTGGCAGCGAGTACTCAGACGACTCTTGAAAAGTATTCTACAAGAAGAAATAATGACATTGTACTTTATTATCATTGTCCCTTTCCATACAATGCCTAGTCAATATGCCAGGTATTTCATGACGCATTTCTCTATAAGTATATTCTGATTTTTGCTACTTTTGATTTTTGTACAAAAAAAATATTCCCTTATATTATGGAAACCAGGAACAAAGAAGGAACCAACACCCAAACCCTCTCTGTATTGTATCTACAATTAAAAGAAAGTGCAAATGAAAGAGGTTTTTAGGTAACTTTATAAAATTCGACATGGTAAGTCCAAATGGCACTTGTTTTCTAGAATTTGTGTTTTAGAGTAAGTACTTTTTCATAGCGGTCTTACCTAACTCTAGATTATTTTTAGACCCGTGTGACTATTAAACGTCTCCGCGCCATTTCAGGGTTAAAACTACCTAATGCTTTACTATGGTGCAAGGTCAAGCCCAATATGTATATATACGTATATTATGGCGCCACCATTGGTTAGGTACATGTATAGTGGCAAAGTACCCCCATATCGGTACGTTAGGTACCCGAAAAACCGCTTTTACGACTTTTTTGACGCGTAAATCATTATGCAACAAGCAACCAGCGTAATATAAAATAACGCACTTTTAAAACGCATGTTAATTCGCTGATTCGCATAATCCGAGCCCACACCTCCCACGTTCCGGGTTATCCTACTTACTACTTAAACTACTGGGGCCTTACCTTGAGTTTGAAATACTATCCTCGCTATCGAAAACTATCGCTTTGTCTCTTTCATTGTGATGCATTTGAAAGAGACAAGCAATAGTTTATGTTATGTCAGTTTTCGATGTCAACTCATGGTAGCGCTACTCGCTACTGAACGCGGTGTAAGCCGACGAATTTTGTAAGTGTGTTGTACACAATTTAGAATTGATACAGATATTGTAGGTAGGTACCTACATATTACAATTTTATATATCAACGGTAGGAATTACGGCAGGATGTTTACGAATTCCTATGAAAACTAGCGGATTTAATTAGGCGAGACACGCAGCTCACTGAATGGCCATGGGCTAATGCTAAACATTTCACGTCGCTACCATTCATTGGAAGGACACTTTCGACGTAATTAGCATATATGACTGACCCAACTCTAGTACTACTATTTTTTCTATATTAGGACCTTCTCATGGTACCAAGCAAAACAACATGGTACGTTTCCGTGGGAGAGCCACGCTGTGGCATGAATGGGTCGGCTTTACCTGGACCGAGAGGGTTGATCACATGGAGCCTCACTGAAGACGACCGTGACACGTGACCTGAGTGAGAAGGTTTAACTGGAGCCATTTGGGTGAGATTGGGGGTTAAAGGGGGTTCCGAATGGTTGGTGGAACACGTGGCTAAAGGGAAGTAACTGTACACAGATACATCCTGTATATTACTTAACCATACTAATTACCTAAACGTGCAATTTCTTACATACTAAACAATTATTTTCGTTCGAATTTGTTTGTGGTTTAAATTATTTTAAATTAGCTGGGGGGAAACTCAATTTCCACACTTGTTCACAGGGGTAGTGACATTAAAAAGGTTAGGAACCACTGACTATAGATAGACATGTTTACGTCTCGGCATACCTCAGACCTGCGGAGGTGACCCAGTTCCGCATGACAGAGGGAACGAGGGAACTTGCCGACCATTACTCCCTGTCATAATTATGCTTCACACGATTTCAGTGGTTCAGACACAAAGGAGACGCGAATTATAAATCTTGCTCGTGATTAATGAGGCGTTTTCTGCGGGTTTGGTCGTGAACTCAGATTTTACAATGCTAATAAAAACACAAGGCTACGCAACGTACACCGGTTTCCTATTAAATTAGCTTTGATCGATGTGATAATCATGGATGCATAAGAAAAAAGTATTTCGACGGGTCCCGAGAACAAAATCGTATCTGCAAAGTAAGAATACTTTGCAGATACGATTTTGTTATTGGGATCCGTCGATTTCATAAGTTGAGTATACTAGTATTTAGACGTGTCCATTGATTAACTAGATAGATAGATACTCTTTATTGCACAACACATTACAGAACTTAATGCTAATAGTAATTTCCAAATACAATATCGGCGGCCTTAACTAGGTAATTAACAAACATTTTTTTGTCTAAAGCAACGCATTTTTGTCAGGGTAGAGTTTGGTACCAAACAATACCCAATCCACTAATTGGCATCACTCTTAGTGATCCCAATTAGTGCATTGCGTCGCGTTGTCACTCATCAACAATATGGAAAACGACGCACTAATACGACTCACACTTATGCTGAGGCCCCTTTAGTGCGTTTCGCTGCGTTGACTCGTCGCAGCGTCGACATTTCGTTTTCCATATAATTACTTACGCGCCAACGCGAGCGAACTAGCTAACCCTAAAGCGGTTCCGACGAAGCGCAAAATAGTTTAGTATACCTTAAGGTGACACTGCGACGATACTAGCGCCGCTATTTAGTGATTGTGAGGATTATGAGATATATTTCAAAAAATCTAGCTATGAAAACATTAAGGAAAGTATTAACAATTTTTGGGGCACAATTATGTAATAATTTCTTTCTACAAATCATAATAATTTTCTTAATTGCTAAAAGTAGGCCACTTTTCGCAATTATGAAAATTATTGTTACTTGGCGCGTGTAAAAAATATTGTTACGTATCTCAAAAAAATGTTAATGCATTCTTTTATGTCTTCATAGATGATTTTTTTTAATATATCTCATAATCCTCACAATTCATATAAATCAATTGGTATAATCGCGGTGTCGCCTTAAGGACAGTGAAAGTAAAATAAAACCCTTTATTTATGAGAATCAATTCATGTACCTATTGAAATACAATAATTTTAGTAAGTAATTAATAAAAATTAGCTTTTTAAAATATATCTCATAATCCTCACAATTAATATAAATCAATTGGCGGGGTAGTATCGTCGCGGTGTCGCCTTAACACAAGCGCAAAATAGTAGTGCATACGCCAACACAGTGCAGCCCACTAGTGTATAGGGTAACAAGCGACCACGTTGAGCGCCCGTGTCGCACCTGGCTCCGAGTGACCTAGTTCAACGCCGCGATTACACCGTGTCATAATTAAGACTTACACTACCACAATATTCGAACTCGGGACACGTATTGGGATGTCATTTTTAAAAAGTAGTAGTTGAGTGAGGGCCATTTACCACTTACGTTGGACGTCACAGCACACGGAATATTAGGCACTGCCCGACAAATTAGTACCCTAAATGTATATTTAAGTCGAGAGTGAATAGGCTTCTTCTGGGAAAGCACGCTACATCTTAGACCTCATTGTCACTCTCCATCAGATGAGATGAGGTCAAGTGCAAACCCATTTAATATATAAAAAAATAAGGTATTTTTTATACAGCTTAATGTACATATATGTAACAGAATGTTTGTATCGTGTTGTGATGTCCAAAATAATAAATATTACTATTCTATTCTAAAAATACAGAAAACCAGCGTATAGCACCCCTGTGCTATGTTTTGCCGAGTGAGTGAGGGTACCGGAGGACCACCCGGGGGGAAGGGGATAAAAGGTTGGCAGCGCTCTCCACTGGTGTTGCAGGTGTCCATGGGTGGCGGCAATTGCTTACAATCAGGTGATCCGCCTGCTCATCTGCTATCTATCACATAAAACAAATTGTTTTTCGACCATAACTTTATTTGAAGACAACCAAAAAATTGCAAGTCAGTTCCTCGTTTACTTTCCTCAATAAAACCACAGATTTAGCGCAATCACGACCTTGAAATTAAAATAGTGCGGCCAGTCGGTTTTAGCCGATCCCATCTATCTCTATCAAATCTGAACTATTTTGGTCTTCTTAGGAAGTATTCACACTTGTGACACAACTTACTTTTCTATATATGAACATAAATGCGGTATAGTGGTACCCTTGCCCATGTATTTTGCAAAACAGTCTTGTAGCGAAGTGAGGGTAAAGTCTATAGTGTTTTATAGAGAAATATTGACTAATCTAAATGTCACACAACCTAAGAAGACAGGATTAGTTCCGATGTTTAAAATAGTATCGTCATAATAGTATCATTACATACGCAATTAAAAAATAATAATCCAGGGAAACGCCATTGCTTTTATATAATAAAAAAACGTTGTGTGCTCCACTAGAGCGATTTGCTACGTTAGCCGCTACGAGCTGCTACGTCGTAGCAAAAGTCGTAGTATGAATTAGTTCTTTGCTTACGTATACAGCAATCTTCATCTCAGCGTATTATTCTCAGTTCCCAGTTGCCCAAGAGCCCAGGGTACGCTTGGACTATCGGCCAGGATTTAGAAAGTCTTGAAGATATAAAAAGATACAAAAATAACGCTCCAACATAATATTACATTATAATGTTGTTTTTTTATGGACGCTTGAGATAGTTATAGATCTACTTTGTATTCGTGTTGGCAACAAATAATAAAAATGAATGTCGCAATGCGCGTTCCTTTCTCCTTATTACTACGGATTCGCGGAAACCTCGCCGACCTGCTTTTATAAAAGTGCATGTTTAGCAGTTTATTTCACTTAGATCACTTACCGTCTAACATTTATATATTATTTTTAGCATCTCAATCACGCCCTCCAAAGAACTTCCTTATAGACTATCGGGAGATTTAATATTATAATGTACTAGCCAAAGTGTGGCTCCACTTCGTAACACAACATCCGATCTCAGCAAAGGGTACAGTCAAGTTCAAAAATATGTATACCTAAGTACACTTTAGGACCTTGTTACAGTACATATGTATAAGAAAACGACTTCCACTTTCTTATAAATATGTATTGTGATAAGGTCCCAAGGTGTACCTATACATATTTTTGAACTTGACTGTACCAAACACTAAATAGCGCAGAAAAAAGAAAATCTAACTAGGGAATGTCATTCCATTCTTCATAGTTGTTACCAGACTAATCAAATCCTGTACCATGTCATGGAACCGGCTCTCGCATCTCGTGCAATTTTTTTTTGCACGCACATGCACACTGTGGAATGACTTTCGAGTCGCAATGTTGTCATGTCTTTTTTCGAGGAAAACGAAGTTTGGAATTCTGCACTAAGCGGTTCTTAGACGCAGAGTGTCCTTGAGGTCAAGAAAGAAAACAAGACCTCGCTGAGATGACGGCGGAAAATATTTAAAGATCGACAGGAAACCGAACACAAAAGTGGTACGTATCAATGAGTGTGTAATGAGCGTGGTGGGGCGCGGAACCGCCGCGGCCGCGCATCGATCGCGGCCCGGTCAGCCCGCGCCGCTCTGACCTCTACTAGGGGTGCCAAATATTTTAAAACACCTATAGAGGTAGATGCGCCTAGCTCTTAATTGATTTTTAGGGAATGAAATGCACTTGGGAAAAAGCCCTTAGGAAGTACCTGGTCAGCGTTTCTAAGAGCCAAACCCGCAAACTTCACGTAAATATTATATATGCAAAGTATTAAAACGAGAATTAACGCGACGTTTATTTTTAAATACATTGTATGTATTTACTGCTTGTTTCGGCTACGTTGCAGCAGCCGTGGTCACAAGCGATTATGTTATGTATAACGTAATCGCATACTTTTACATTATAGCGATAGACGGTTCGTTCAGATTATGGGTGAGAGGTGAGATAAAAAAAGGCAGATAGTCAATTGACTATTTCACGATTACGCAGAGATCAAGTCCAACATCATTACTATTTTAGCAAATGCATCTATGTCTTTCATTTAAAATTCAAATCATCATCCATCAAATTACAATTACATCAAATAACAACACATTTGTTGTTCTCTTTCACTTTCGACGTTATCGTATCGTAAAATCTAGCAGTTCGTACTCGGATCTTTAGAGCAGTATACCTGGTCGTTCCAGAGGCAACCCTAGCACAAGACTCGACTTCTGACACGCCAGAGTGACTTCCCGTCTGTGTAATAAAAGTTTAGCGATACGGTGTTCATTCAATCTACGATTCGGATGAAGCGTATTGATTTTTACAAATTACCGTTGATATTTTTCTTTTCGTTACGTTTTAAAAATATAGTCTCAGATTAATTTTTGGCAGCGCACTTGTGACTCCACTGGTGTTGCAATCGCTCACCAACAAGTGATCCGTAGTGCGTAAACTCTTGCAGCTATCAAATACAGGTTGTATCTGTGGACATTTACATCCCTTTAACCACGTTTCCTACCAACTGTTAAGTGGCCTTACCATGAGCTTGAAATACTATCCTCGCTATCCAAAACTATTGCTCTGTCACTTTCAATTGCATCACAATGAAAGAGACAAAGCGATAATTTTCATAGCGAGGATAGTATTTCAAACTCATGGTAAGGCCACTGAGCAACATTTGTTCTATGACTTTTGGAAATTCGCATAAAAAATCATTTTGTCGAAAGTTTTTTCGATGAATTTCGAAAAGTCGTTGAACAAATGTTGTTCAAAACGATGGGTAGAACACTGGATGTAAATGTTGACAGACACACCCTGTATATCCAGTCAGACGCTCTATGAACTAGAATGAACAATTTCATCCAAAAATTGTGACGGTAAACTGTCGACAAAGCTCAGCAACAGCGCTTATTAGTTTAGTTGCCTGGTCCCAGGACCCGCCGCCATCGGCCACGTCGCACGACGGCTTTATCGACCAGCCATTCGTAGAAACGATCTATTTTAATCGACTTGACGTTGCGGTTGTAATAATATTTGAGTTTGAATACAAAAGTACGTACCTAATGTTGATATGATATGACATACTTTGTTTCGTTTCGTGAAAGACATATAGAGTTAAATATATATTTCGTGGAGAAATGTTCCAGTTTAACTTGAAAGAGATGGAAAATGATCCACTATCATAATATCAGCCCACATACCACTGCTGAGTATAGGCCTCTTTTTACATTACTAGGCAATCTGCTACGAGCCACTACGAGCAGCTACGGACGTAGCAAAAGTCGTAGTATGAATTAGAGAATTCTATCTATGGAACTAACAGAGCTTATTCCTTCCATAAGAGCCGGCGACGCATTTGTGATGCCTCATGATGCTGATGCCCATGGGCGGCGGTGATAGCTTACCATCAGGTAAGCCATCTTCTCGTTTCTCCCCTACAATATAATAAAAAATCTTTTGTATTTCAGTTCAATTAAAAGAAACAATGTTTTTAACGTTCAGGCTACAAATCGATTTCAAGTAAAGAATTTAAAGTAAATACAAAAAAACTTTATACATTTGTCAAAATTCAAGCCATCCAATGTTTTGTAGTAAGAAATTCTTAAGCCTTTGTCATCCTCAGTTATGTAAGTAATAAAACTTTCACGATTGGAAAGCATTGGCTTTTGTTACGTCGTCTGACCATTAACAGAAGCTAAGTAGCTTGTCCTCGGAACCTTTGATAAATCACTTAAAGATGATAGATACCCTTATTCTTAGTAGATACCGATTGCCAAGTAGTCTTGAGACTTGGCAATTTTATTTATAAATCGGTAGGCCGATGGAATTCTTTGTTGCATAAAAACTTACAGATGAGTAATGTCCATATAATATAATATGACACTCACTGTCACTTAAGAAAAAATAAATTCACCCATATCTTAACACACATAAAGATTTTCCATGATTAAGATGAACATTAAGTGTAAATGACGTGTCTGAGTGCAGCAGTAAGGTTTAGTGAAAATGCCTTTTTTGATATTCAAATCTTTCCAAAACTTTACATTCCTTCGAATAGAAGTTAGTTAGTTAAATACTAAATGTACCTACTAAGTAGTTATGTAGCTTGTCTTCGAGAAATCTTTGAGTTTGAGGCCATCAAAATGAGCTCTGAAGATATTATTATTCAGGTCTCGTTTTGTGTTTAGCTTTATATCGCGGGCTGTAGAGAGCACTTTGACTACAAATTACAATATGTAAGCCTACTCGCTAATTGCAAATTCGGCAACAAGTCCTAGACATTTCACAAGGTTACATGTTATTTTTATAGTAATTGAACTGCATTTCATTAAGTAATTAATAAAGTAAATATCATAAAAATACAATATCCTAGGCCACTGTTAAACCAATATAATAATATGTAATTTTATCTTTCTTAAAGCCCAATTAGTTCGAAAAAGGCGTATGTTTTGCGTTTTAACAAACGTAACAAATATTCATTGCAGATGAACGACTGACAAGCATGTTTACTTAAACATTTAACGAAAAAAAAATTGAAACCAACCAATCAAAACACCATGAGGAATGGGAACGTATCGAATGCGAAATGTTATTAGAAAAATCCGGAGTAGTGAAAGCTACGCAAATACTGTCAACCGTAATTTGAAACGGAGGGGCGGAAAATAGGGTTCTATTCTTTTTCTCTTCTTTTTGTGAACTTCATTTGCAGCGAAAAGGAATTTTGGAGTCCTCAAATAGAGATCATGCATATGAACGAGTAAAGGGCGCCAGTTTAGAAACTCTCTACGATCTAACAGCATTCACAAAACGCTTATTGTAACTTGCTTTGATAGTCATACATTATGAATTCCTTTTCATATTTTCCTATTTTGTATTTTCAAGATGAAATATTCGTAGTTAACTTTTTCACTGCTATCAAATGATAGATGTAATTTCAGGTGTCCGTAAGCTGGCAGCTGCCTCAGCCAACGCATCGGGTTGGCCATTCAAATAGGCCGCCCATTCTGGGCACGCTGAGTTACGGGGCAGATAACAGTCCTTTAAAAATATTTTCATCTCATTCTTAATTTTTTTTAATAATATTGTTGTATTCTTTTTCATTTTTACGTTACTCTACTTACATACTCGTGCGTATTTTCAGACTTTTTGTAGAAGATTGCGGGCCGATTTTTCATCGGTTTTTTTTCTTATTATTTCTGACCTATGTATGTATTTCATATAGGACGTGTGACGTGACGTGACTTCTCTTCTTCTTTCTTTCTTTAAAGGACTTCACAAGATCTTTTAATAATAAATTTTTGAACACACATATACTTTATCTTCAACTTACGTATATTTCCTATACTTATCTATATATTATATCTATCTTCAAATTACGAAAGAAGAGTCGGCCACGTCATCGTCGGTAATGACCTTTTCGACTTAAAAACCCTTGCGAATAAATTACGAGCGCTTCCTGTGTTAACGCACAGGGTAAATTTGTCAGTAGCAAGACAGATTTAGGGCCGGTTTTTTGATCCGTAGTTACCTTTTGGTTAAATGGATTATAGTTCTCTTTGACAATCGGTTAGGATCAAATGGTCCAAATGACAGTCCATTGGCTGTAATATAGCTAATGGTTAACCTAACTATTCAATATACATATATAACCTATCAAAAAACACTTTTTATTGATATTTGACAATTAGTTACTTTTTTAACGATTAGTTTAGTTTAACTACGGATCAAAAAATCGACTCTTAGACGCGTAAGGCGATTGTTGTTGTTTTAAGTTGGGTTAAGAATGCCTATATTTTTCTTAGTCTGCAGGTTGAACCTATCTAGGCGATCTTTGATTAATTGAATTTGTCATAAGTTTTACCGAGCGACTACAAATAGGAGGTTCTTCAAAAAAGGAGTGTTAAGGTTCTTAAGGGGTCGGGAACACGTATGCAAGTCCTCTAGAGTTGCAGGCGTCCATAGGTTGCGGTAGTTGCTTACCACTCGCCAACAGCACGCTTGTTTGCCACCGACGTTGTATAAAAAAAAACCAGCGAAAATCAAGATAAAAATGTAGGTGATACAATTAGCCGGGATTACTATTGTGATAATAAAAAAGAAGGTAACAGTGGTGTTATTAAGTGCAAGCGGCCCCCATGTGGCGGCAATGGTTCCTGATATATTATTTTATTTGCTCGCAGCGAGGTCGCCGGGCAACCTTGGCCTATTTGCGTAAGCGCGCAAATAAAGTTATGTCTACAGGACTCGGGAGGACAGCCTTACTTACAAGAACCAAAGTTAAATACACTCCATGTTAAAACTAAAGTAAATTTGTAAGTACGAATGTGAATGATAAATAAAGATGTGGATTTTGTGAAGACATGAGAAAGTTAGAAGACGGAAATTAATAAGCTAATTTTCATTCGAATTTTTTATTCGAATTTCCGAAAGTCATAAAACAAATGTGATTCAGAAAAGTTGGTAAAAGACATGGTTCTTTAACCACGTAAACCACCGAATGTAAACGTTCACAGATACACCCTGCAGGTATGAGATGCGAGCAAATGGTTTTTAGTTTAACCTATTTCCTACGGTTAAATTGATTATGTTACATTCAACATTAACAAATCCTGCCATGTAATTGGCAAATTCCTTATTCATAATAACAAGGTACACCTTGTAAAATTCAATCTATCTTACAAGATTAAAGCCCTTAACAATCTCCGGCTGCCACAGCCCTCTAGGAATTCCGAATTAACTTACCACAAAAATAGGTCAAGAGCACACTGTGCGACATGTTATAAGCCTAGGGGTATCTGAAACCGCGTTGAATTGTAACAGGTGGGATCCAGGCAAACCCCCTCCCCCTCCCTTACGACCCTATCTTCATGCCCTCCTTGTTCCGTGACGAGAATTATGTAACTCAGGATGATTTCGCATTTTTCCTGAACATTAAAATTCCAATCGCACACAAAGATTTATTTGCTAGAAAACTGACACGGAATATTGATTGGTGTCAAAAAGTCTGTTACGAGGAAATCCTCGTTTGTCGTTTTAGAGCCAAGATGCCCTTAATAACGGCGAGTGGTTCCCTCTTATTTAGTGTGGTTTGTAGTAGAGCGCTGGCAGCAGCTAGACATATCATTAAATAGTGTTATCTACTGTTTGTCCATTTTAATATTGCTTTTAAAATACGTCTATCATTTCAACGAAATATCTAAAACATTGGTAGTTCATTTGACTAAATGTTTATGACCTCTAGTCCACATTAAAGGTTATAGACCGGAAAATTCAAAAGGAAGAAAGTCCAAATTATACGAGCATTTTAATACCTGTTTTATTGAAATAAAGATACTTATCATAATAAAAAAATTGTTGGTTTAGGAAAAATATCAAACTCAAAGGAGATATTTACGGAATAATAAGCATATTAATGCCCTCAAATATTTTATTATTAGTACGCTTGCCTTGCCAAAAGAGATTTTCCTCTATAATTATGTTGGTGGAATGTAAAATTCAGAAATCCTGATGTTTTTCCTTGTTTGCGTTTTCGGTCATATTTCAAGGCAAGATCGCATTTTCCTTTGTTTTATTGTTTTCCATCAAAAAGTTCAACCACATTTCATTCATTCGCCGCTAATACAACACAACCTGATGCTTATAATAGGATTGTGGATTAAAAGTAATAATTGAATAATCCCTGTAATACAAAATATTCTTTTATTTTTATTTTCTTCTTAGTAACCACAGATGATGATGATATTTAACATTGAATAGAATAGAATAGAAAATTTGCACGTAGATACTTGGTCAGCCGTCATACCCAAACGCTGATCCACCTTTTGGCTTACTATCGTACTTATGATAAGCATTCTATTCGAATACAACAAGGTCGTATTTTGCATGTATGTATCCCTTTGACAATGACGTGTGAAGCGAATCATCAATCAACGGGTCCGGTTCCCTATGATAAACGAGGTATAAAGTAATAACAAGAGAACTGATTTACTTTTTTTCATTCATCATTGACGCCTCGTTGGTCTAGTGGTTTAAGTACCGGGCCGTGATCTCGGTGTCCCGGGATTCATTCCTAGGACGAGCAAAAGTATGTTTCGAATTTTTCGAACATAGCTCGGGTTTGTGAATCATCAATCAGCATTAGGCAAGTGTGGTGATTAAGCCTAATCCCATCATAGTAGCGATGACTTGATTTCTATCATGGAGGACTTTGCCCTGCAGTGGGGCAGTATATAGTCTGATAAGTACTTTACTTTACCTTACATTTATCATTAGCTAAGAGCATTCGGCCGTCGCGTTAACACAGAAGAAACGTAAAAAGGACTCGGCCGCACTTAAAGTACCCTCGCCGTGGCTACATATTAGCTTTCAAAGGGCATGTGACCTAGTTGAGGAATGCTTTAGGTCGCGGCGCCCCGGAGCGAATGCCTGCGTCTGGATCGGCGCGGGGAGCGTGGGATCTGCCATTTTGTATTTGCTCAATACTGCCGGGAGCATTGTACAGACAGACACAATTCAGATTACTTACTACAATTGTTTTTAATTCAATAAATTACTGCATAAGATAGTGGGTGAAATCACGGTAGAAAATATTAAATACAAACTTAAAGATTGCTTCATTGGACTACTGTAGAAATAATATTAATTTTTAAAGCGGCTGGAGAAAGTAATCCCCTTAAATTTAGTGGTTTTTATAAGCTTTCATATAAGTAAATGTACTGTATTTTATTATGATAAATAAATTGGGTTACAAGTGCGCTGCAACCTTTTATCCCCTTCCCCCCCCCCAAGTGGGCCTCCGGTACCCTCACTCACTCGGCGAAACACAGCACAGGGGCTGCCTCACGCCGGTTTTCTGTGAGGCAGTGGTATCACTCCGGTCAAGCCGGCCCATTCATGCCGAAGCGTGGCTCTCCCACAGTTAAATCACTTATTGAACATTATGCAAGTTTTCACGTAAGATTTAGAAAGTGAGTGAATAGGCTGTTACTAAACAGACATGCTTCACTCTCGGCCATATCATCACTTACCAGGTCCATCATCACTAATTAAGAGGAGATTGCGACCAAATGTCTGTTTATACTAATAAAAAAAAGTTGAAGCCTAAAATAATTAAAACGACTGTCACTTAACGGTTTATGTGGAATTTAGCCGAGTGAAAAGTGGATTGAATTTTTCATATTACCATTGAAGGGCCTTGTCCCTTCGCCTGAACATAGGCTCCATGTGTCCCGTATGCTAATGACGGTACTAGCCCAATTCACTGGGCGGACAGATGAATCAGATTCTCGGAATCGATGGGCATTGTTTCAATTTTGTGACGTCACGCTTCTGCGAAAATACAAGGGTCGTTGCTTTTCACGCTCAATGGAATGAAAACAGCTTGTGTTATATTATGCTGTATAATGTAGATGACTAACAAGTCTCTTTAACTAAATTGCTTTTTCCATTGAAACAAAGCTTGTATTTCCATTTTCCTTTTTATTTCTTTCCCGCAAAATATTTTCAGAGTTTGGATGAGTAGGGCGGACATATAATATAACATAGATTGTTATCGATTGTTTTCCGCGGGTAACTATTTATGCTGAATAATAGATACCAGTTTGAGTTGTCAACATCATCATCTTAGCGTGTGATTCCCGATTGCGCCCAAATTTTTTTTTTATTCAGATTAAGTCCTTTACAGAACATTTATGAATATCAAATTTTGTAATCTACCACTGATTCGGAAGGTCAAAGCCAACCTTTCGGAACACGGAATACGCTTCGATCATGATCCAGAATTTGGATAGTCTAGTAATCATAACGTACAAATATTCGTGTGATGAACACTTGTGTTTGTTCAGTGTCTGGGTGTAATATATGTATTCAAGTATAATATTTGTGATATCTCTGTTGCCTGATATCTGTAACACTTGTGCTTAAGCTACTTACTACAGAATCAGGTTAAGTATGAGATGTTGTGAGAATTTATTATTAAAAAAAAAAGATTAACCGGATTTACTGTATGCAAGAACATTCCCGTCAATTGACCATTGTAATAGCGCGTAAGCCCAGCGGATCGCGAGCGCAGCCGGCAAATCAAGTTAGCGGCGGCGCGGGCGCGGTGTCAGGTGTCGTATTACATGCGAAACGCCCTTAATGCAGCGCCGTAAGCCGATTGTGTGCTGACCAGTGATGGGCCTATGCATATCGTGATAAATGCTATTCTTTTTTGATATCTAAACAATTCAACGCTATCTCCCATGATGGTAAATGTTAGGTACTATCCTGCCCAAGGCTGGATCACGTCGCGCCGTAATAGTAATTAGTAACTCTATTCTTGAGATTTTCCAATTTGTAGCAACACTTTAATCGTTCAAAAACTCCATCATATACATACGTATAATTATATACAGCAAGAGAAATTTCCAATACATACGATAGGGACACCCCTGAACGTAACAGCTGCGGAATGGTTGGGATTTCACAATATTTACATCTTATTTAAGCGTGTATCGACGTTTTGAGAATGCTCGTTAGTTAGTCGAATCTACAATTAGATCGATCACAAGGCAAATCAACCCCTACGAGAGTTTTTAACTGTCAGACAAACTTTAAATCTTGGTACAACTTTTGCATCTAAAAAAGAAAGACGAAGTACTCACTATCAGATTTAACCTAGAAAACGATCTTTACTGTTATACCTACAAAATACAACACGCGTAAGATCAGGTAGAATTGAGGGCGACCTATTTTAAGTAAAAAAGTAGCTGCTAACAGCAATTTTCAGGAATATTCGTACAAGTCGTCCCTAGATAATTCAAGAACGCTCGAGTGGGCACGCTTAGTAGAGCGCGTCTATCGAGAAAATAACTTCTAAAAGGGATATAGGTACGCACCACACTTAAAGTCACCTTATTTTTTTTCAATTACATAAGTAAGTGATACGCAAGTTACATACCTACTGACTGGGAGCCCGAAAATCTAAGGCGGTCGCGCGGTAGACCGAGGTGGAATGAGTTTGATTCGTATAGCCCAAACTTCACCACAGCGCCCAAAAGCGTGAAATGCGGAGAAGGGTAAGGAAGCATTTGCTCAGTCGTGGGTTATATCGTCTCTTAATAAGTAGAATTCAAAAATATATTAATTAGGTTGTCCAACCTAAACCGAGAAATAGGATATAAACGTTGACTAAAATATATAATTGATTGCGGCTCCTCGTTGATTACCTAGAACAACAGAGCTAGCATGGTATTTACTTTCGGATTAGGTCGATGTATATGATGTTGTTTGATATTTATTTATATTATATGAAATTTACTCAGTATCCTATGGGGAAATAAAATGTGTTAATATGAATTTGATGATCGGATAAAGAAGTATGCGATTTTGTAGTATAGAAAGCCAGGCGTCAATTTACACAAACACAAAAAAAAGTTAAACACATTTAGATCAATATCCATTGAGGAAACAGATTGCAACCTGATGTTTGGCTGTATATACAAAACTTTCAAATTTCTTCAATCGACTCTCATCCTACTGTCATACACATTACGTTGAATACCAACAGAGAAAATCTGACAGGTCGTGGTAACCTGATGTGTGGCTGACTGTACGTACAGCCACACATCAAAGTATACAAAACTGACAAATTTCTTCAATCGACTCTCATCTTACTGTCATACTCATTAGGTTGAATATCAATTGAGGAAATTTGACAGGTTGTGGTAACCTGATGTGTGGCTGACTGTACTATATGAAATCGACAAGTGTCGAATAAACGGTCTTACTAATTACACGACACGCTTTTTCATTTGCCAAATGGTTTTATCCGAGGTAAATTTCATATAATGGGTTTTAAACCTATTAAGTGGGTAGTTAACGTAATCTGCGGATGTTATAAGATAATTTAATGTGGTTATAAATTATAAATATATTACTTTTTGATGCATAAACATTTCGTATTGAATATAAATGAGTTTAGTATACGCTAATCATCCGAGACTACTTCAGGCCCCCAATTCTCTTGCATGTAATATTTATCGAAAATAGATATCGTAAATAGTTTTCGTGCGATATCCGCCATGTTTTTTTGTATGGAAAATAAAAAAACTTCGTTTAAATTAATTCCCAGCCTTTTATTAGTATTAATGATGATAACTACTCTACTTTATTATTATCAAACCAAGTAAAAGTATCTTCAGAGAATCGGTAAAATGATCGGCATGTAAAACAATTGTAAAGTTTCAAAAGTATCGTACCCACCGTGTCCCCTCACTATCGCTAGTCTGCTTATAGCAAAGAATCGCATATGAACCGTAGTATTTTTCTTTAAAGAAAATGTTAAACAGTTATTACAGGTAATCTGATTGGCCTTAGCAACTGAAGTGGAAAACTTTATGAAAGTTGTTGTGGTTGTCTTGAGAATAATCTAACTGCATTCATTATGGTTTATTAAAAGATAACAATTATAATATGGATGCATACAATTTAGGAATACACTATAATACGATACTGGACATTGTTTTTCAAAATTATAAAAGCATCAATTAATCAAACGTCACTCATATTTCAGTCATGATACAACAATTTGTTTTCTTTTAAACAGCCGTTTACTTTCGTGGTTCCAAATAACTACTCAAAATAATAACTTTGACTAGTGATTTCGAATCACGAAACATACTAGAATCTAATTTATTTATGATAAACAGGTTGTTTATGACCGAAGAAGTAAATATCATCAAAATTACATTTAAAGGACTAATTTTGTTATACAGAGCTCTGAAGGTAGAATAACAAAAATACCGACCGACTATTTCGTAGCACAGAATGTTTATTCTCACAGAAGACTGCTACGCGTTGCTACGAGAGCTATGAGTGCTACGGCGTAGTGTTCCCCCCGCAGACGCGTGGGCGGCGGAAAATTACGTAGCGCGTGTTAACAATGCGCCAGTTTACGTTCCAGCCTGACATTACAGCTGAAGGGAATGTAATCTACTGGTGTTTACCCTCTCGATTGATTAGGGTTATAGTTTACTGTTGTTAGAGACACGCTTCATTTAGACTTTACCAACGGAAATGTTTAATAAGTTACCACAAAACGTTATTGGCTTACCGCTGCTTAATGCAGAAAGGTTACCCTTTCTGATTTTTCTGTAGGAGATTATTTAAATGATAAGCACTCCTGAATGTGTTGCTCGCCTCGCCTGTCCTTTTATGTGTAATTTAATTCCTTAACATTACTGTGACGATTGTCTAAACGATACTGATTATAATAAAGCATTGTATAGCATCTGTTACTGTAATCTTAATAAATTACTATCTAAAAGAAAATTGTAATAATCAGCTGTTTCTTCTCGGCAGAAATCGACTTTCGGAATCAGCGATAAATATTTTTTTTGACATTAATGAATTCTGTTTCTATAACGCAAAATTAATTCGCATAACTACAAATTCTTTATAAAGTCTTACTGTTTGCTATTTATAATTTGCAATTGTTGATGACACGAGAATTGGAGGCGTGGGGCGCCGCCTTTCGATATTTTTTTACCTACAAGTATAATATAATATATAACGAAAGTCTATAACTGTATACCAAAGGTTTCTATTTTCAAACATCACCCACACAAAAGCGTTCTTTCTTTCTAAATGACACATGCGATAGGCTTAATAAGCCAGGAGACGTTCAACCCTAAGGGGTGGTTCACCAGTTTTTAGGCCGTGAACAGCGAAGGCGTCGCTCCGCCCTTAGCCATCGCTATCGATTGCGGAGCCACGGCCAACTTCTAACGATCTTACAAGGAACTCACCTACCGACAACTACCAAGTTTTTGAAGGTACATGTCGACAGGACGATGATTAACTTCTTATTAGGAAGCGTAAAGTCTAAGGTAAGTCTATCAATTTCTTTGCTTAAGTTTAGTTTAAGATTAGCGAGGAAACAGATAAGCTTGTGAAAAATAATGTGTAGAGTATTAGTAATACATCTAGTTATATAGTGTCTTCTGAACTCTATGTAGAATATTATCATATTCATCATGTATCAAAGTGTCAATATAGGTAAATAACTATCATGATAGCTTCTAGTTCGGATACGGGATGGACTATTAACAAAATTGTAACATTGTATAAGAACAGTATTTCAAGATTTTAAAATTGTACGCCATTACGGAAAAAATCTTCATGTAGTAAAGTACTTTTCTACCTTCATAGCTCAATCAAATCTGGCATTTAGGATCCGTCAATCTTCTACACCATGACGTCAGTATGTATCGTCCAATTCCATTTCAGATGTGCTTTAGAGGGAGATAGAGTGATTCTACACCACTCTGACCTCATAGATCGCACACCCACGTTAAAACCATTACTTTTCATAGATTTTCTAGTTGAAATTCATAAGACACGGACTCACATTTGTACTTATAATACGAATATGGTTACACCTATCGGTTACACCAGTTTGCGTATGTATACGAAATAAGTGCGAGAATCAAACTTGCCCCTCACAATTTTCTATTTATAGAATGAACTGGCATCTTATAGGCAAATAAGCTCATATTAAGTTTACTGTGCGTAGGTAGAATGTTAGTGATCTCAAAAACTTGCAAGATTCTCATCAGAGAAGGTTCTACTATTCACTAAATGGCTCGATATATAAACAACAGCCGATACGTTGCGTCTTACTACCTTCGACAAAATACCTACATATACTCAGATATATTTTCACTTTTCAGAGGAGTTGCGAATGTACATTACACCACAAAATAATGTGTAGACAACTTTGTGATTACAGTATCTATACCATGGAAGCCTTCACAAAAATAGAAATGAAGTTTAAACCGAGTAGAATGGCACAACAAAGTCGGAATTAGGGCCCAGTGAATCGATAAGGCGTGGGACGCGGGAAGTGCCGGGTGTAAATGCGCAACGTCTCGACTTGGTATCAACGGTCCCTACTGAAATGGTGACTGGTGTTGAGTGGAGGGTTGAGTGACACTGCTCAATGGGTGTTGTGTTGAAAGGGTTTTAGTCACACGAGGCCAGTTATCGCGATCCTGGTAAAGTAGAACTATTATATTTATGCAATTGATAAATAACGTGAAGAAATAACTAAAAATATAAATAAATAAATAATAAATTGAGACGACAGCATATAGATTGTCCTAGTCCCAAACTAAGGTTTTCCCTTGTGCTATGGAAATCAGAAACAACGAACTCACAAACACAAGGGTGTTTATAAAATGAGTATGGACTCAACACAAATATCTGTTCCATCAACAAACATTTGTGTTAATGCGGAAATCGAACCCGCCACCCTTGTGCTAAAGCAATTGAGCAAGCATTATTTTTACTAATAAAGATAGAGCGATTTCAACATACTGTTTTTTTTACTTATAAGAGCTATTAGAGAAGACGTATTTATGGGATTATATCTGGTATTCATGTATGAAATGGAAAATAGTTTGTGAATTGACAAACTTTGACAACACGAGTACGATTACGTCATCCATCGTAGTTATTTATCACGAAGTTATGCATTTTACGTGATGGAACTTTCATTGCCATGCGAAATGGATTCTACGGAATAATAAAATTAATCCAAATACACCCACGCGCTTTAACGGCGGGTAATTTATTCATAACTTAATGCAGAAGTGTATATGAAAACAAGCAGCTCTTGGCAAATAGTTTCGGTGCTTGGTAAACATATTGACAAGTATAGCTGCGTGTTTTAATGTAATTTTATTTAAGTATATGTAAGTGTGTGTAGGTGGTGATAAGATGCGTATTAAAAATTTATATTATATTAAAATATGTATACGATTTTTACCATATGATTTAACATTAAGAGGAAAACAGAATGTACTTAGTGTACGTTACATATCCTTCGTACTTGACTAACCAGTGATTTTATAAGCCAATGTAGCCAAAATATCACCGAGTAGTCATTATTACTTATTCGTTACTTTTAAAACCTGTTTGTTTTTAATTTTGTAAAATCGTTACTGATATTGGCACAACTCATAAACTATATGTTCCAAAAATATAATAATAACCATTAACAACCTCGACTAAATGTGGCATATACTTAAAGCAACGGTGTTTTAGCGCCGTTTGTAAAACCTCTATATACTTAGTTACTTTGACGTAAACCTCTAGGGGTATTTTGTAAGTATCAAGTGCTTATAAAGCAAATTAGATACATTGTTTTCATAAACTTGCATTTATCTCTACTTTTATTGTTTCAAAGCGCGAATGTCGACGCGCAATGAATGAAAACTGCCAGAGCGCCGCCCAAAGGATCGTTATAACAACACTGTGGGAGAGCCATGCTTCGGCGTGAATGGGCCGGCTCGACCGGAGTGATACCACTGCCTCACAGAAAACCTTGTGCTATGTTTCGCCGAGTGAGTGAGGGTACCGGAGGCCCATCGGGGGGGAAGGGGATAAAAGGTTAGCAGCGCACTTGTGACTCCACTGGTGTTGCTTGTGTCCATGAGCGGCGGCAATTGCTTACCATCAGGTGAACCGCCTGCTCGTCTGCTACCTATCACATAAAAATAAAACTGTAAAGTTGAAGTTACACTTCAACAGTGTCCTATCGACCTCTGTAAGACAACAGCAATTCCGTGTCCATTGACCCCGGTTATCTTTGCTCCGGTAGAAATCGATACTCGTACATTGTCTAAAACGACGTGAACGAATTTGGCTCGTTTTATTTCTAAAAAGCCACGAAAGAGGCCACTTGACATGTTAGGAATCTACTGTCTCAAAGGCGAGGAAAAGTGATACGAATCGCGATCGCAGGGTCTCGCGTTTGCACTTTCCTTTTTAGACTTGAGCCTTTCTTAATCATATCCACCCCTACTTGATCGAGTCTTATAGCTATTTTTATAAGAATTATATGTCCTAAATATCAGCTAATTTGAAATTTGCACGATATTGGCGTGGGAAGGCAAGCTTGTAAGACTTATTACTGTAATTCTGTTTTTATTGTACAAGGGTAATAAAATACCCCGCCCGTCTGGCTAAGGCACTATCATGCATCCAAATCTTAACAAAGACAACGTTCATACAGCGGTGGAGACATCTATTCATAAAGATGAGATTTTATCAATTTCCTTCTTGATAATTAAAAAGATTGGGTTGCTTAGGGCGATGAATAGTCCCTTAGAGTTGTATTGAAGTAACCGGAGCCCGTATTCTCTTTGATTATATCTGGTTGTGCTCAAATTGTAAGACAAACATCAATATTAACTTATCTCACCACTGCGGCTCCCAAACACTTGACGGGATTGGGGCATGACCCGACGTTTATTTAATTATGATATCCGAATATACTCGGCTATGGAGGGCTCTTACTACTTTATTTACTACCCAATAATATTGTTGATAAACTTTCAGAGAATTATTTATTAAAATTCATTTTCGTGTATTGCGAAGTCAGGCTTTAGGGATTTTAACGTATTCAAGTAGTCTACTTCTAAGCGCCAGGATAACTTCGTTCCACCCTATTTTTTATTGAATGTTTGCCTAAGTACACTCTGAGTATGAAATTCTACTAAGATTTTGCTATTCTGTTCGAGGTAAAGACAACTCCAAAAAACCAAAATGAGTGGTGTAACTAAGATGGCTTTATTTATATTAGAAGACTGATCTTACCGTTAGCCAGTAAATTGTAATCACATAGAAGTTGTATATGACGTCTGTTTCCGTCTTGCTAGATCTGTAGCTGTTCGACGTCATATTCATCGTGATCAGAATTTTGTTCATCGCATAGAGGCGTAAGCACCCTTGCCTGTTGTCTAATGTCTCAAAATATATATATGGTTTTAGTTCTTAGCTTCCTCTCGATTCGCGGATGGACATTTGATAAACCGATTACCCTCGACTAACAAAATGATTTCTAAATTCAGCAGTTCTATGAGCAGTAGGGCTTCCTACACTGTACTTGCCCATCGTGTTTTTTTATTCCAAGAGGCGTCATCGCTTGTCAATCATCGATCTCCGGCAGACGTAACCAGCCTAAGCGTAGGTACTAATACTTCGGGCTTATCACTGAATTCTTTCCTTAAAACTATGCAGAAATCGCATACATCAGCATGAAGCAAATCCCCTGACCTTTTTACGTTCTATTTACTCGCCTATCATAAAATCGTATCATTTTATCAGCTCACTGGTTGCCGACCATCGCCACACGAGTGGTTGCATTAAACGGGGAAAATACTGTATGCAGAAATTTAAAAAAACATCAGGTATTTTTATTTATTCCTTGCTGCTAATAGAATTGGTTTAGTGAAAAAATACAAAGGAGACAGCTGTATCTGCGAGTACTGGGTATCGACCAGCGGAGTTTGTTCACCCTGGCTAGACGTACCTACTCAAAAGTACTAGATGTACCTCACCTTATTGAATTACTGCATTCAAAATGAGTGCTGCTTATTGCAGGACTTCGGGGTTGCAATCTCGTGTCTTTGTTTTAACTTGCAGTCTTTTTAAAGAATGATACTTGAAAGTTACTTAAATTTCTCCAATTGGTTATAACAATGAAATAGCGATGAATTTCATATTTTTTATTGATAGCAATTTGAGAAAAGGATTAAGGTTATGACGTCGAATAGAGAATAATGTCGTCGACTTCTTAATATTAGCCAAGCTAATATAGGTGATGGCAGGTGGGGTAGGTAAAGTCCTAACTAAATAGCGCCATAGAATCGGTGAGTGAAGTCCTGGTCTTCCAGCGTCATGTGGTTCGACGATATTACCAAAATAAGAGTGACTACATGGATCCAAATAGCTCAGAGAGCTTAAAACGAACCGGACGTTATGACCGAATTGGAAATTCCCTCCTTTTCATAAGCGCGGTGACAAACACCTTTGCTTGGAGGCGTCAGGTAACGAACGAAAGAGAATAAGTATCTTTCGTCACGGGACGGCTTCGTTATAAGCCAGGACCTACAGGTATCCACCTTGACAGGAAATGTGGTGACCTGAATACATGAATTAAATCAATACAGTTATAACAAACTTGGCGTATAAATGCAAAAAAATACCTTGGTACAAATCTTGGTACATTTTCATAATTTCAGTTTCGTTCGTGACAAAGCTTTATAATTACTTTCATGAAGTTTTGCGTGCGAGGCTATTGAGGCACAAAACAAAATATAGTAATAAGCTACACGGTTTGCGAAGGTAACTGAAACGTGACGTCATATTGATTTAGTGCCGTTACATAGGGTGACCATATTAGAAGGATTATAACATAAAAAATACGGGTTTTAGACTCCTTACGGGGGGGGCTCTGATCTCGAAGTCTTTGTCTTTTTATTTATTTTATATTTAGCCTATGTAAAATTTCCAATTTTCTTCACACCGAGACTTTAAGTATGTACATATAACGTACATAAATATAAAAAATACATATTTTATAATCAATGGCTCGGATTAAATAGATTTTACTTTTGATAAGATTTAAAAGGAAAAAATATCTTTACATAATACATGTATTGTTACATTTTACTAGAAGCTTAGCCTTACGGTAGATACTCGTACTATACGCAAACCTTGTTTACTCCGTTCATTGATCGGACAATTCAACAGTAGATTTGCTGAGCTGAGCTGAGTTTATATTCCACAAATCTGTCAACTCTCCCTCTTCAATAGCAATCACAGTTGTTTCAATTATTGAGGGCCTAATCGATAAAGTATAACCCTCTTTCCCCCCAGTTGGGCGTCAGGTACCCTCACTCCCTCGACGAAACACAGCGCAAGCACTGCTCCACGCCAGTCTTCTGTGAGGCCGTGGTATCACTCGGTCGAGCCGACCCATTCATGCCGAAGCATGGCTCTCCCACGGTGAATAGTAACACCGTAGATAGGTATATCTCAAGTTAAATCTTATTTGATGGCAAATGCCTATTATACAATTGAAGAATACCTAAAGGACAAGAATTTGTGGAAATGATAAACTGTTCATCTACACAGTGTTATGTATTATGAAATTTAAATTTTATTTAATTCTTTAAAAATTTTATGATAACAAATTTGAAAAGATTAAGTTCTACTGAGTTTCTTGCTGATTCTTCTCGGTAGAAATTGACCTTCCGAATCAGCAGTAGATTATAAAATTTGACATTCATAAATGTTCTGTAAAGGACTTAAATTGAATAAAGAGATTTTGATTTGATTTGATTTGATATAGTGTGTGTCTGTATTATTTTGTGGCGCCAACAACTTGTCACCCTAGCAGTAAAGGTCACTCGGCTAATATTCGGTTCCGCGTCTCTCGAATACCGCGCCGCTTACGAAAGGTTAAAAATGGAAAAAGGTTCATTATGTCATAAGTTAATGAAGTTACGTTACGAATAAAATGTACAATTAATTTTGTTCTCTTGTTTAGACACAGTCAAACTTTATGTATCTTAATTCTTACAATGTCTTCTAAATTGCTTGAAGAAGTGTATCTACTTATTTTATCTGGAGCAACGGGTCGAATATCACATATAGATAAATAACCAATTTCATATGTAAGGACCTAATAGTATAACACTATAACATTTATCTTAAGTTTCAAATTAGAAATTAAAACCTAGTTAGTTATGTTCCTTAGTTAAAAGTCACATCTATTTGTGTCATTTTTGTTATATAAAAGTAAGGATATTAATATAATTTGTATTAAACTATTTTATATTTAATATGAGGAGGAGTTAAGGTATTTTTAAGGAAGGGCAACACGTATGCAAGTACTCTAAAGTTGCCAACCTAAATAGTCCGTAGGCGGCCGGAGTGATACCACTGCCTCACAGAAAACCGGCGTGAAGCAGCTCCTGTGCTGTGTTTCGCCGAGTGAGTGAGGGTACCGGAGGCCCATCAGGGGAAGGGGATAAAAGGTTAGCAGCGCACTTGTTGCATGTGTTCATGGGCGGCGGCAATTGCTTACCATCAGGTGATCCGCCTGCTCGTCTGCTACCTATCACATAAAAAAAACACGCTTTCACGTTTCCCTCCGTCACTCTATAAAAAAACAGAGCCTTTTTCACCCTTAAGTATAAATTTAATTCTGCAGTTTTAGATTTCGAGTTAATCCAACAAAAACAAAGGCTAGTCAAATCCACTCGGGGACAGCAAGCCTCATTCAAGCCGCGACGGCAGCTGAATAGCCCCCGCTAGAGACGGGGCGTCGCCTTGTCACAGATACTTTCATATTCCACAGAAAATACGGAAAATAGCAGACTCGCCGACGCCGCTCGGCTTGAATGGCTCAGACGATCCATAATGCGCGTCTGAAGATTGTGAGCGACTCACTGAGCTTCATTTTAAAATTACCCGTATCTATATTGAAATACAGTGACACGTTGAAATTATACTGTTTTGGATTAAAGCGGCCAGTTTTCAAAGGCGTGAAATGTTTCGAAAATTAGCAGCTGGTTTACTGCAGAGTTGCAGGCGCTACATTATCATGATTGATCCCTTTCGGACTATTTCATAAGAGGCTTTTAAGATAAAAAGCAATATATCTCGTGATAATTCGTTTTATAGTGAAAAGAGTAAAGCATATTATAATTAAACGCTACTACAGTACATACAAGAGACAAGACAATGGAAAATCAATTGTTTTAAATGCCTTTTAAAAGGCTTTGGGCGTTACGACGTTAAAGTATTTATAAGTAAGCAAGTAAATATCAGCCTATACATAGGTATACTATCTCATTGAAGGGCAAAGACCTCCATCATAGAAATCAAGTCTTCGCTACGATGGGGTTAGGCTTAATCACCATGCTTGTATTGTAAGTATTTGTACTAATTAAAAATAAACATGTATGATACTGTTAGTAAATCTTGCTCTAAATATTATGATGATGAAATAACAGTGTGCTCTAGCTACAATACCGTAACCTATTACCTACTTATCAAAGGAGGCATTCAACAACAGCGCTTTGAGCGTTAATGTAATTAAAATACTTGTCCTCATTGAATTCTTGTCATGTATTAGGCTAATCCCTGTTATGTTATAATAATGTTAGTGGTTCGTGGAAATTGGCTACAGCGTGTTATCATTCCTGTAGTAAATAAATACACGTTCTAACTGGAATGATGTCAAAAGCTATTCAACTCAAGCGAAAAGGGTGACGAGTCTACCTACCTACCTTCCTAGGCCTGTCAAATATTGTTATCGTTTATTTAGGTACCTACTTAATGTTAGTGAGTTATTTAATTTGAGTATTTAATTATCTATCTTCTATACTATCTTATAAAGAGGTAAACTCAATTGACATCGACAAAGCTTAAATACAAACAGAAAAGGCGAAACACTAGCACGATGCAATAAATGCCCAGCGCCATCTATTGGTCATCATTGGAGGACAGTGGAACTACTGTGCTGAAATGAAGTGAGGGGGCCACTTGTAAATAATAAAAACATTAACTGTTAACTACACATATAAGTACGTATACACTCGTAGCACAACTCGTAGGCTTACTAATAGAGTAGCTAAGTGTTTATTATTCTTCCTTGGTGAAAGATAAATCCTCTTTCTAAATACATATTTATGTTATTATTCACACGAATGCGCGAGATTAATAGCGATCATATATTTTAATTGTATGTAAATAACTAAAGCATTCTTTGGGTATAACTCACTAGGATGGACGCTCGGGTCGTCATCCCGGACACTAAACAGTGTTATTTTAATATTTTTTCTTCCGAAAGAAATTTAAAAAGATAACACAAAATAAGGATCACATTGGAACCTTTTATCGTTATAATTATCAGGCGGGTAACCTACATAATTTGCTTATCCACAACTGCTGCCTACTTAATCAATATCAGTGAGAGATAGCGCCGCATAACCTAGATCCCAGCAAAAACTGGGCTTGCTGCTATTGGCTATTATATTTTGTTATTTTTTTTTATTATGCTTCGGTTTCCTGAACGAAATAACTTATAGCTGTCTAGGTATATTAACTAAATGTCGTTATAACCATGGTCCAATATGTATCAACGTTGCGCAACAATTCGTAAAAACAACTAACGTTTTAACATAACCATAACTAGCTTGTTAAATTTTGTGTTAACTTTTCGGGGGGTTTGAACCCCCAAACTACCTTCCCTGGCTAATCCTGTTGCAAGTACGGATTTCTAAAATCTGCAACAGATTTTTTCAATCTTTTGTTGGGATACTAGCCCTTAGGGAAAATATATAAATACATTTTGTATTATTTTAAGGTCCCTTTTATTTCGTTTTCCAAAAGAGTCCTGTCATCAAGATACTTCAAAAAACACTGGTCTATAAGATAAAATAAGATATTTTTATTTACATAAAACATGTGTTACATTGTAATGTATAGCATAACATGGGTTGACATACCTACTTTTTAGTTTCAACATGTTTTGCCACCATCTGGCGTGTAAAATTTAAATTGAATTGACTTTCTTGAATAGAATTCTGAGATTCTATAGCAAAGTGTCTCCTTGTTGCAGGCGCGGCTATAGCGCTGATGCAGATGTTGCGCGCGCGGCGAAGCTGGAGAGAGGAGCGCGCGCGGCCTGCGGGCGACGCGGCCACCACCCCGTGCGCCCTCTAGACACAACCCTAGACACAGCACTATATACGGTGAGTAAACGAGTAAAAGAAAACATAACTACTATTACGGAAGTGGGGACCGATTCTTGTGTACTCCACATTAAAGTAGAATTAGAAATTTATATTGACGAATGTATCAAATCTCTGACTTCGACTTCTATGTTGAGTGTACGAGAATTTGAAGTCGAATTTAAAAATTTCATACTTTCGACTTCAATTCACTCGACATTGAAGTAGAATTAGAAATTTTTATGGACGAATGAAATCTTCAAATTTGACTTCAATGTCGAGCACACGAGAATTGCCCCCAAGTCCCCAATTCTGGTGATTGTAGTACATATCCATATGTAGAAAAATGGAGGATATCGCGCGAAAATTAAATAAAAACTACGTTTTTGCGATATACCTACATAGATAGATACATTCGATAAATAAATATTAACTTTTTTTGTCAATAGGTAAGTACCCAACATTTCATACTAATAATAATAAGTATCTGTTTAATGTGTAAACTCGACACGATTTCACAACATTTTAGGAAGAACCTTAGTAACACAAAATCATTATTTTTTGTCAGCACGGTGTGTGGCGATTCTCAATATTTTTAAAATTATAAATTCCTATAACATCTCATACATTGACCTGCCTCCGTAATAAGTAGCTTAAGCATTTGTGTTAAAGTAGATATCAGACAACGGAGGAAACACAAAGATAATAGGTACTTAATACATATAATAATCTTTATATACATGTACAATAAGTACATACAATAATTTTAATGTTGCTATGTAAACCAAACAGTATAAAATTAATCCAAAATTAATTTGTGAGAACAGAATCTACCAGTAGCTAAGTAGATCTAGTCGAGAAATGCACCATAAAATAAAATGTAACAACAGTTGTTCAAAAAGATGAGTTCAATTGATGTTTGAAGGGACATAAAAGTTTAACGACAAGCCCTGTATAAGCGATATGAATAACGTTTTTACACGATACTTTTTCTTCTTTTGACGACCGAGTCGTACAAACGTACGCGGGTCGTTCTTCTTTTTATCGACAACGAGCCAAACTTACAAATCAACATTTAACTTTTATATAACAGACTACTACTGATAACTAGCATGTCCTTAATATTCGTTAATGTACGGTGGCCTGCACATCAAGTTACTACAATCTGTCAAATTTCTTCAATCGAACCTCACTTTTATGTCAAACGTGTTTGGTTCAATATCAACTGAGGAAATTTGACAGATTGTAGTAACTTGATGTGCTGGCCACTGTACTAATTTCAAATGGACTATTACATGATGTAAAATTTAATTGATAAGGAATACTTACTTTTTAATTGAAATGAACACCTTCGTCACTTCCCCCCAAATTAATGCCATTCACACCTCTGTCACGCTTTATAATATATATTTTTTTACATATTTAAATCATGCTAAAGTACCTACGAGGTAATAAAACAATGTCATTATTTCATGGTAAATTAGGAATATCTTGATTGTGTAACGTATATTTTTTTATATAATTACTTCATAAGTTACTGGGGACGGCTCATTGTCGATAAGAAAGAAGAACGACCCACGCATCGGAAATGAAATAGACATTCACGTTCTCCTTGAGGATATGCAGATTTTGTGGGCCTCTTTACCTCCTTGCTACCTTTGTAACTTCAGTGAACAGTACTCTAAAGTTATACCTCCGAAAGCCGCGACTAAATGTATGAAACAAACGCGTACCTTTAGGTAATTAAGCTCGTGAGGGTTCATAATTAGTATAATTACCATGCCGGTTTGATTGATCCGTATTTCATTTCATCAGCTCTTGCCGTATTCCCAAGTTAACTGGGTTCGGCGCAATATGGTTTCTTCTTCCATTCGTAAAATTTTTCATCGTAGTTAATCGGAACTAATGGTCGAAAAACTAACCATAGGTCAAATGACAAAAAATATTTTTGGAACAATAGTTTTAAGCTTAACCAGTAGTCGTATGAGCAACCAAAATGCTGTCCCTTTGACCAATGGTGTATCTGAGGAAATAATTTTACTAACAGAGGCAAGGAGTGATCAAACTGTATGCAGTACATTAAACTTACATGTTGAAGTCATACCAAATTATTCATATGAATAAAAACCAAGCTCCATACTAACAATTACAAACACAGTACTAGGATCCAGACAAACAAGCCTACCTACCATGCTTTACGTTCTATGGTAGTGGGTTCGATTCCCGCTTAGGACAAACATACATGTGTCTATGCGCGGTGGCAATCGCATACCTACCATCAGGAGATCCGTCTGCTCGTCTGCCACTTATCACATAAAAAAAACATTCGCGTGATGAATACTTTTTATGTTTGTTCAGTGACATTTCTTTTATATTTCAATGGTAGGTACACCAACGTGATATGACCGGAAAGAGAGATCGGGCATAGGACCAACAGCTTAATGTAGGTACTTTACGTACTTTCCATGGTACAGGAGTACGTCTGCCAACAAACAGGTTACCACTTCTACTTTCTGACGGACATTGAAATTTTCTTAACTTAAAAATACACAAATAGCCCACCGACACAAATAGTATAACGCGCCAAATAAGTTTGCCAAGAAGTGAATATAGCAACGAAAAGCGTCGCAGTAGTAATGTCACAAGGGGTGAGGCAGGTCTTGCGGAGACTGCGCAGTGGGTTTGGAGCTAACTTCATAGCGGCAAACTTTGAGGTGGAGGCTTCGATCACAGAAACCCTAGATACCACGCGAACGCGTTAAAAGTGTCGCCGCCCATGAAGGCTCCACTCGTAAAAGAGCGTTAATTTGACATTTTCGGAATCTAAAGCAATTTGACTGGCCGGATGGCGCATATGGTAGTGACCCTGCCTCATACGCCAAAGGCCGTGGGTTCGATCCCCACCCTGGAACAACATTCGTGTAATGAACGCTTGTGTTTGTTCAGTGTCTGGGTGTTATATATTATGTATTCAAGTATTATATTTGTGATCCTGTATTGTCTGATATCTGTAACAGCTTAAGCTACTTAGTACGGAGTCAGGTCAATGTATGAGATGTTGTGTGAATTATTATTATTAATTTATTAATCATTAATAGATTAGGGTCGAAAATTAAATACTACTTTTGTTATTATAGACATGTTCGAAATTCAAAATATCAAAAGCATTCAAAAATGCTTTTGATTATGGAATTATTGTGTATTAGATCATATCGATGGGTTGAGGCATCAGGCGAGTCTTTACCATCCCTTTTACACGACGGAAGGTCAATCATTTTAATTGGTCGTATCTTTGTAGTTTTTTTTATGCTAGAAACATTGTGATGCTTGGCGCTACTTTATTCTAAATGTATTATGTACCTACCAAATGAATTTGTAACTTTTCCTTTTTCTTTTTGTAACTTACACAGATTTCGCAATCGACAAATCGTGTTTACTTACTTACTTATGTTTTTTCGTAGTTTTTGGCTACGGTTAAAATATTTTTCGCAAGTTACAATATATGTTTCTCCAATTATGGAAATCCTTGCTTTGCACCGACTCATACATAACATTTAATTCTGTTTTTACTTTGTTTCAGGTCGGTCATGAAAAATCCTGGCCATTTGCTGGCTGTCCCGATCAGCGAACACGTGGTAACTTTCATCTCCCTGGTAGCCGCGGCCACACTGCACGCGTGGACGACAGGTACCTAACCAAATACCTACTTTAGTATTTTTTTCTGAACAGAAAATCTCAGTTTTGTCTGACCCGCTGCGACCCACTGCAGCTGCGCCACCAAGGCAGACTTCAGTTTATGTGATAGGTGGCAGACAAGCCGTCGGATCACCTGATGGTTAGCGATTGCCGCCGCCCATAGACACCCGCTAACACCAGTGGAGTCACAAGTGCGCTGCCAAATTTAACCCCCTTTCCCCCAATTGGGCCTCCGGTACCGTCACTCACTCGGCGACACTCGGCGAAACAAACTATCGTATACTAGCTTTTGCCCGCAGCTTCGCTCGTGTTAATTTCGGGGTAGCACGGAGAGGCAAAAAGTAGCCCATGTTACTCTCCATCCCTTCAACTATCTCCACTTTAAAAATCATGTCAATTTGTCGCTCCGTTTTGCCGACAAAGAAAGACATACAGACAAACAGACAGGCACAATTTTCCATTTATAATATTAGTATGGATTACTAATGTATAGTATACGTATAGCTGGAGGCACGAAAGCATAGCGATGACCGTTATTTTGCGCACTTGTAAAAAAGAAGACTTTCAATCAAAATTGGTTTCTGCGCACTCAAGGTCATAACTACACTTTCTTGCCTCGGACTATAGTGAGTGTTTTATTAAAGTGTATAATTTGTTCGCAGAGGGGCGTAGCGGCCGAAGGTGGTCGGTGGGAGGTCGCGCGCGCACAGCGTGCGGCCGCGCTCGGTTCCCCCACCACACACACCCACCCATTCACTGTTAGCAGGTACATTACCTACTTGTTTATTACAATCATATGTTTGTCACATACTAGCTCACAGTTTCCCAAATCGCTAGAACCTATATACGAGTACATACCATGTTTAATTGTCTTACTCCCTTCTTGACAGTGTTATCTGATGAAAACAATAAGTATATTATTTTTCCCCTGGGAACGTAATCTCAAATGATTGCCATCCCATACAAATTGCAGCAATCAGCTGATCAACATTTTTTTTTTTGGATTATGTGATGACATGACAAATTGACTAAGCTCTACTAAACGAAAAAATATGGGTAATACCCTTTTTATTATTATAAAATCTCTAGATACCTACAACTATTTACAAAAATAACCATAATCGACAGTTATTGGTTTCAAATTGCAAAATACTTGCTATACTATACTTGTCTAGGATTTCTACACCCACGCTGAATCAACTGTCTTTTGCCACTTATTTTGGTTCTCTTAAAACACTAGGATGATCCGCCTAGTTTTATAATGAATCAATTTTAATATTTATACATATACACCTCTTTAAAAGAACAATAACGCACTTTGTCGATCCCTGAATGAAAGTTATTACTACTTCTGAAGTTGGCTTCCTTATGAACTGGCCAGTAATAAATAATGATTCGAAAAAAAAAATAAATGCAGAAAAGTAAAAACTGTCAAAATCGTGAAAATTCGCGCGTTTTATATTTATTCATTTGTTTGATTAAAATATTGTGTACACAATGTTGTTAAGTAGGTATTTGCTAAACTTCTTCATTTAATTTTTGACCAAGATCCAAGACACGAAAAAAATTGGTAAGTCGAATTCCCGATATGTATCGTAAATATTTTAAAACTTAGATATGACCATGATTAAGGCACAGCGAAGTTATGAATTTGAGAATAGCTGCTTATAGAACTTATTAGACGTTTGAACAAAATCGTATCGTAACAAGTATAAAATAAAGTATGTACATATGTATAGAGGAGGTACATTTACTCGAGCGTCATAGTGACGTCTGATCGGAGGGGGTTCTGTAGCGCTACCATGAGTTGGCATCGAAAACTGACATAACGTAAACTATTGCTCTGTCTCTTTTAGATGCATCACAATGAAAGAGACAAAGCGATAGTTTTCGATAGCGAGTATAGTATTTCAAACTCATGGTAGTGCTACAGATCGGAAAGCCGTCCACTCACGTTGACGGGTAGCCACGAAACAAAACAATGCTAATTAAGTCGTTTGCCAACCTCTTCTCTACATGTATAGTTATGGTATATGATATATGATATGGTGCTCAGTGGATAAGAACGCGCCTTCCAATAGGGGTCGTTTTACGAATCCAAGCATTTAGCATGCACGTACAGATTTTTCAAATCCATATTTCTACTAATTAGATCGGCGGTAAGGGAACACAACATAGGTAGCGATGATTTAGTTGGTCTAGTTCCCCTGTTAAAGAGTTGCCAAGGTCAGATTACAGATGCGTCAGCAATTTTTAGGTAAGTACTTACTTACCTAAAAATTTTGTACAGTATTTCAAATAATTGTTTAATGTATGTCAAAAGCTTCGAAGTCTCCGTGCGCTGAATAAAGCAGCTGCTTATTTCAATTAAGTACTTGCCATTTACCTATTCAAATGAGCTAAAATTACTTGATAATTTATTTGATTGCCTTCATCAGATCCTGAGCGTGGGTTTCGTTTCGAATGTTTCCCAAGTCGAATAAATAACACTGTCAGAAAAGCGTAATATGTTATTATCAAATACACTGTGAGATAAACAATTTAAGGTTTAGTAGAGAAAACAAATTAAAATTAGGTTGCAAAAATGTAAAATTTTTGAAGAACTTAACAATTTTCTTTATAAATTAAAAAAAAATACACAGATTTCCTTATTTTTCCTGAAGTACCTAGTCAGTACATGGACACATGTCCAACATACGTCCCTGGTATATTTTAGAAATTTGGGATACCGTGTATTCTTAATTCGACTCCCGAGATAAATCCGGATGAACATTCAATTATGTAGTATACTTAAACCTATACGAGTAACAATAGTATAAAAGATAGATCTATCTTAAGACGACAGCCTTGACCCACTTATATGACAAAATCCTTGTATTATTGCGTAACCATTCGCAGACGACTGTTACAATAACTTATAGACGCAAGGCTACTTTCGTAACAATCCTTCTTTCGTGTTAAATAAGGGAATGGGAAAATTTGTTCCCTTTTTTCCTTACCCTCGTTCGCTGCCCTATGATAATATTTAGGCAGCGGCAGGTTAGTAGGTAGAGCTGACAAAACGTCAGAACTCATAGAAAAATTGCTAATCGGCAGCTATTTCTATTAAGTCTTAATATATTAAGTCTTATATTAAGCCTTATACAGAATGTATCGGTGAACATTTACATCCCATTAAGGAAGTAAGTATTCTACCAACAATTCTGAACAACATTTGCTCTACGAACACGCGGTTAAAGGGATGTAAATGTTTACCAATACACCCTTTATGTATATGAATTCACAGAACGCCTCTTTGCAATTACACAAAGGAATACTATGAATAATCCGTCGATTCAGACCGATCGCAACGTATCGACTGTGTATCTATGTCAAGATTGTTAAATTTTAGTTACTTTTTCGAAGACGGTATCGGAGATCGAAACCAAAATTAATATCGTAACGACAAATCAACAGTGTATTGGCTCTTGGTCTAAACTGATTAAATACATGGTACCGACCTTTTTAAAATATAAAGTAAAGTATCAGCCTACATATTGTCCCACTGCGGGGCAAACGCCCCCATCACAGAAACCAAGCCATAACTACTATGATGGGTTTAGGCTTAATCACCACGCTTGAGTAATGCGGATTGGTGTTCACAAACCCAAGCCTATGTTCGGAAAATTCGAAACATACTTTTGCTCGACCCGGGACCCCGAAATCACGACCTAGTACTTAAACACCAAGCCCATCGGAGTGTTAATATATAAAGTAAATAAAAATATAGTCAATTAAAGATCAAATAATAAATACTTATAGTCAACACCGTCTTGTACATTTACGCGTAACATAATATTTCTGTCTGCATAATATTTTTATACGGACTGAAGCTCGATGTTGGTTGAGTTTTACGACATGCGACATCTAAGATCTTCGAGCCCTCAACACGTAGTCTTCTCTGTGACATAATACACAGACAACTTTTTTTGTAGTCGTAAGTGGAACACGTATTGAACACTCGGGGTCTGGATTTAGGTTCTTGCTCAGTCGTTCGTGACCTAAATCCGTCGCGCTTACATCAAACATGTTTCACACAAATTCGGGACTCGGGACTAAGAAGCCTAAGTATCGGTCAACAGAGGAATCATAAAATATAATACTATACTTAAACACACACAGACATCGAACAAACACAAGTGTTCATCACTCGAATGTTTGTTTGTCCAGGGAGGGGATCGAACCCACGACCTTTAGCGTATGAGGCAGGTCACTACCAAATGCGCTATCCGGCCAGAGGGGCAATTCTCATGCACTCGACATTAAAGTTGATTATTGAGATTTCATACATTCGTCATACAAATCTCTAATTAGACTTCAATGTCGAGTGAACGAGAATTTACCCAATCTGTTATCAAAAAAAGGCACAGTGATATTATAGAAGCATTCGGTACTTTTTCTGCTCATTCTCTTGAACAATTAAATTGTTATTGTCACAGTTTTATATGTTTTGTATAAGTGAGTTAGACAATACTTATAACAAGGCTGGACTTAAGAGTAATACTTTAATGTCATTTTAATATCTCTTTTGTTTCTTTTACAGTAGGCAGTTCACTCGGGGGGAGTTCGATAGACAATGTCCGAGGACTTGGACTCGATTAGCGAGGAAGAACGAAGCTTGTTCCGACCCTTCACAAGAGAGTCACTGGCCTCTATCGAAGCCCGCATAGCTGAGGAGCATGCCAAGCAAAAAGAACTCGAGAAAAAACGAGCGGAAGGCGAGGTCAGTACTGCATGCGCACGCACCCCTAGCTCTAGACCAGGACAACATAACAATACAAAACTAATCAACTATTTCTCATTAGCAACGGAGTGTGTATAAGCCGATTTGGTGTTGTATCACTTACAAGTAACAACAAAAACAACGCACTCTTGTGAATTTTCACTTAGAAGTACCATGTGGCACCGATTGAAACTAGCTTCACGTTTGATTACTCTGACGGATAATTTTTAAACTATTCCAGAACGATTTGGGGCGGCCGAAAAAGAAAAAAGAAGTAAGATTGCTTGCTTGCCCCTTTTACCTCTTTACGGCTCATTTTATTAGAGAAATATTGTCCAACAAGTTATCGCTTGTAACTTCAAAATTGTTTTATCGAAATGTTGAAACAACACCTCTAATATTGGCGCCACATCAGTTCGAACGCGATAACTTGTACTGCATTCTGATTTATGCATATTGACCGCATTTACAGCATTCCTCAGACACATCGCTTGTCGGCCAAGTATCGTAACGACATGTCGCAAGTTTAGCTGTTACTCACGCAGTGTGCGGTGACTTCACGTAACAGCTAATCTTACTCGTAGTTAATTCAACGAAGGCTTGTCATGTTTATTTGCAAATCGACAACGTAAACAACGTTTCCCCGTCACAACCCGATCAATAGATATCCAACAACTAGGAACCAAAGAATGCTAAAATTGTTAGTAAAAATAACCAGTGTTGTAAAAACTGTATATTCCTTGAATGTCACTATAAATAACATTTCTAGAAAAAAAGTAACAAATGGTAAAATTAAACATTTGTAGATTACCCAAAACCATTGTGAAATAATTGTAGCCAATGAACCATTCTCCAATGTAGGAAACCTCTCCATCGTACAATAATAAACCCTCCAAAACAGTCAATAAAATACCTAGGAGTTAGAGCTATCTGAGCGATATTCCAGACACACCAGCACATTACATTCACCATCAAGCATTGCACAGGACTGGCTCATGTTCGCCACATCATCATCGACTGCGTCATTTAGGTCTAGCATGGTGACAACACCTAGCTAGCGATTAGTGCATATTGGATCTTTATATTAGTTAACAGTATTTAAATAAAATGCAAAAAATTAACATCATAAAGATTTCGTTGGTTATTATTCGTATTTTTGTAACATTTGTCTGAAGCTTGCGCTAGTCACACCCTCCTATTTTGGAACCGATTTCGAATTAAAATAAACCAGCCAGTCAGCCAAATGATTTGTTTACAAAAATATACACTCGCTACTAACCAACCGGCCACGTCTAATGAAATTTGGTCAAAAATATAAAATCCAAGAGATCTGAATATTGAATGAAAGCTTAGATTTAGAATTGAATTAGTGTCGATTCTTATCACGTGTGACTGTGTAACATTCGGAATGGTAACATAATAGCGAGGCCGTTTACTCGATACGCTTCTAGTTCTGCCAGATTCGCATCATAGTCACACAGACAGCAGCACTACACTAATATTGAACTAGCTTGATAAATGCCTTCACCAGACATGCTGACTTGACAACTTTGTAACAATACCATTAACAGATGATGTAGCATTAGCAGGAAACATATCTTTCCGCATTTGTATTCCTGATCACGATTCCAGATAACGATTTTGATTAAATATTGGTGTTGTTACAAAGTCTTTACAAGATGCTCATGATGATCTTTTGATAGGCTTACTCCAGTAGGCTAGCTTGTCATGGATCGAATTTTAGCACTGTTGATTTACAGAAATAAAATATTGAACGTTCCCTTTGGAATTACATCAACGTTTTAACTTATCAATAGATGGCATGCGTCGCATTGATCAAAATTCAAATTCGAAGCGTGGATGAAATTTCAAATATGAACATTTTCCGACTGATTAGGAAAGTTTTGCAAAAAAGGTAGCGTACAAAATTAAAAGTACATATTAAAAGTTTAAAAGTAAAGCACGCTACTGAAACAATAGAACACATTAGTCACGACACAAAAGCGTAATAGTATGCTACCGATTATGAAACAGTAGAACAAAGCGTTGATCGTAAATTTATCATACAAACTACTAGTAAGGAAACTGGTGGTGATTGAGTATGTGGTGTTTAGGTGCGATACGATGACGAAGACGAGGACGAAGGGCCTCAGCCGGACGCGACCCTGGAGCAGGGCTTGCCCCTGCCCGTGCGCATGCAGGGCTCCTTTCCTCTGGAACTCGCCTCCACCCCCCTCGAGGACATCGACCCTTTCTATCATAACCAGACAGTGAGTCGCTTTGTTTCTTTATTCAACCAACCCGAGCGTATCTTACTGAATTTTTATGAGCTCAGTGTTAATATAGGATTTTGTAATATCTTCAATTTGTTTAACAGCTTTGATGAATAATAGAATTACACCTATTACTAAATATAAACATAAGTATAACTCCAAAATTTCAAAGAGTCAAAATACGAATTTATTTGGGCCATCTAGAATAAGTTGTAATTTAAACTTTGTTTTACTTTACAGACCTTCGTAGTCATAAGCAAGGGTAAAGATATCTTCAGATTTTCGGCAACAGATGCACTATGGTTACTAGACCCATTCAATCCGATAAGAAGAGTGGCGATATACATATTGGTGCACCCTTTGTTCTCTTTGTTTATCATTACGACGATCTTAGTGAACTGCATTCTTATGATAATGCCTACGACGCCAACTGTCGAAAGTACTGAGTAAGTACACTTTCTAAATTAATTTTCATTATATATCGATTTTAGTTCATAACATACTCGAATACGAATGTCAAAATACAAGACAAATATTGGATAATTCAGAACATATTTTAATAGGTCTTAGAAAATTTAGTAGAATGCACGCTAGTTTCAAAATTGTTAGTGTTCAGCTAGTTTTCGAATTAAATTTATTAATCTTAGAATCGGAAGTACATATTATATTAGAATTGATAATCTACATAGTTAATCAGATAATAGTAAATATATATATTTATCCATAGTTAATTTACTTACTGGAATCATAGACAATAAAATCCTCTTATACATTAACATTAAAACTTGATACAATAAATTTACTAAGCTGTATATACTCGTAATTAATCAAAAATAGGTAGGTTAAGAATAACATAACAATAGCCAGCGAAATAATTTATCACTTTAATTAAAGGAAGAATCTAACGTTAATCCATCTTAATGGTTTCTCTAATAAGACTGAAGTGTTGTCATGTTTTATTATTCAATTACTAATTAGAAAAGAGTATTTTTGTTACTATGCTACTAACGATTATTATTTGTACATATTTACATTGAACATTATTTACATATTATATCACCAATCATTTAGATTAAACGACCATGTCTAAGACATCAACCTGTAAAATGATTGCTTAGTTGTTTCATTAATTATGATTTGAACATAATCAGCAAGTTCAAACACAGCGAACTTGTTTTGTTTGGTTTGATCTCATGAACAGTTTGGACTATTTGATTTGAGATTATTGTCTATTTTGTTGAGTGGAGTTCCTCAGCGCAGGTGAATTTTTGCAGAGTTATCTTTACCGGGATCTACACGTTTGAATCAGCGGTGAAAGTAATGGCCAGGGGTTTCATACTACAGCCATTCACATACCTTAGAGATGCATGGAATTGGCTTGACTTCGTAGTTATAGCTTTAGCGTGAGTAGTAGACAATTTTATTGATATAACGTAGAACATACCAATTGAAAAATGTTTATACGTAGATTTTATAGTAAATGTCTCATTATCTAGTTGTTTTATAGTGAAATATTTACTGTTGATTGTTTAGAAATTCTAATACTGAAACTTGAAGTACACTTTATCGTTTCCAGATAAAGAACAGTAAAACTCATTTTGAATTTTAAGCTTTTCGTCATTTTCAATGATTGTCTGATGGATTAGAATATTAGTAGTGTGTAGTGAGGTGTATTAATTTAGATTTTGTGGTTGTGGGTATCTGTTTTCAGTTATGTGACGATGGGCATAGACCTCGGAAACTTGGCCGCTCTCAGAACGTTCAGGGTACTACGAGCGCTGAAGACTGTGGCCATTGTACCCGGTAATTTATCTACTGATGTAATCTAGATTTCCGTAGTTGCTATTATTAGGCTTTGTAACTACTACTTAACTGTTTCTTAGACGAACTTTCTTTGTTTTTCAATACCTTTGTACATAGGTACATTGAATATTATAAAGTTAATCCATAACTTCAAACTTTCACCATGGTTACTCACATCAGATCGAATCACTTACTGAAGTTAATACGCAACATATTTTTTTGTTTGAATCAAGGATCATAATAGGCCTATAGGTTACCTAACATTGAAATTACGACTAGAGCTCAAGTGTATATTTTCAAAAGAAATTGTTCATTTCACTGAATCTGATCTAAAGATATATAGTAAGAGATATAAACACCTCAATCCATATTTAGATCTGCTATTCAAATTTCCTGAAATCCTGACTCCAAATCTGGTGCGCAGGTTTGAAGACCATCGTGGGAGCTGTCATAGAGTCGGTGAAGAATCTCCGGGATGTGATAATCCTCACGATGTTTTCGCTGTCGGTGTTTGCGCTGATGGGCCTGCAGATCTACATGGGCGTCCTGACGCAGAAATGCGTCAAGGTGTTTCCGGAGGACGGCTCCTGGGGGAATCTCACCGATGAGAACTGGGAGAGGTTCTGTCAGAACGAAAGTAAGACTAGCATCTTTTTACATCGTGATGATATCTTTTGGAAAATCCCCCTTTGTAATTTTTGATACGCACTCAACTAATCTAGGTACTATACGTGCCAATACGGCATAGGAAGCTTAACTGTTGAAGAGTAAACCCGTATTTCTATCACGATTGTTAAACATCTAAAATAAACTCTACTTTCAACTCAACTCAAATGTTTAATGAAGATAGATTTTACATCAAAATATGATTTCCACGCTCATGACGATTTTCATCTACATACTATAACTTCTTGTAAGTCAGAAAATGTTGAAGAAATAGAATAACGACACTAAAATTATTAATTCCAGCAAACTGGTACGAAGAAAACGGCGACTATCCGCTATGTGGGAACTCTTCAGGAGCTGGGTGAGTTGACATCTATTTCTATTTAAGGTTTCGAGATAAATATGATGAATAAGATTTGTGATTCGCACCTAAACGAGCTTAGATTGCAGCTGCCCGTCAGCGCTCATTTCGTTTGCCGCAAATTTGTAAATTTTGGCAAAAAGTACATTTGCGAATTGTCTTCTGCAGCCAGGGGCGTAAATGCAGCACCTCGACCTTACTATTTCATTATATCTGTTAAAATGCATGGTAATTTTTTATATGCATTTTAAAATGTATAACTGCTTTACAGGCAATGCGAACCGGGCTACATATGTCTGCAAGGCTTCGGGCCAAACCCCAACTACGGCTACACCAGCTTTGACACCTTCGGCTGGGCTTTTTTGTCTGCTTTCCGCCTCATGACTCAGGACTACTGGGAGAATCTCTACCAATTGGTAAGTGTGTCTACAATAACGTAATATCAGTCAAATGCACAATCGTGGCTGATGAAACTAAAAGCCCGTACAAGATATCGTTAAGTTACATAACGCCATCTATCGGATTTTTCATTTGGAAAAACCCTCATTGGATTAGAGGATTCATGATACTAATAATAAATTACATCGTAATTACCTCCACAATTAGTTAATTACGAGCGCTTAGGACCGTTAGGTGGGTTTGTTTATAGTAGGGAAATATGTGGGTACAATTATCCTGACTTTCCTTTACTAGAAGTAATTGTTTACATTTCATTAGATGGTTTAGAAATGTCAATGTAAAAAAAATATGAGCCGCCGTATTCATAACTTTCGCTTTACTCACTTTGCCAAATAAGGTGACTCCGTGAACTTGAACTTTAGGGAAACATCAGTCAACGCAGAAGATGACGTCACAACATGATAAATGATTAACTGTCCCAGTATTAGGGTTCACGCTCACTACATGATTCAACTTATCATTCTCTTTACATAACATCGATATAATCTACTCACGCCATACAGTGTTTCTTCTTTATCAAACCCCCTAGCGAAATGTTCCTTCTTTAAGAATCATTTAGATTATTTGAAAAAGCCTCAAACTGGGTTCATTAGATTAGCGTAGCGAATGTTGCATTTGGTGTCTGCCTGAGTGACGAACGCTTCTTCCATACGAGAGGTCGTGGTTTGAATTCGTGCATGTACTTGGCGATTTTTCAAATCTATATGCAACTGTGCGTATACCATTAGCTAAGTGATGATTGAACACATCGTGAGAAAGTAACACGTTAAGACGAGACAATTAAGTTGTTCAAAATAGTCAGTAGGTTAAAAGGGAAGTTAGTAACTGTTATACTGTTGCGTTTAGTATAGTTATGTATATCGGTAAACAAAAGGAAGTAATTTTAGTAACATCATAAATACTGCCGCCACTATATTTGGGAAAGTGTTTAGTTTATATTGAGCGGTATGCACGGCGGTTGGCATGGCAAGCCGCTATTACACCGTCGAAGGTCAAAAGAACAACCAGGTCCATGCCGATTCGACGCCGATTCGTTACGTATGATTACGTCACATTTCGTCAAGGTACAATAAAGTGTCGAAAATGAATTCAATCGACACTTTTAAATTTCATTTAGTAAGTATTTTAACTACCTTTGATTTTAGTGTCAACAAGGACGAGCAATAGAGAATCGATCGATATCGTTAGCTTTTCTGTTGTTGTGATTTGACCCGTGTCAACTTTCATACAGACGTAGATTCGTAGTCGTACTTAGGTATGGTATGTTCTTTTAATGGAAATTATTTAGATGGAAGAGTTAAATCTACCTACATCAAATACTCGTAAAATTCCACTTCACTATACGAAGTACTTAAGTGATGACTACTTTGGAAAGTGTAGACAGGTATTTCATGTCGCTTCGCCTCTAACTACCTACTACAGTTGCGTTGTCAGTTTGACGAAGTTTTGAAAAGAAACTGATATTTCTAATGTTTGCTCCAAACGTATGTAGTATACCAATGGCTCGTAGTATGGAGCAAATTGGATGGAACTTTTTTCCATTTGTTACCTTTTGGGGAAGATAGTACATACATCCGCCTTTGCGGATCGCACAAACACAAAATATATCGACACAGGAACAGTTTACGCACACACACGCACACATACAGGGATTTCGGCGTTGTTCAGCGTGTGACAGAGACAGACATAACGTGTTCTGGAGAGACATAATACGATATTCTGGTTAGGGAGTAGCGTAGGTCAACGAACTCTTCGACATCAATAAACAAAAAGTTAGATCGAGATAGTTAGATCCAACCTTTTAAGTTTAAGTGTTAATTTTTAATACATACCATATTGTCACTTCGCCAGGTGCTGCGGTCAGCGGGGTCATGGCACGTGCTGTTCTTCGTGGTGATCATCTTCCTGGGCTCCTTCTATCTGGTGAACTTGATCTTGGCCATCGTCGCCATGTCGTACGACGAGCTCCAGAAGAAAGCCGAGGAGGAGGAGCAAGCTGAAGAAGAGGCGTTAAGGGTGAGTTCTTTGCACATACTTTCAAATATATTTATTATATTTTGTGATAGTAATACTGTCAACAAAATCTTTTTAGCCAATAAGATTTAAAAAAAAACACTAACCGTCTTTGTATTAGGTGTCCAAAAATGTATATAATCAGACAAGGATCTTACATAACAACAACACGTTGCTGCCTTATTTAAATCTGTCAACTTTCACCGTTCTTCAACAGAATGTCAAAAATTTGTCCTGGTTCACCAAATTAGACATATAGCAGTCGAACGTATTAGTGCTTTGTCTAAAATAAAAAGACTCAAATAATTGTTAGAAAATTCATCAATTTTAAAATACCTCTTCAGGAAGCAGAACAAAAAGCAGCAGCCAGAGCGGACAAACAGGAGGCGCGAGAAGCGCACGCGCGGGAGGTGGCGGCGGCGGCGGAGGCGGCCGCGTACGCCGTGGCGCACCCCGCCAAGTCGCCCAGCGACTTCTCCTGCCAGAGCTACGAGCTATTCGTGAACCAGGAGCGCGGCAACCAGGACGACAATACGCGCGAGCGCATGTCCCTGCGTAGCGACCCGTTCCAGGACTCGGTGAGCACTCAGCCCACGCACAAGCCCGCCACCGAACACCACGACTCACGCCGCCCAAGGAAGGTCAGCATGGTGAGTACGCGACGCGCCACCTTACGACACCGAGCCGACAATGATTCAAGGCTAGCGTACTTCCTCACTTTGTCACTTATGTAGGTAGATTCAATAAAAATCTTTAAGAACAATTACGGTAGACAGGTTGATTTCTACCCTTCATTTCTAGATAAGAGCAGATCTTCTTAAATTTTCTGCAATAATATGATTTGACTATAAATTATACAAAATAATAAAAAAGATATAAGTCTAAGTATATTTTCTTCTAAAAATCTTGTTTTAAGATCGCATGTCCTACTGACCCTACGTTTCCAGAGAAACAGGTTTCTTGATGAGGAGGAAGTAATTAGTTATTAAAGTTTATAAGATCTTGATTAAAACGAAACATGTCACGATCTTTATTTCAGATGCTACATGGTCCGATGTGACAAAGCACTAAAATATCTATTGAATCATTGATGGCTGAGTACGTTCATTCTTTTCAACTTGACCTCAATGAAACACGCTGCTTTTACACTCGGAACAGATAACTAAACAATGGTTATCAAGCTTAAAATTTAGATTTACGTAACACCGATTTTAAATTTCCACTGCGTCACTTCTTTCATCTTCATACCAGCACAGCTCAAGTTGAAAAGAACCTTTAAATTATGTGTCTTAATTGCTGTAAGCTTTAAGGTCTTGTCCTGTCTGTTTGATGCCCTGTGACTGGAAATCTAATATGTAAAATGCAAATATTCCAGGTACTAAATATCTTTTTTGCTAAACATTTTTAAACTGCTATGTCATTGATCACCCATTCGAAAAGATATACCTGAATATTTGCTATTTACAAGACCTTTTCTTTTTTCCTGTCGACTTTATTTCTTGATTTTTCATTGTTTATTGTAATAGGTCCTATGTTAACAAGTAACTAATGGCTTTGCCTGGTGGCATGCAACTAGACTGTCCTGTATATCTTTCCTCTGTTGCGATGCCTGTTTTTAATTTACAACTGTCTATCAACTTCAACGTCATCAGTTTCAACACTCCATACATGAGCGTATAAAATGCTACACGATCATTATTAGATACATCATTTCCTCAATTAGATCTAGCTAGTATTTACATTTTGTTTTTGGATATTTATGAGTATACTTGAGCACGAATAACTTTTATGTTTTCTCTATCATTTACTTAATTTTAACTATTTCGAACACAATATCATAACTGGTTTCAGTTTAGTTATGGAATTATGGTAATCAGATATTTTCTTTACATCCGCATGACTCTAGTAACATGAAACACTGTAGAGATTCTTGTTTCTAATAAAGACTCCAATAATATTTCTTCACTAGACGTTCAGTCAGTGGATAAATTTTGTCGAAATGACTAATATTGATGGGTAACTCGAATCCAAAATATATTTAATAAACTTCAATAGAAAATCCTAATACTTTAAGGAATACTATTGGAGAGAAAGAATCTATTGTCATGGTAGATTGTTTCTTTTGCAATGTGAGTGTTTACGAACGGGCCGGGCTGAATCTGAACATTTCAACGATGAAGAGGTAGGTTCAGTCAACCTTTTTATTAAGAATTGGTAAAGTAATAAATAATAATAAATTAATAAAAGTAATTTATCATTCCTCAATTTAGACACCTGCGGAGGCTTCGATGTATTTTATCGGACATTCAAAGGAACAGTCCTCATGACTCTAGATGTAGTTACAATTAAAATGATAGAAACGATAGGATTTAGCAGTTTGCAGATATGCATGTAATTTACCCCATGATTACTTCATGTGTTAATAAACAAAGTTACCTGACTAACGTTGCTTTCATTCATTCATCGCTAGACTTTTCACTATCTTTGTACTTACAATAAGAGTTTTGTACAACGCATCCGCATCAAATGTGCATATTGCCTTCTTGTAGACATTGTTCGGATGCACAAAAAGTTCTTATTGTATGAGTAAATTCTTTAGATCTTTATAATGAATCGTCACCTGAGACTGGACACATTATTACCATAGATTTTGATCAAATACATCACAAATCAAAAGTAATTTTTGTTTTCTTCTCACTATCTGCTTCAAGCTGCAATTGTTTTGTACGTGCCTGATTTGGTTTTATTTTTTCGGTTTTACCTGTGTTTATGGCAGTACCTCTCTCCATCCTGTCCTGTTTGGTCGGTGTCTAGATATTTGGTTGATATTATCTCAAATTCAATTATTAAATTCAAAATTTTCTTTGTGTATTGAAGGTCCCTCACCCTGAACGCATAAATAAATACGGACAGTTATCATATGGGCCACTGCGGGAGGGCTCACAGGTTTGTCCATCTATCCTCATTGGTGTTTGTGCTCCCCTTCCTCTTCTTTTACAGTATTATCCAGACGATCTCCTCTATTTCTTCTACCTTCTTATTCTTCAGCTAAACAGTACATCTCTTTTATTAGTCGTCTTTTTGCAACAATAAATAATTATATTATGTACATAGTAACTATCGCTAAGTAATAAATCTATTGCTGCAATAAGACGTTCACGAGCACTTATCACTTCTCTGACTTCATTGTATTTCTTTTCTTCTTTACGTTTCCTCTTAACGTGCCTTTTATTTAACACTTTTGTTTATCAGCACATGAAAGTAAATAATCATAATAGGTATCAATCAGAAAAATTAACAGTAGGATTACATCAAAAGCTTAAACTAAAGCCTCTGCAACCGGTTACTTAGTGACGAATTCGAAATAGTATTTGCAGAATTACGCTTACTACTTGATCTGAATTGAGGAAAATTTTGTACTGTTGGAAAAATACAAGACCTTTCTGTGAAATTTGTAAGTTTTTTGAATTTGTCAATGTGCAAATGCTGAGTAAAGAATATGATGCAGGCTTCGTTATCTCTGCCGGGGTCTCCGTTCAATTTGCGGCGAGGTTCTCGCGGCTCGCACCAGATGGCCATCCGGCCGAACGGGCGGTCGCGGTACCCGCCCGGAGCCGACCGGAAGCCGCTGGTGCTCTCCACCTACCTGGACGCTCAGGAACATCTGCCTTATGCCGACGACTCTAACGCTGTCACTCCAATGTCTGAAGAAAACGGTGCTATCATCATTCCTGTCTACTACGCTAATTTAGGTAGGTGTATACTGTATATAAAAACAAAATTTTAAGAGTTCTAGAAAGAAATCTATACAAACCCTAACGCTAATTGCCTTCTTTGTAAGTACGCAGAAGTCAAATTGGTATGACACGGTACTAAAATGTGTACCTACATATTATTACAACTGACTTTACATTCTAGTTTATGATAATAACCGCAGTAGATCTTTGTTTATCGGTAAATGACGGTAGCCTTGTACTTTATACATATAACTCTGCTATTGGGCATATACAGAGAGTGTCAGGAGTATGACTTTACTTACGCTTTTAGGTATAAAAGCGTATTCTTCAGCTATTGTCTAAATACATGAAGGAAATTTCATAACACGAAATGCATTCGCCCTTATCAAAAAACTAATAGGAACAGCCGGTGTTCTGTGAAATAAGCACAACTTTGTCAAAGAATTCAAAGGATAACTCACATAATTCCAGGATCACGTCACTCATCGTACACGTCGCACCAATCGCGGCTGTCGTACACGTCCCACGGAGACCTGCTGGGCGGCGGCAAGGCGCAGACGAAGGAGGAGCGGCTGCGCTGGCCGCTCCGCCTCGCGGAACCACAGCGTCACCTCCCAGCCGCACGCCTACCCGCTGCCAAGGCAGAACTCCTCGCTCGCCTCTAGGCCTCTTAGGGAATATGTGAGTATATCCCACTAACCTAACCTATTATTCTCGATGCGTCCTAGCTTTCGAGCTGGGGTTACGCTTGCAACGCAAATTTGATCCCGAAAAGTTAAGCAGCTCATAGCTCAGTATTTCCTGTGTCCTACAATATGGACTCCATCAAACGAAGCGTGAAGAAGCATCTCGCGGGCCTCTCTCTGGCTCTACGGCAGTGCCAACGGATGTGATGCCGTGCCATAGCGTCCGATGTAACTGCAACGTCGGCTCTCCTCTTTGCTTATCATCAGGCTGAGGTGAGTCAATATAAAAAAAATTGGAGAGACTGGAAATCACAATGTAGCTACCTTCGCAGCCCTTAGACAGGGGAACCAGACTAACTGGATCATGGTTACAAATCGTAAAGAAGCCCTTACAATGTTTTCTCTCACCGCCAAACAAATGGTTGAAATAAGCACGGAATTTGAAAAATCCAAATGAAAATCCTCGGATAGGTTCAAATCCAATATCCCGCTTAGAAGTTGTTTTTATCCGCTGAACTGCCATGAATCTAAATGATATTGTCTCGTATGTTCATAATATACCCCATCAAACATAAGTATTTAAGGCATTTACTGGCTGTTGGTAAGTTTTGGACTATGTAGGCTCATTTAAACCGCACGTCCACCAACTGCCTGTTCGGCTTGCTAACAATTATCATAACTTGAAACAGTTCTGCAAGCGCAAGCCAAGTAGAAGCAATTTCAATAGAAATCCTTAAAGATATTTAGTTTTTAGTACTTAACTACTGTTGAAACAAGATTTTTAACTCCCCTATTTATCAGTAAACCATATTATGAAGTCAGAATTTGAAAATATATTGGTATAGTTACATTAAAGAAGAATTAAATTGTGTTCCAGGAGATGAGCACGGACGAGGCCGGAAAAGTACTGAAACCATCTAACGACAACCCTTTCATAGAATCTTCGCAACAGCCTAATGTAGTCGACATGAGAGGTAAAGATGCTTTGCTAAATTCCTTGAAAATAACATTGAAACATTTAGCATAAACTTATGATTTGGTCTCCATTTCAGACGTCATGGTTTTAAACGAAATCATCGAACAAGCGGGAAGACAAAGTCGAGCAAGCGATCAAAACGGTATGAGAATCAGTTTGAATGTTGTTGCCTCTGTGACAACGCTGTCTTGTGCATTATACTTTTTTTTTTCAAAATCAATGTCCGTTTCTTCAATGTGTTTTAAATTACGCTTTTTCAATTTGACTCTACAAGATACACCGTTAATATTGTCAAACGTGACTAAACATGACTCGTACAACAACACTCACTGCCCCACACGCAACGGTATTTGCTCATTATGCGATAAAACGGCATAATTGGCAAAAGATAATACAAATGTGGATGTCATTTATTGTCGTTACCATGTGTGTAAATGTCAGCGTTAATATTACTATCGAAGAAAAACCGTATAAATCCAAGTACCTACTATTACGCAATTCCAATATTTTTTTATAGATACACCTAGATTGTGTTTTAGGATTGTCACATTTATGGTGGAAATGTAGAAAATTTTGTGTTTTGTTTCTTCCATAGTAATAGCCATAACGGCTTACACATCCTATTTTGCACTCACAAAATATTCTGACTCACAAGTAAGCATTTGTGTGTTACAAGCTGTGTTACAAGATGGTGTCTATACACCAACGAAATTGTGTGATTTTGTTATTGACAGTCAGGCATTGCGATGTAGCTTATCTTTTATTATAAGTATTATTTTTACCGACAATTCAACAACCTTCAAATAAGGACTCCCAAAAGCCTAGGTCATTAAAAACAACACAAAGACGTAAGTTTTTTATAGTCCTTCAAAATGCACACCAACAACTTTTTTAGTTTCTTATAATCTTTAAATATACAAAATCGCAAAGCCATTAATTCCGTTTGCTGCATTATTTACACTAAGTAACCCATTTTCGTATGGCACCAAAACAGTAACAAAATATATTTTCTGCTTTTGTATTGCTTCGCTTTTTTAAGTTCTTAATTAGTCAAGTTTACATTAGTGAAATACGTCCTTTTATTTGTTTTTAAGAACTTATGCGATTGTAAAATGTTGAAAATTTAATTTAATTGTTTGATACCGATAAAGTAGGTAATGCTATTATAAGAATATGTTGAGCTTATAATAATATCATGGAGGTACAATCCGCTTAAGCCATTTGTGATTGTAATGTCACGATATTCATATTTTTTGGCTTCATAACTGAAAAGTAAGTAACGACAATTGAGATCGTCATCATTCATAACTTGAGTAGTTAAGCGATATGCTTTGACGCAAGGAGTGACACTTCCAGTACTGGCTTGAGTTTGATTTGCACGATGTTGACAAGCACAGTTGGGTACGGACACCTACCGAATGTCTCCCACACGAGGCTTACCTTACCTCACCTCTCAGAGTGCCACGGTCTGCCCATTCTAAACTTCAATAACATAAATGACAGCCAGTGGAATTACAAAAAATATGGATATTTGTGTTCCTGAACCTTTATTAGCTGATTGGAAACCAATAAAAGAGTTCAGACAATAAAAGATTGATATGAACAGAATATAATTTGCAAAATAATATTAAAAGTATACTGCTATTCACTCTTTTATTGGAAACTCGGTCCAAATTAAGAAAAATAATGAGCGAATACTAACAAAATTATTTCTGTCTCTCTTTAACACACACACACGCACTCTGCTGGTAAACGGGACGCAACAGTGTCAGTATACTACTTCCCAACAGCGGAAGACGATGAAGATGGGCCCACACTCAAAGAGAGACTTCTGGAGTACCTCATGAAGGGGATAGACTTTTTCTGTGTGTGGGACTGCTGCTGGTTGTGGCTGGAATTTCAGAAGTACGTCGCCCTGTTGGTGTTTGACCCCTTCGTCGAGCTCTTCATCACGCTCTGTATCGTCGTCAATACTCTGTTCATGGCTCTGGACCATCACGACATGGACAAGGATATGGAAAGAGCGCTCAAAAGTGGCAACTATGTACGTACAATTACAATCATTTTAAAATAAGTGTTTTGGTGCTATTCATTCATTATACACTGTTCTGTTTCAGTTTTTCACTGCAACATTCGGTATAGAATGTGTGTTAAAATTAGTAGCGATGAGCCCGAAATTCTATTTTCAAGAAGGGTGGAATATTTTTGACTTTATCATCGTGGCCTTATCACTTCTGGAGTTGGGTTTGGAAGGAGTTCAGGGTTTGTCTGTGTTGCGTTCCTTTCGATTGGTGAGTTTCAGTTTTTAACATAATACTTTTGATAACTATTACACTTAAATAAATAAAAGATTTCTGGTCAAGATATACTCAGCCAGATGTCTTTTTATATTCAAGTATCTTGAACTTTTGACAGAACCAATAACGAATAAATTAATGCCCTTGTCGTTAAAAAATGGTTCATATTCGTAAGCCCCATAAAATTTTCACTTAATTTTTTTAAATCTTTTGATATACCTACTTACTTGGATTTAATAATTAATAACGAAAAGTAATTGAATAACCTTTTGATCTTCAATACCTATTTACATTCGTTCAGATTTTAATGTACAATTAGATATATCTATGCCGTACCTAACTTAAATATTTAATCTTTGAGAATAGATTATGCTTTTGTGACAATTGTGGAATGTAAACATTTTCGCAATTTATAAATATACTGAGTTACATTATAATAAATTCTAATCTATAGCGTTTATTATAAAATACTATGAGTAACAATAAAATATTGTTTGAACAGTAAAGTTATCTCCTTTTATCGAATGAGTTTCATAAGCTATTCTCAGAAACAAAAGAGTTAACAACATGATTTCAATACTTATTTCTCGATTTCTCTCGTAAATAACGGCGCCTCTTATGCACCTTCATACATACTCGTCATGTGTCAATCTAAAATTTTGTAAAAATAATTCAAGTTGTGAACTCTTGCAAATGAACATTGAAGTATTACTAACATTGATGTGTACACTCATTACATGCATCACACTAACTGTTAACATTAATGTGAGTTTCCTATATGTGATGTGAACTATTTTCAGCTGCGTGTATTTAAACTGGCCAAGTCTTGGCCGGCGCTAAACCTTATTATATCCATAATGGGTAGGACGGTGGGAGCTTTAGGGAACTTGACATTTGTACTTTGCATCATTATATTCATATTCGCTGTGATGGGGATGCAGTTGTTTGGGAAGAATTACACAGGTTCAATTTGAAAGAACATTTAGCATCTCTAATTAAAGAACTAAGCTTCATTATTGATTCAGCTTCACACTCTCGAAATTTTTACACTGGCCTTTGATTGAACATTATTTTCATAACGGACCGCGGGTCCCGCTGAGGCTTTATAACACGGGGCCCGGGACTGGGCCTCAGAGACGCGTTATAAAGCTATGCCACGCAGCTTGAGATCATGATTTAAGCTTTGCATCGAGTTACATTAGATTTGACTTGCAGCTTTGCTTCAAAGAGGGTATTTGATGCCGAAGCTCTATGACTGATGGGATCTATGTCGTAATGTGAAATTAGGCATACAAAAAACTGAAACAAAATATTTAAACAGTTTTGAATAAACAGATTAAGAGAAATAATAAATGAACATTGGTGCAAAAGCTCTCACAAAATTGAATAACATATATCCCACTCATACAGACTAAGTCTATGCACATCGATAGGTAACTCAAGCACACATTTGCTAATGTTAGTACATGGGCCGGAGCACTCACACGCGGCGGCGCGCGCGCCGCGGCCTGTGGGCGCTCGGCCGGAGAGGACGCCGTAGCATAGGTGAAGCGCCGGTAAGCGAGCTTGTGTGACGCCTTTCACAATTTGTACTTGCAGCTTCGAGTATTCAAATTGGCAAAGTCATGGCCGACACTTAATTTACTCATCTCTATAATGGGTAGGACAATGGGTGCCTTGGGCAACTTGACCTTCGTATTATGCATCATTATTTTCATATTCGCGGTGATGGGTATGCAACTATTCGGAAAAAATTACGTCGGTAAGTGCATTGGTGGGAGTGTTGCATGTTCATTGGTGTTTGGTTGGAGGTGTTGACTGTTGGTGCGATGGCGGAAGCCAGTGTATTCGACAGTGAATGTGTTTCAGTATTGAGAGACGTAGAGTGTACATTGGAAATACATTCACTGCTTAGTGGAGCTGCTTTAAGTGTGGTAGCAATAAGATAATGTAGTTCTTCTTCTTAAACAAAAACGTTTTATAAGATGGTAGCTCGTTTAGTAAAATGACTGCCACACTTCTAGCTGTCTGTGTATGAATAGTGAGTATTGTGTTGATGTGCGTCACACTTTTGTGCTCAATGTCACCAGGCGATTGGCAAGTTGTGTCGTGTCTCTTCCAAGTGAGCCTCATAATCTTAAACTTTCTCTCGTAGTGTCTATCAGTATCGCTGTACTGAACTGTCACAGAAGGCGCCTCACTTGTGAAACACTTATTGCCAGCTTTTCTATCTCTGCCATATCTTTTCGAACTATCTAGAGCATATTTCCATTACTTTGTTTTACTACTACTTAGACTAAATCATTTATTTTAGCCTGTCAAATCTTAACCAATGCTACCCTTCGTACCCTTTTAGATGTTATCTAGTGGTAACGTATGTAGACGATTTTTGCATGAAATATTGTTGATTACGCTTGACTGTCTATTATACCTATACCTTAATTACTTTTATAATACTGCTATTTAACTTCATAGATGCTTTAATTTTGTCGGTGAATTTTATGCTAATTAGATATCACGTGAAGTAAAATTGCTTTTGAATTTAAACAAAAAGTAATCTCGCTGAAAATAAGTGAAACATGTAATAATTTGAACACACTTGAGTTTGTCCTAACATTTTTTTGTATGGCATACAGATTACGTTGACCGTTTCCCCGATGGAGACCTGCCGCGTTGGAACTTTACAGACTTCATGCACAGTTTTATGATTGTGTTCCGAGTGCTCTGCGGAGAATGGATAGAAAGCATGTGGGACTGTATGTTAGTCGGAGATGTTTCATGTATACCCTTCTTCTTGGCTACTGTCGTTATTGGAAATCTTGTGGTCAGTATTTTTAACCTTATGATTGATATTATCAAAAAATCATTTATCTTGAACATTTCTCTACATACCACTTGAAAACCTATCACATCAGTGTCAACAATTTTATAAACACAATGTGCAATTTCAGGTTCTCAACCTTTTCTTAGCCCTGTTACTGTCAAATTTCGGATCTTCGAGTTTATCAACACCAACTGCCGACCAGGACACAAATAAAATAGCAGAGGCCTTCAACAGAATATCGAGGTTTACTGACTGGGTAAAACGTAATGTAGCAGACATTCTCAAATTGGTGAAGAACAAACTAACCAATCAAATAGCGATACACGCACCCGGTAAGACATGTATTTTTAACAGTGTGTTGTGGCATGTTTATGTATATGTGATATATTGTATAAAACGCTATCAAAAACTTTGTATTGTATCTGTATGATTTGTAAGAAATACGTATTATGTACCATTATTCAACTTTGAAAGCAAGGGGAATCTAATAAATAAATTAAAAATCCCATGTATTAAATAAATGTTTATCAAAGACCTATTAGGCTCTTTGCCTAGATTGACGTTGTGGCATGATATGTGTATGCAATAAATACATTGTAAAATTTAAGCCTATTTATGTGTTGTGTATCTTTGTAACCACTGTGCGTTGCCTGCGCTCTAGCTCCAAGTGTAGAAATGACCCTGTATCTTTACAACTGTCGAGTGTTAGATTTGAATTCTTGTGAATATACAACTTTTCCTGTGTTCCTTATTTCATCCTTCATTCCATATTTCTTTAATAATACCCTTTTCATTTCTGTAACGGTAAGTGAATGCTTGATATTATCCTCTTGCTTTTTCTACGTGTGGTGTGATTGGTTTGTTTGTGCATGTATGTGTATCCCTGTACAAGATGTATGTATTGAGTGTTAATAATAATAGCTTAATACTAACGGCCATTTTAACTATTTATTATAGGAGTTTTCTTCTATTTTCATATGCTATCGATTAATGATTTAACCAAATCAAAATGATTCATGCAATTTTTGGAACAAACATGTTTAGCAGCTTAACATTTATATAGTTCAAATTATTAATTTCATCATTATTATTATATAACCTTTTGATTTTATCACATTTAACATTTTTATTGAGTTGATTCACTAACAATAACAGTATTTTGATATTCACATAATTCAAAATTTGCAAATTCTTATTGTATAAAATGATAAAAAATTCATTAATATATTCGACGATTTATAAAAGTTGTACTGGTCTGGTTTCTATGCTTGGGTGTTGGCGACGGTGACGCGCGGTGGTGTCGCGACCACATAGGCTTAAAGGCGGCTCTCTGTGGCCGCTGTGTGTCTTCAGAGCGGGTAGACAACGAGCTCGAACTGGGTACGGATCTCGACGAGGCTGTCTTGTACAAAGATAAGAAACTAAAAGATCAAGTAGAAGTAGCTATAGGAGACGGTATGGAATTCACAATACCAGGTAATATTTATTATTTAATAGAATTTGAGTATTATAATGTCGAAAATATTTAAACTTATACTGTTTGTGAATAATTTGCAGGAGACAATAAATATAAGAAAGGAAAAATATTGATGAATAATATTAATGCCATTACGGATAATCATAGAGACAATCGGTTAGACTGCGAACTAAATCATCACGGTTACCCTATACAGGTTAGTATAATTCAAAATTTTCTTTGCTTGCACTAAATTGATTGAAGAATCTTATTTTCACCAATGACGATACAAATTCATCTTTGCAGGATGATGATACGATAAGTCAAAAATCATATGGTAGTCATAAGATTAGATCATTTAAAGATGAAAGTCACAAAGGTTCAGCCGACACGATAGATGGCGAAGAGAAAAAAGACGCTAGTAAAGAAGAATTAGGACTAGAAGAAGGTTAGTAGTGATTGTAAACTTAATTTTCAGTTAAAGAAGTGATTAGATCGAAAAAAATAACGCTTAAAATTATTCCAGAAATAATTGATGAAGAAGCAGAAGGAAACTTAGACGGTGAACTAGGCAAGCAAGACATCATAGTTGCTGCTGACGAAGAAGTAGTGGACGATTCCCCCGCAGACTGCTGCCCGGAGCCTTGCTACGCGCGCTTCCCATTCCTCGCCGGGGACGACGAATCGCCCTTCTGGCAGGGATGGGGAATGCTCAGACTGAAGACTTTCAGACTTATAGAAAACACTTATTTTGAAACGGCTGTGATTACGATGATTTTACTCAGTAGTTTGGCCTTGGTAAGATACATATTATCGGCTATTCTTTTACACACGTATGCATGTATCTACGAGTTATTAGCGGGTTATTCATGACTACTTAAAGGAAAATCTCGACTAACTTACTGTAAAATAACTATGGAATAAAAGGTTTGTTTTTTATGTACTAACATTAAATATTTTCCAGGCATTAGAAGATGTACATTTACCACATCGGCCAATCCTGCAAGATATTTTATATTACATGGACCGTATTTTCACCGTTATCTTCTTCATTGAGATGTTGATCAAGTGGCTTGCTCTCGGCTTCCAAAAGTATTTCACCAACGCTTGGTGTTGGCTCGACTTCATCATTGTCATGGTAAAAACATCCAACTTTTCTATATTTTTATTTAATAATTTATTGTAAGTTATCTTACAGGACTACAGGTTGTTTTATTAAGTAAGTCGGTGACCTAGTAATGACATGCTAATGAGAGTGAAAACAATTGAATTAAGCATTAAAGTTTAGAATGTCTTAAAAGACACTACGAAGCGATTTTGAGTATTGTTAATATTGTTAGTGTTAAGTAATTGATAAGTGGTATCACGTTAGTTGTCCCTCGTAAACCACGGAGCGGTGATGGCCGGGGCGGACGACATCCCAGCATTCCGCTCGATGCGAACGTTGCGCGCTCTGCGCCCGCTCCGCGCAGTCTCAAGATGGGAGGGCATGCGCGTGAGTACGCGCCGCACCACCCCCGCGGCGTGACGCTATCAGTGTCGGTTCGGTTACGCTGCTCATTGACCAACAACATCCACTACACTCGCTCCCTCAACTAAATTTCAAAGTATATTTTGACAACTGATATTATCCTTTCGTCAAAGGGCAGCGTGACGTAAAGCGTGTAGCTTTCTCTGTTTGATGTTCATCGGAGCGGTGACTCCGACTGGTCTCACTTCGCCTGGAGCTCTGAATGTCGTGACTTTGTCTGTCTGTGGATAATGCTTAATACTCTCTTACCCACGACTCCTGCTACTTGGCCAACTCTTGAACGATACTACCGCTGATGATTTACCCCCAACATGCATAGTGCTGTTGAACTTGATACCCCGATATTTTCAAAATGCATGATGCGGCACTACTTTATCTTTGTGCTATATTAGATTGTGCCTTTTTCAAAAAACAGATGTTAAACTCAGATACACTATTTGAACAACATTATGAAAATGGCACATAATTTGTGTTGAATGCTATTGGTGTCCTATAAACTGTGCTACTAGTATAATATAACATATAACTATTTGTATGATTTACTGTAGACACTCACATTTATTAGTCAGACTAGGATATAAATGGTCCATTCTTTAAAATTGTAAGGGTTTTATTACTGTGTCCTGGATTTTCTGATTTCTTCTTGTGGCTTATATGGGCCTCACTCCAGGTTTCCGTGTAACGGTTGTACCTAAGTCTTCTGCTAATGTTAGCGATGTCGTTGAATATTATTGATATTGTCATTGTTTTCGTTGGCTGTCATTTCCAGGGAATGTCTTGTAAATTATATTTAACAATGTATGCAATTCATGTCCATTTATGTGTCTCAAAATGCGTTCGTTGATTTCATCAGGTCTCGCTTATAAACTTCGTAGCGGCGCTTTGTGGCGCCGGAGGCATTCAGGCGTTCAAAACGATGCGAACCCTTCGCGCGCTCCGACCGCTCAGGGCCATGAGTCGCATGCAGGGCATGAGGGTACGTACCACCCACCACCCTGCCGCGACACCCACCATCACCCACACATCTAGCTAGTTCCACACCCTCACACTTACATCTCTTTATAACATCTGTAATTATCGACGATCTCATTTACATTTGCCACATTTATATTCCGAACCTCAAGTTTGAATTCTTTTTGTCAGTCCAAACTTGTCTGTAAAAATTCATCAAAACATTTCAAAGAAATTACATAATTGTAAATCATTCGCAGTATGTAGTCACTTTCGATTTTCCTTATAACAACCATTTTGAAATCGACGGCGGCACCCTTGAATGGCTTGGTATCATCACAGATCGTTACATTCTCTTTTTAGATATCGGTTTATTTGGGTTCAAGTCGGACAGATGTTCATTGTCATGTTTTGGTACTTTTTCTCTTCAACTTTCATTACTTGTTAGTTTAGATTTAATTAGTTTTCTTGGTACTTTATTTTAGATTCTGCACTTTAGATTTATCTTCTAGTCTTCATCGTACGTTACCTTATGGATCGCATGTTTTAGTATTTTGACTTTTTGGATGATCTTTATATTCTACATGGTAAGTTTAAATTTAGAGCACTCCTATTTCTGTGTCGTTATTATTTGATGTTGCTCAATGTTGATTTATGCATGAGATGTGTAATATAATAGATATAATTTTGCCGATAAAGCTATCATTAATTTGTAGACACACAAACATTCGTAGGAAATTACTTTCAATGTAAATTATAAAGCACCTTCCATATTTTGCTTTCATGAGATCATGATTTGCTATAAATCCTCGAGTTGAAAATAAATATCACTTTGAACTGTACTATCTTGTAGATTGGCTAGTTAATGTTATACATCTAAGTGTATGTTGACTGTGGCAGGTGGTGGTGAACGCGCTCGTGCAAGCGATACCCTCCATCTTCAACGTGCTGCTCGTGTGTCTCATCTTCTGGCTTATATTCGCGATCATGGGTGTGCAACTGTTTGCTGGAAAATATTTCAAGGTAAAGTCTACCGATGTCTTCATTTATATTCTTTAACTTACAAATTGTACAATTCCAATAACATTTTCTCTTTTCTAGTGCGTTGATCTAAACCATACGACCCTGAGCCACGAAATTATTCCGGATCGAAATGCCTGCATATTAGAAAACTACACCTGGGAAAATTCACCAATGAACTTCGACCATGTCGGTAAAGCCTACCTTTGTCTCTTCCAAGTGGCTACGTTTAAAGGCTGGATTCAGATCATGAATGATGCTATCGACTCAAGAGAGGTATATTTTGGCAGTCTTATTTTTTTTAAACTAACATTAGTCTTGTAACTTGTTACATGTTTATAATTATTATTTGTTACTCTATCGGCAGGTTGGACGTCAACCAATTCGCGAGACCAACATATACATGTACTTATACTTCGTGTTCTTTATCATCTTTGGCTCGTTCTTCACTCTTAACCTGTTTATCGGAGTGATCATCGACAATTTCAACGAGCAAAAGAAGAAGGCGGGCGGTAGTTTAGAGATGTTCATGACTGAGGATCAGAAGAAATATTACAATGCGATGAAAAAGATGGGCTCAAAAAAGCCTTTGAAGGCAATTCCTAGACCAAAGGTACGTAATTTTTAGTTATTCCAATGTAAATGTGAATCGATGAACGACCCGAATATTAAATTATTTATTTTTATGTTTCAGTGGCGTCCACAGGCGATAGTGTTCGAAATAGTTACGGATAAGAAATTCGACATGATCATTATGTTGTTCATCGGTTTCAACATGTTAACCATGACACTAGATCACTATCAACAATCGGATACATTTAGTCACGTTCTCGACTATCTCAATATGATATTCATCGTGATATTTAGTTCAGAGTGCCTACTGAAAATATTCGCCTTACGATACCATTATTTTGTTGAGCCATGGAATCTATTCGATTTCGTCGTAGTAATGTTCTCTATTCTTAGTAAGTATTGTCATATGACCAATTTGTGTCTTTTCGTGTGTGAAGGCAGTAATTTAACAAACCGTTTCGTCTGCAGGTTTGGTGCTGAGTGATATAATAGAAAAATATTTTGTATCACCAACGTTATTGAGAGTAGTAAGAGTAGCTAAAGTGGGTCGTGTACTGCGACTCGTGAAGGGCGCCAAGGGCATCCGGACGCTGTTGTTCGCGCTAGCCATGTCACTGCCAGCCCTGTTCAACATCTGCCTCCTACTGTTCCTCGTCATGTTCATCTTCGCGATATTCGGCATGTCGTTCTTCATGCACGTCAAGAACAAAGGTGGCTTAGATGACGTGTACAATTTCAAGACTTTCGTGCAGAGTATGATCCTGCTATTTCAAGTTAGTATACCTTTAACCGTATTTAGTATTATTCACTTTAATTTCACTTTGAATTCTTGAAGTAAATAGCGCAACACTGGTTGTTGACATTAGTAGATCTTGAAAAACTCAATTATCTGTTCTTCTTTTTTTTTCAACTACCAAACGACCGACAGTATGAAATCTCTTTCGCAGTATTTTAGACCAATTGCGTTAATTCTATGGTTTCTTTGAATTCCTTGTGCACTTTTAGATGTCGACATCCGCCGGCTGGGACGGTGTGCTGGACGGCATCATCAACGAGGAAGAGTGCGACCTGCCGGACAACGAGCGCGGGTACCCGGGCAACTGCGGCTCCGCCACCATCGGCATCACGTACCTGCTCTCGTACCTCGTCATCTCCTTCCTCATCGTTATCAACATGTACATCGCTGTCATTCTCGAGAACTACTCGCAGGTAAGACTCACGTTCTCTAATTAATCAACCATGTCTTGTATTTTCATTTTGATTTATTCAACCTGCTTGCTTATCTGTATTATTTCCATCCTCAGGCGACAGAAGACGTGCAAGAAGGTCTCACGGACGACGACTACGACATGTATTACGAAATCTGGCAACGGTTCGACCCGGATGGCACGCAGTACATCCGCTACGACCAGCTGTCGGATTTCCTCGACGTGCTCGAGCCGCCATTGCAAATTCACAAGCCGAACAAGTACAAGATCATATCGATGGATATACCGATATGTCGCGGCGACATGATGTTCTGCGTGGACATCCTCGACGCGCTCACGAAAGACTTCTTCGCGAGAAAGGGCAACCCGATCGAGGACCCCGGCGACTTGGAAGTGGGTCGGCCCGACGAGGTGGGCTACGAGCCGGTGTCGTCGACGCTGTGGCGGCAGCGCGAGGAGTACTGCGCGCGGCTGATCCAGCACGCGTGGCGGCGGCACCGGCGCGCGCACGGCGACGGCGACGCCGAGGGCACGGGCGACGAGGCGGGCGGCGGCGGCGAGGCGGAGGGCGCGGCCACCGCGGTGCTGCTGGACGCCGTCACGCCCAACGGGCACCGCGTGGTGCTGCAGGCGGCGGCGGCGGCGGCGGCGGCGGCGGCGCGCCCGCCGGACCCGGCGCCGCCGCCCGCGCCCGTCTGACCCGCGCTGGCGCTCGCGCTGCTGCCCGCGCTGGTCGACGACGCGCCGCTGCCGCTGCCCGCACCGCTGCCCGAGCTCCTCAGCCCACCCAAGCGCACTTAATTATTTTTTACGCTAGACGTTTCGCATTGTACATAGGTAGTGGCGGGCCGCGGGCGAGCGACGCGGCGCGCGCCGGCGCGACCTGCTGCGCGTCCGCGCCGTTTTTTTCGTGGACGTTGTTCCTTCGCGTTCGGACGTTCGAGGTGACGAGTGTTTTGTATTCGCGTGGCCGAGCTTTTGAGACTGTTGTTTTGCGACCGACGTTCGCGCGTTCACCGTGTTCCGGTTCCGATGCGCGTCGCGCGGCCCCGTCGCCGGGCGGGTGTCGCCGCGAGCGTGCCGTTTTTTTTTCGTCACTAGTGAATTAATGTAAGGTATCGGATAAATTGAGGAAGCTGTAAAGGCTTATTTTTGTATTCGACGAGTATCACTGTCTATTCTGTAAATTCTAAATCTGAACTTTTTTATGACTGTGAGAGTTGATCGATCGCCGATTGTGAGATATCATTTTCCTTCCCCGAAATGGTGTCGAACGACCACATTGTACTGGTGAGATGAGACGAGCCTGAGAAAGAAACCAGTCGCCTTTTGTCAATAAATAGAAGATGTGTGTAACGCAAGGTCGAGTGGGTGTGGAGACCGCAGTGGCGTTGTGGGCGCGAGGCGAGTGGCGTCTTGCTCGGGCGGAGGCTTCGCTCGTGACTCCGCTTGCCTCGCCTAGCGGGGCCACGGAGAGCAGATCGATGTAGCACTCGACGTTTGGGATTCGTTCGTTTTGTTCAATCATTAAACATGTAACGTCTTCGACTCGTCCAGCGCATTCGGACGTTAGTGTAATCGTATCTATAACGCTTAGAGAAGCAATGGCTACGCCGATTCATATCAATTTTGTCCGTATAGTTTTTAATAGTTCCAATTTTTAAGCCTCTCAGTGTACCGCGACGACGCCAAGTCGTCTTCTATGCGAGGTCGGCTCGCAGACGGTCTCCTCGAGTTAAGAGAGTTTAGAAAAATTTTTGCAAAGTTATCTAAGTAAGCTTAACAAGTCAGCTGTGAAATCGGTACCAGAATTCACTTCCGTCCTAATCAGTATGCATCATAGGAATCGAGCCATTTTATGTAACGCGCACTTTCCACGTACCTAGTTAATGTAATTTCTCTTCCCTGAATTACATTAGCTGCGGGCCTCGGCGCGGCCCCGGCGCTCCCCGGCCGGCGCCGCGCCCGCCCCCGCGCGCTCCCCTAGACGATCGCTGCGGCAGCTTCACCCATATCCTAATACATGTCCGTCTACCAACTCTACCACCAACGCCTTAGAGTACAATTCCCAAAACATTTGAAATCTGGCTCCAAGATGTACTATCACAAGGCACAGTCAAGAAGTAGCGCGCTAGCCCGTAACTACACACGTAGTCATTGAATGCCCCTGTGACAGACATCCCGGCCAGCAGACGGGCTGCCGCACCGGTCGTCTAGCTGCGAGTCGCGACGTCCTTTTGACTAACAATTGCGAGCGGGCTGGTACTGCTTCGAATATTGCTCTTGCAAATAACATGTAACCTAACATTCGCAGTGTTTCACGTCGTACAACCGATTCGGCTACATGAGAGATCACCGTAATTAGCAATAAGATTATTTATATACCTAAGTGATCGAACGTCCCTTACCGAGTAAGGTAGATATTACGAAGTGTTTTTATTTTTCGATATCATCTCTGTAGGTAGAGGCGGCGCCCCGCGCGCTCCTCGGGCACGGACTCGGCTGCGCTCGAGTTTCGTCTCGATATTGTCTTTTTCTAGCACAACAAATTCATTAAATTTTGTAATCTAACTTTGGAAGTGGTCAATTTTCTACTACTCTGTAAATATTGAGAGCTTACCGCCGGGTAGATCCCAAACGCACGTCGCAACACATAATTTATCATGTCTGCTATCTATTGATATCAGCGAGTACCGCAGCGATACATATAAGCTTGAAGCAATAACGTAACGTGTGCTCGACGAAAGGTTTCGCTTTTTATTGTATGGAACATGTCACCGAATAGTTGTGTGTCGGTTGTTTTCAATTCGTTTCAAATAACATGTGAAAAAATATCTGAAGTGCAAGACAATCTAAGTGTTGCAAAGTTTAAAGAGTCGGTGTATCTAAACTAAATGAGACGCTTACAGTTTTGCACATATTTTGCAATAATTATGGTTACAGATAATTATTATGTAGATAATTTGATAAATGCCGTGCGGAGCGTGTGCAAGAGAGCTTCCCCGTCGCTTGCGCACCCCCCGCCGCTTTGTGTTGTCCCTGTGTTCACTTGGTTACGTCGCGACGCATGAAACGGTTCGAGCTCATGCGCGCCGGCCACTTGTCGACAATCGTTTCCAAACCAACGTTTGCAACTCATCGAGATCCTTCGGAGGGCAAACTTTATTGTGCATTGTGAGTGAAACACCAAGTCCAAAGCAAATTATTAAATTAGCTCTAAGTCAATAAACTAAGAGAATATTATGCAGATATATTTTATAATGTGAATCAAAGTGTTACCTAAAAGTATTAAAATATTCGAATTATACAAGTTTAATACTAAGGAGTACAAAATTTAAATGTGGAGGTAGTTTTAAAGAAAGTCGGTCACATCAATGAGCTTGAATCGTTTCATTTTGTTGACAGAAGGTGGTAAATTTTAACTTTTGTTGGTCAAACCAAGTTTTATCTACTATTAGGCATATTTGCACAAAGAAGTTGTGTTTAATTAAGTTTAGACAATAAGTTATGATATCATTGTATTATTTGTTTAACTATACTTATGACAAAAAAGTGAGTTCAGTTTGCTGAGTGATAGAGGTTTAATTGAGTATTTATTATATATATTGTTGAAGTTTGTACAAAATAAATTAAGTAAACGATAAAATATAGAACTTGACTGCTTTAACCTGATTTTTATTTCGGTACTATCGATGGCCTATGAAAAAAAAACTAAAAAAAAACGTAATATATTTTCTGTCTCCCTGATGCCGGTGGCAAATGGTAACACGCGAATAAAACATCATTGTCTATTTTTATTTAGGGCTTTTATTTATAATAAAAAATATTTTCCTATACATTTTTATAAATTACATTATTTTGAGGAGCTGGTGGTATGTGTACTGCCTTAACTAAATATGTTAACAAGCTCATAAGATATAGTCTTTATACACTTGTATGATTTTGATATTTATATTTACCTATTAATATTCCGATTTGATAGTTGAGGCCTGTAACAGACAACCATTTATTTATTATAGGTATTGCTTCTCAAACTAATTATAATTCCTAACAGATATGTATAGAATAACAACGGAAATAAATTGATAATGCTCGTAGCTCGAATTAACTAAGTCCGTAGAGTAATGCCTGAGAGCGTGGCCTTTAAAAATCCCTGAGTGCGTGGGTGAACCCCACGGGAGATATAGATACGATTTTATATAATAGGTACGCGGCCCCAGTTTTTCTAACATTCATTGTCATCACAAGTTTGAATGACCCGATTGTTCGCAAAAAACATGATTCCGTGCTTCAGAAAAACGGTAAAGACGGTCAGGTTACTAGGTACGCACAGCTCCATATCAAAGTAGAGGTAGGTATACAAAACTGTAAAATTTCTTCAATCGACTCTGATCTTACTGTCATACGCATAAGTTGAATATCAATTGAGGAAAATTTACAGGTTGTGGTAACCTGATGTGTGGCTGACTGTACTATTCTATTCGATAAGTGATTTATATATTTGACAAACGTTTTATGAGATAGATAGTTGGATTGTTTCGCTATAGTATAGATAACAAATTCTTTAAAGAAATACATAACTCCGCACTCAGTCTCAACTCGAAGAATGCAATAGAGAAAGACAGTGCCGACAATTTGATTTATCCAAACAATAGATGGCGCTGGGCGTATATTACATCGCGTAAGTGTTTCGTTTTCTCGGTTTACCTATAATCGTTGTCGTTGTCATAGAAGATCTCTTTATAAATAGTGTAGAAGAAGATAAATGTGTATATTTAAAGTAGATTCTGTGTTTTGAGTTAAGTAGTTTGTTGTTAATGATATTTAGGATTGATTGGTGAGCAAAACAAAAAAAAACTTGATGTTGAATGTGGCGTAGCAAATAATTCCCTTATGGCATCGATAGTACCTAGATCTAACATTAAATACAATAATTGTGAATACACTTACCAATCATTAGGCTTTACCAGGTCTCGTGGGAGAAGGCGCCAACGCATCCCTGTGAAAACAACATGCTGATTAGATCGTCTTTAATTAATTACAATATTCATTACCGAGGCGTAGGGTTGCTGTCATACTTCAAAATTGCATTCAAATGCTGATATTATTGTAGAAATAGAAAAAATCTTTATTCAAGTCAGGTTCATACAGAATACTTATGAATGTCAAAACATACCACCACCACCACTTTAAGGCCACTTTAAGGATCAATTAAGGCCATCGCCAAGTTAGAATTCGGCAATATCATCACCTCATCTCATCACCAACTCCCAGGCTGTGCTGGGAAACATATACCCTCCAGCGGAGGGCATCAATCTTCCCGCGCTACTAACTGACCAACTGCAGATTTAAAGACTGCGTAATTGCGTATACACTTAACAACACTCCAATGTATGGAGGTTAACCTCACGAAGTTTACCGTCACCACCGAGCTGATGGTATTAATCTACTCGACCAGATAACGGAAACAGAGTCGTAGAGGGGCAAGAATATTTTCCTCCAACATGATCTTTCAAATATTATGATGACAGCAACCCTGCTCTAGGTATTATTAGAATTTAGATACTCATTAACTACCTACCTATTATATTGATGACTGCTGCTGCGTGTGGTGTTTAGGTGTACCTACCTATTTCTTGTCAATACAGTTAGTTACAAAAGTGGTCGTTTCATAAGAGTTTATTTCCGAAGCCATATGTTTAAAAAAAAGTTATGTAATAAATATTGAACTTTGATAAAACGACTTCAAAACCCAAATACAATATGCAGTCTCAATATAATGAAAGGCATTATCTTCTGTTGATCAGTGAAAACGAATTCGAAGATAGGACAGTATTATGTTATTTAGGATCAGGATATTTTGGAAGGATTGGTACATTTGAGTAAATAACACACTTCTTCTCGATGTTACTATTTTTATTTCCGTCTTGTTTTAAGACAACTGTGTCCCCAGCGTAGGTACACATACAAGATGCCCGTCAATACACAAGTATCGTGAGTTACACGTTATCATATAAATATCTATACAGCATCTATATGTACAATGTGTATGTGTGTACCGACGAGGTCCGGCGGACCCCCGCACTAGTACGGTCCCACTATGTGGGCCTCATACAGCAAGCTTCCAATTACTTTAAAACATTTACTGGCAGTGCAACCGACTTATGCACAATCCGTACCATTATATTATTATTACATAATTATTAGAGACAGAGATATGTAGCGGCGAGAATTATCATACAATAAGCTGAGTTCGGCGATTCGAAAAACGTTCAAAATGAGTTTGTTGTACGAACTGGCATAGATTGATTATTATCTAGTTGATAGTACTGGTGCTGTCGTGTGCGCCCGCGTCGCGCACCGGCCACATATCACTATCCTATGCTTTAACTCGACTCTCGACTCTAACTCTTAGTCAGTAATACAGTTTAAAATACCAGTCGTTAACTTTATTGAGAATTTTAAATTACACTTTAAATATACCTTTTATATCAACTTAAAGCAGCGTGTCGTGTCGGCCGCTAGACTGTTCAGTGATAATTTAGTTCTACCAACACCGAGAAAGCCTTCAAGGCATTAAATTATAAGTCGATCACAGAATAATAAAAACACACTATATCCTGAACTAACAGCTTAATTAATCTTTATATCGATAAACAGTACTCTAATAACAAAAATAGGATTTTTGGTAAAAATATTTTTCTTGCTTCTTCTTAACCGATATTATTTGTTGTGCCACTATTTGACTCGAAGGTTTCGTTTTCAAGAAAAAATAAACGTTAAGCAAATACAATGCGAACTTAATTACACCAAGTATTTTACATTACAATGAAAATGAGGTCATAGTAATACCAAGATTCAAACAAGCATCATCAAGAGGTTTAAAAGTTTTCTACTCTAAGCGATTTACAAGAGGCTACAATTACCATTAAAGTATAAAAACCAGCAATTATTAAAACTAAGTCTAAAACGTTACAGTCGAAAAATAAAGTGAACTCTAACTAACTTGGTGTCGTGGAGATCTGAACAACTCCCTAGTGAGCCAAGAGGCGTCCGAGCGCGCCCTCCTAGCGCTATACTATCCTCAGTACCATTTACATTACTTTTTGTTGATATTGACTAAATAAACTAAGAAAATACATAAAATACAAATGATTCGTGTGATAACATTCTCGTACAATAATACATTGTTTTATCTGTGAGAGACCTCCGATGCAGAAAATTTATATTCCTATTCTGGAAATGATGATAATAGAACAAAAACATTAAAATTAAACAATATTAAGAATGGAAGCAAAACCTATAAAAATAATTTACAACACTCCAGAAGGGTAAACAATGAAATTTCACACCAGTTTTCAAAATGTACACTCATTCTAAATTTAATGAATTTTCAGAATAGGAATACCTAAGTATAGAACAAATCACTAACTAATAATGACACAAACCAACCAACGATACTTCATTAGCTTTACACTATAAAATAATGTATATTAAATCATTAAGTAAGTTTTTTCGTTTACATAAATGAAGATATTTAACTGATGAGAGTATTTAAATGTTACAATATTTGTAGTAAACAATATTATTTTTCAAGATTTTTTAATGTTATGAGATCTTACACTTTACATACCTGCACATAAGGTTATTTAATAAGTATTTTAAAGATTTCTAAAGAAACGTTATGTTAAATGTGAAAATGAAATGAAGATTCAAAATGTGACCACAAAATTGCAAGTCAATCCAGCTGACAAACTGTCACGTTAGACAGAGAGCAAAGAGAGGGAACGCTATACTTAAACGTTATATAAGCAAACATAGGTATAATCTTTTTATGTGATTGGTGGCAGACGAGCAGACGGATCACCTGATGGCCGCCGCCCATAGACACCAGCAACACCAGTAGAGTCACAAGTGCGCTATATTTGATGGCTGCGCGTGACACACGCTTGTGAAACAAATATCCAATCAACGGTTTAGTTTGTTCTTATGTGATACAACGACACATTCCTATTTATCATCAGCGGGCTTCAAAACAATGACTTTACGATACGGATGTAATTTAAACACATGCATTTTACAACACTACTCAAGTACATAATTATTTGCGTACCATTATAATATACTGCAAGCAATCAAATAGCTTAGTTAGCAAAATTCTCGCAAGTGCAAAGTGTGATCTGGGTATACGCTTCGCTCACAGGGTACATGAAAGTACGTTCAAGATGATCATCATTGTCGTGCGTTATAACTTGACAAATAAGAACTGAGATAACCGACCAAGATACGTTTCACTATGCTTTCCCTCTATTTACTCTCAACTTATACCACGTTAATTCCTTCATAATCTGGACACTTCCAGATAAGACGTCTCTATTTGTCATGTGTTAGAGGCTCCGACTAAACCATTACCGCAAACACTCGTTACCCAAAAACATCCTAAATGGTGAAGCCACAGCCTAGTGTTTAGAATATACAAGACCTGAAACACTTAGCTCGCTTTAAGAGCAACGTACGTGCTGCCAATGTGTTTATAAATACCATACAGGGTGTAAAAAACTGATAGCACCGATAGAAAGTTTAGCAAACTTTGACTCACATTTTGTTACGATAATCGAATTAATCAGTATAAGATAAATTTTGTTTGTAGTCATACTATGTTCAGTTGAAACGTTTTATTTTATAGCTGAAGTAATAAAACGGTGAACACATACATTTTGATCGCATTAGATCTAAATAATATTTGCACAGCGTGGTATCATCAAGCTAGTATCAATGAAATAACTGTTAAATATTTAGAATAGAGATCATATTTAAACAGTTTAGAGCTGTGGTCGTCAAACCGCGGCCCGCGATAAAGTAGATTTCTTTAATTATTCCATAATCAAATTTCATGTAAATCAGTTTAGTGGTTTTTGAGTAGAGAAGTAATAGACAAACATTTTCGCATTAATATGAATAGTATGAACTACTATGGATAAGTACATGTAAAAGCTCTTGAAAGCGCCTTCACATATTGCGGCCCAGGCCCTGGTGCTCACATTATTGTGTGGCTTTTGAACCGTAAAGTGTGACGACCGCTGGTATAGAGCTAACAAACATGAATCTTAATAAGCACGCCTAAGGTGCATAACTGCATGTCCATGACATTAACGTAACATCCTGATAAAGTCAAATCGCAGACAAAGGCCACCGTTACCATTGACTTTAGACATAACCGATACAATTTCTAAAAGTAAGTGAATCACTTACCTCATGTCGTTAATGTTAGTTTACACCCTGTATGTGTATAGTGTGGTGTAGGTCGCGTGTGGTGCGAGTGTGGTGTGTGGTGTGGTGTGGTGTGGTAGTAGCGGCGGCAGTTACTCTGTGTAGTCCCAGCAGTCCTTCTCGTAGCCCTCGTGCACGTGCTCCAGCAACACCTTGCGCCGGCTGTCGCAGTATCTGCAATAAATAATAAATAATTAATGCGCTAGACAATCACACCAATCAACCTGGTCTCAAACTGGGTCAACCCCTGTACTATGAGTACCAGGTGACGATAATTAACTGGGGGCTTCAACCTAGAACACCCAGACCCAAGACAACTTAGAAAATGTAGTTTTCTAAATTGACTTGACCGGATATCGAACCCGGGACCTTTCTCGCTTCGGGCAAACAACATAGCCACTGCGCCATCGACGCCGTTAGGATCAATAATACAGAACTTAGTTAAAACCGGACATTGACTACTTCTGACGGGTCATTTTGTACTACCACCCCATACAACATTCGTTGATGACAGTCAGAAGAGAGTGACCGCAGAGAGATTTTTTACTAGAAAACACCAGTCACTAAACACTGCCATAAACGTGAACAAATGCGAAATCAGAGGAGTCGCTCCTCCAAAATCTGTTGGATGGCGTACGTGTAGACTGAGGTCCACGGTGATGGTTATTTTTGATGTGAGATGACAAATTTGTCACTAAACTACGAATAACGTTTAATTTTTATTTTTCAGGTTCATGTCCCACCTGAACCCTCCGAGGATTTTTTTAAGTGCAATATTTACTTAAGAATAAATTGCAAAGAATTGCTATACCAAAAATAAAAAATATTCGTTTAGCAGTTTCATCTTAACTGGTGGTCAAATATTTGTAATAATGTTTCCACTGGATATTGTATAGTATACCTACAATATTGATGAGACTATCGTCAGCTCATGGCGAGTTAAGCACTTACGAAATTCGTCGGCTTAGTAAGGGGCTCGGATGGTGTAAAGTGGATAGCATATCTGCCCGGTTTGCGGAAGGTTGTGGGTTCATGTCCCACCTGAACCCTCCGAGGAATTTTTTAAGTGCAATATTTACTTACCAATAACGTTGAAGTTGGACCTCAGTCTACACGTACGCCATCTAACGGATTTTCCACACGCGGTAGCCCTCATTCAGAAACCGGCCGTTAGTCTCCTATGTTTAGTCACTGACCTGTACTTGTCCTGCACCTTCTGCTTGATGTCGGCGAGGTTCTCGCTGGTGATGTCGCGCTCGAGGTACTCGGAGAGCGTCTCGGTGGCGGACTCGAGGTCGCGCTGGTTGTCCTCGAAGATCACCGACTGGTTGTTCTTGCGCAGGTAGTACGCGAACACGTACGTGTACATCAGCGTCTGCCGGCACTGGCAGAGGATGTCCACCGCCTTCTTGAGGAATTGAACCTGAGAATGTTATTCATGAATTAAAACATTTGCCGTCCTTTAGCTCAGGGCCGCCGCAAGCGGGCAGCGGCTCGCCCAGGGGGGCTGCAAATTGAGCGAGCAGTAGTGTAGCTAGTTAGTAGGGAGACTAGGACGACATAATCAGTTTTGCTCGCGGGTGGCGAAACAACTGGTGGCGGCCCTGCTTTAGCTATAACACTAACCGTTAACCAATAATCGGTCAATGGGGGCTATTGCGTGAGACAATTCGCCTAGCTAGATTTTTAGTGACATTTTACATCTCACATCAAAAATAACCAATGATCGTGTAGGTGGACCTCAGTTCTACAGTACACCATCTAGCGGATTTTTCACGCGCGATAGTCCACACCTGCCACACCTCCGATTGTCTAAAAGTGCACACGCAATAGCCCCCATTGAGAATCCCAGTCTTGTGTTGCTGATCTAGGCAGTCGTTTTAACCCTCCTTTCCCTGGATTGCTCCTCCGGTACCCTCACACAGCGAAACACAGCGCATGCACTGCTTCACGCCAGTTTTCTGTAAGGACTTGGTATTAGGGTGCGTTTCCACAGAAGCGGAACTGCGTGGAGTTGAGCAGAGACTTGACAAATTGACCAATCACGTTGCTCAAAATACACAACTCATCTCTGATGAGCAATGTGATTAGTCAATTTTTATAAGTCTCCACTCAACTCCACGCAGCTCCGCTTCTGTGAAAACGCACCCTTACTCCGGTCGAGCCAGCCCATTCATGGCGATTAATTTACCTCGTAGTGTTGGACGCCCTGCTACAAGATGGGATGACGACATTCGAAGGCTGGCTGGAGTGAGCTGGATGAGAGTGGCCGAAAATCGGGAGCAGTGGCGTGCATTGGGGGAGACCTATGTCCAGCAGTGGACGAGCGTGGGTTGGTGATGATGATGATGAATTTACCTCGATCCAGCTCATGTTGTGCTGCTGCATCTCCTCCATCTTCTCCTTGACGGAGGCGTAGAGCTTGGACTCGAAGCGCAGCGACTGCATGTGGTTCATGTACCGGTTGCAGTAGAACAGGTACCGCTGCAGCGCGGCGCGCGACCGCTCCTGCGCGTCGCGCGCTGCCCGCGCCTCGTCCTCGTCGTACCTGAGGGGGTACGCAACAGTTAGAGCAGTACTTCCTAACCTTATTAACCGACTTCAAAAAGGAGGAAGGTTCTCAATTTGACCTGAATGTATGTTACGCGATTTCTCCGCCAATTATGAATGGATTTTTATGATTATTTCTTTTGTTTGGTAGGCCATCATTCAAAGGTGGTCCCTTAAAATTTTATCAAAATTTACTCAGCGGTTTTTGAAAAAAACGTGTTTAATAAGGCGTGTTTAAGTGTGTGATAATGGCCGCCTTTGTTGTACATTACTCCTGTTAAAACTAGTTTTAAGTTTTATACCTGTTTTGTGTGCAATAAAAAGCATATTCATTCATTCATAAATATGCCAATAAAGTCATGAAATTATCTGCGTCTCTCTGCGTGATCGTATCAGAAATAGCTGCGAGATCGACCAGACGGCTGTTAGGGCGGAAAGATCCTTGAGTGGAGGCCGGGTCACTACCAAATAATCGTTACATTACACGTCTGGATGCAGCTTTACAAGTACCTACCAAGATACCCTAGATGACTTGGCAACAGACAGCACATAGCAAAACCATCCCGTAACAAAAGAGAATTTACTGTCGCAACCAAACAAAACAGACACAGCGCGTGTGACCCTTTCACACGCTCTGTGCATCTCTTTTGTTAGCACGGGGATTAAAATTATTCCGTTTACCTTGTAGATATTGTTGTTTTGCCCGAGAATTATAAGTAAACTTAACACAAATTAAAGTTAAGATAACGTCGGTAAGCCCATTCAAAAGTAATTATTTCCCATGAATTGGGAAGAAAGGCATAAGAGAACACTAAGCCACAAACATTTTGAAAATTCAATAACTTAATAACTACTAGCTAGATTAAGAAAATATTCGAATGGATTTCTTAAAACAGTAATAATTAAAAAAATGCTAAACATCACTACTAAAAATAACTGTTAAAATAAACCATAATTAGAATTAATAATAATGTGCGCCCTCTTATAAGTTGCTGTGCCCTGACAGGGTGTCACATCTATTCGTAATCTTAAATGTACCATCTTTATTTTTGTATGTGATACGCAATAAATGATTTGATTTGATTTGATTTGAGAGGGCCCACTGTACAGCCTAAACGTTCATTGTCTTGCCACTTGGCGTAGTATGAGTGTATATTCTGGTCGTACCTATTGCAGTTGTACCAGCTGCTGCCGTGCGGCTCCCAGGGCCCGAGGCAGACCCAGCAGAAGTCGGCCTTGCAGTTCTGGTTCTTGCACACCATGTGGTTGCAGCCGCCGTCCTTCTCGATGGTCACGTTGCATTTCGGGCATTCCTTCGTGTTGGCTGCTATCCAGTTTGAAGTTTCGGAGTCGTCGTCGCATTTCTGTAACGATTTCATTATTATTTAAAAAAAATAAAGAATAGATTCGATACTAAGTATGCAGTGGTTTAAGGATATCTAACAACAGAGGAATTATGCAAAATATTATACCTATCACATCAAAACACAACTACATTTAACGCTCAGACACTGACCAAACACAAATTCATCACTCGCGCAAGTTATAGTTCAGAGAATCGAAGTCACGATCTTTGACTCATAAGTAAGATGAGGAGTTGTGTGAATTTTAATTTAATTTTATGGCAGCTCAATAATTTATGTTTTTTTACTGTCATTAATGATAAAATATAAATTTAAAGAATTTGTGAACAAAAATATCCTCAGTTAACCAGGCAATAGAAAGGCAAATGAAGATGAGGGCACATAATACCACGGAGTAATACCACGTCCTCACAGAAAACCGGCGTGAAGCAGTGCATGCGCTGTGTTTCGCTGCGTTAGTGAGGGTACCGGAGGCCCAATCCAGGGGGAGGGGGGTTAAAAGGTAAGCAGTAAGCAGCGCACTTGTGACATCACTGGTGTTGCAGATGTCTATGGGCGTAGGTAATCGCTTACCATCATCGTGATCCGTCGGCTCGCCTGCCACGTATATCATAAAAATAAAAACATAACGTTGATAGAAACTTTGGAGATGTTAGTGTGGCTACGCAGCACCTGTACCACAAAATAATTACACACAGAAGTTAGACTTTGACCTGATTTTGAATTTAGAAGATTTCGTTGACATATGCTGGGGTTGTTGCCCGGCATGAGTACATAAGCGCGCGGCCTCTACCATAGACCTCGACAGTTTGACAATCTCATGTCATAAGTTAGGATTAATGTGGTCGAAAAGGCGTTTTTGCCCGTTAGTGCGCATGCGTGAGTACATGACATATTTTTAGCTCTTAGTGGGCAGTCGGCCTTCTGTGTCAATATGTATTTTGTGACTGTACCTTGATCCACTTCTTGAGCAGGCAGCAGCGCACGGGGTCGTGCCAGTTCTCGCCGCACGCGAAGCAGAAGGTGTGTCCGCAGCGGCACGTCACCGGCGCCGCCTCCACGTACGCCACCTTGATAGCGTTGCTGCAGTCCGGCGACGGGCACCATCGCAGGAGACGGTTACACTATAACACACACGCGAAAAATGTAAAAAGATCCTATAGGGTAAATAGCACCGAAGAGCTTAACTGCCGCTCTCGGAAACGTTAATTAAACCTTAATTGTTACTTAAGTACTCAAACCACTATTTCCCGATCCTGGGTTCGATTCCTGAGTCGAGAAAAAGTATGTTTAGAATTTTTCGAACATAGCTCGGGTTTGTGATCACCAATCCGCATTAGGCAAGCGTGATGATTAAGCCCATCAAAGCAGTGATGAATCGATTTCTATGAAGGAGAGCTTTGCCCTGCAGTGGGACAGTATGTATGCTCATACTTGTTGTGTCACTTAAGTAAAAATATTGACCCTGAATTTAAAGAACATAAAGACTATCCATAATTAAGATTAAATGACGGCCCTGCATTAAGGTTAAATGACGTCCCTGCATTAAGGTTAAATGACGTCCCTGAGTGCGGCAGTTAGATAAGGAAAAACTCTTGCGACATCACTAATTTCCGTACATGGTTCTGGCCTATCTGTTCGATCATCATCAGAAAACCCTTACTATGTGATAAATATAAGAATGGGCGAGGAGGTATAAAAATTTACCAATCAGAGATGAGATGTGTATTTTGAGCAACGTGATTGGTAAATTTTTACAAGTCTCCGCTCAACTCCACGCAGCTCCGCTTCTGTGGAAACGCACCCTTAATAGGCTTAAAACTTGCAAACTGAATAGTTACCTCAACAAAGCTGTTGGTGATGATGTGCTGGTACTTGAGCTTGACGCGCGGCTCGCGCACCAGCCGCATCACCGTCGCGTCGTCCACCAGGATGTCGCACGCGTGCGCATGCGCAAGCTATCGTCTGACCCTACAACCAATACACCGCATGTTACCAGTAGGCCTAACATGCGTACCGCGACAAAATTTTGTCGATTCTCGTTCGCGAGAGCGCATCCTTCCAATTCCTTCCATCGCTCAATCAGGTGAGCGAGAAGCAACTTGCGCCGACACAAAACGAGTGTCGACAAAATTATCTCGCGGCACGCCCAGGGGGGCGGCAAATTGAGCGACTTCTCAGCAGAGCGTAGCTAGTAGGGAGACTAGGGCGTCATAATCGGTATTGCACGCGGGCGCCGATACAAGCTGGTGGCGGGCCTGCATGTTAAATTGTTTTTATGTAGTGTTAAGTGGCAAACGCAGATGAATAACCTGATGGTAAGTGATTGCGAGTGTGTGAGCTAAAGTGGAGATGGGCAGGACACCCGGCAAGGCGCAAAGATGATGGGTGGACTATAAAGCTTACCGAATGGCAGCCAAGATTGGGACGACGTCCTGTGGGTAGACCACCTGCCCATTGGTCTGATGATATCGTAATGGTGGTGGGGAAACAATGGATGGCGCTACTTCCGTAGGCCGTGGTCTCACTCTGTTCGAGTCGGCCCATTCATGACAAACCACCAATTGACCCAATCAACGAAAAGGGAAGTGCATTTGAAGTACATGACCTCAATTATTATTATTGTAAGGATCCCAATGTGTCCCATACGACCATATATTAATAAGGATAAGTGCGATTAAGTGTTTTATATTCTTATTTTTCTTCCCAAGTCATGGAGTCCCAATAAGACTGGGACTGTCTTACACAATGGCCATATTGCACAATTTAAAAAAATACCTAATTTTAAAAACAATGTTTACTTACTAAGCCCTCTTCCATTATTTTAGTTGTTAAATATTCACACCAGCATTGTGTACAAAATCTATGTCCACATTCCAGACCTGTCATCATCTGTAAATTAAAGAAAAAACACATTTACAACAAATCAAAACATTTTAAAGCTAGAATATATAATTTAGTTCATTAAAAACAGCCAAAATAGGTATTGTTAAATATTCAATGCAAAAAAACAGTTGTTTAGAATGACCCTCGCTATGATCTAAAAATGAGGAAGGTCAGATTAGATATGTGCATAAATTGTTTTTATTTACATTAAGTAGATTTGTTTATCTTGATAAACTTACCGACGTTGGTAAAACTGAAAAACATATTTCACATTCTTCTGTTCCTGATGTGGATATCCGTCTGGGTAGCTGTAGAAATAAACATTTCTAAAATATAAACGGTATTTGTTTATTTCCTTGGTATAATATTGAATGTTTAGAGAAAAGATGAATCCAAGACATTTCATTGTTTTTACTTCACTATTAAGCATTTTACTATTATTTTCAAAAGTATTTAGATTTTTATTATTAGGAGAACATTAATATTTCAGATATTAAAGTAGAATATTATCATAGAATTTATTAAACATTTTACAATATTGAGGCAATAAATGTTTTGATTGATTGATTGAACTGGCTATACTGCATACTTGAAACAAAAGGCTCTAACCATTATTAATTAGTCAATCAGATATGTAAATTATCAAGATACCAATCACAAACAATCATCAAAGCATTTGGGTTTATGTAGAAAAAAATATGTAATACATACCTTTGGCCTTTGTATGACTGGTTTTCTGAATGGATTAATGACTCTAGCCTCGGAGAACAACTGATCCTGGTCCCCATCATAGAATCGTTCCATGAGCTTTTCCTTGTCCCATTTAAAATGGTTTAACAATATGCGGGTGGTTGTAGTTGGTATCTAAAATATTAAAAATATATGTAATTACTAATTATATGTATTTCTTTGACATGTATTGAATGAAAAGAAGATAGTAAAATCTCCTAGGACATTCCTTACACAGGGCATTAAATGTGAAACTGTTATACAATTAAAAGTAAACAAAAAAGTGTAACCATTTTTACTGTGACTGGCCAGATGGCATATTTGGTAGTGACCCTGCCTCATGCGCTGAAGGTTGTGGGTTCGATACCCACCTTGGAGAACCTTTCATGTGATGAACACTTGTGTTTGTTCAGTGTCTGGGTATTATAGTATTTAAGTATTGTGTTTGTGATCCTCCGTTGTCTGATATCTGTAGCACAAGTGCTTAACTTACTTTACTAAGTAGGTTACGCACTTGTGCTAAAATACAGAGTCAGGTCAATGTATGTGTGTAATGAGACATTAAAAAAAACAGGAATAAAAAATTTCAAACAACAATAAAAAGGATATTAAATAGAAAATAATCAAATTCAAACAATTTGCTTTCATACACAATAAGTACTTTGTTTATAATTTTATCTCTAACAGATAAGGTAATGTTATTGTCCATTGTCTACAGATGTACCCAAAGAAAGAATCTCTTTTTATTTATGAATACACAATGATGAACAACAAAATTAAAACATCTTTACTTTGTTAGCAATGTTGGTTGAAGGCAAAAATAATATTGAGTAAAAATCGCTTAATACTTTTTACTGTTACTGTTTTATCTATTATAAAGCATCAATGAGGAAAACAGTAAAATGTAATGGCTTTGTTGCTTACATAATCTTAGACAAACAAAGAATATAATAAGATTTTGATACAATGTCATGAGACTTAGTAATCTAGTTAGAAAGCCTTTCAACAACAATACTATTGTGTTTTTTATGACCTCATTATGCCAAGAAATGAGTTCTGTTTTAGTATTAAAAATGCTCAAGATGTATGAGTCAACACAAAACTCGATAAAAAGTGACCTCATAAATATATAATGTTTACAAGCACTAATTGGAGGGGAAAAAGGGTTTCTGGGTCACTGCATCTGTGAATATGTTTGGTAGGATCATCAAATCTGTCAGCAAAAGTTGCGAAGATCTAAAATAAGGTGGATGAGTTACGATTATACTTGAGTGCAACACAAAAGATTCTATTGAAGTGTTCCAATGTACGAGTAACCTCATTCAACTGTTCATTGTTTACTACTAACATACTGACCTCGACAACAGTGTTCACTTCTTTGATACAGTCAACCATGTGCTGAACGATTTCCTCCGTAGATAACACCTCGTATGGATATTCCTCAAGCTCCGTTTGTCGTTCCCTCGTACTGTGAGTCTCAACGTCCATTGCAAAGTCGACATCGTCTCCACTGGACTCATTCCCAGAATCCACATCATCCTTTGTGTCGTCTTCAGAGTCCATAGTCGAGACTTTGGCGAAATATGTATAATTGGTAATAAGGGTGCAGCCAGAGTACGTATAATGATGAAATAATTACACCTAAGATTTAGGAAAGGTCAACAATGAAGAAAATAGTTCACCCACGGGCTGCCAAAACCTCTGACGTATAGGATGGCAGTGTCTATGACGTCACTCTTTCCAATCCAATTTGTCTATGGACCAAACTTACTAAAGTATTGCCATTTATATAAAAGCAAATTAATAATAATACGTGTCGTGATGATAGACGTAGCATTATGTGCTGTTTGCTAAGCGTGTACTCCGTCAGTGCCCGTCATGAAGTTAGAGACACAGACCAAGAACAAGAGACACCTTCATGGTGCCCGTATAGTATCAAATATCCGACCATGGACTTAATACATTACCCATGATCCCGACCCGTTCGTTTAGCGCAATGGTTTGAGCGCCGGTTGAGTTGAGACGTAAGGGTCGCGGGTTCGATTCCCGCATCAACACAAATGTTTGTTTTAAACAGATAGTTGTGTTTGGTCTGGGTGTTAGTGGTAGTCGTTGTTTCTCGTCTGGTCACAGTACAAGGGAAAAACCGTAGTTTGGGACGCAGAGAACATTGAATATTTGGAATTAGGACAACCTATATGTTGTCTCAATTTATTATTAACACACCAAACCAAATACATACCAAAAGGGTCTGCAGCATAGAAAACATCACCATGAAGTTTACTTCTTAATTACTCAAAGGCAGTGGAGGCGTACCAGTGGAGGCGTAAACATATAAAACGGGCACGGGGCGATTATTTATGGCAGGGGTCACCAATTCGTTTCGGTCGGGGAATTATCGAAAACCCATATAAAAAGTTTTCTCAAAATCTTTTTTGTGACTTTACTTACTTTCAAAAAAGAATTTTAGTAAAATTCTAGTAGTAGAGATGCGCCGAATATTCGGTTGGTATTCGGTATTCGGCATATTCGGCACTTTTTTCACTATTCGTATTCGGCCGAATTATTCGGTTTTAGTGCCGAATATATTCGGTTTGAGTATTTCTATTTTTCCTGGCTATATGACATGGAATTTAAAAGGAAAAGTATGTGTTTTTGTAAATTAAATAAAACTGACGAGGAATTTGTTAAAAAGCTAATAAATGAAAGCAATTAAACTTGAAATCAACATGTATTTTGACATCTAAAGTATACCTACATATATTTATTTCCTGCCCTATAGTATGTAGCTAACATTAACTTTTAAAAAATACCTAATTCATTTATTTTTAAGCCAGATAAATCAATATTAATTTTACTGTTTATTTTTATACTTAAAATAATCTGAACTTTTTTTATTTATATAAACAATAATTATAAAGCTTTGTTTTCAAACTCTGATCAAAATTTTTAATTATTAATAAAAACGTATGTGGCAAATTATTTTAAATAAAAATATGAATCAACAATAAATAATTTTATTATAAGTTATTTAATGATAAATAATTTTATTTTTGTTACTTATTGATATTCTTTGCAATTTATTCTTAAGTAGGTGCTCTTAAAAATCCAGAGTTCTCTCTTAAGACTCTTAAGAGTCCTGGTGGTAGTCGACCTTTCACATACCACCACCCATCGCATACCAGAACAGCCACCCGGTATGCAGAGGGTTGTGGGTTCGAGTCCCACTTGAACCCTGCGATGATTTTATTAGGTGTATTATTAACTTAATAGACACAGAGATACTTACGTTAAGAAAATTTCTGACATGGAAGGAATAAACACTTAAGTTATATCTCAGTATGAATTGACTTAAGTGCTTTTCGGTCACCGTATCTAGTATAGAAGAGAGATCAGAAACAAGAAATGGTAAACCGAATAATTCGGCCGAATATCCGGTTCGGTAAAGATTGAACCGAACATTATTCGGTATTCGGTTATTCAGTAACATCATCCAAATAAGATACCATTGACTAAGAAACCCGTTTAGTTTCAAAATTTTTTTTTTTTTTTTTTATGTGATAGGTAGCAGGCGAGCAGGCGGATCACCTGATGGTAAGCAATTGCCGCCGCCCATGGACACTTGCAACACCAGTGGAGTTACAAGTGCGCTGCCAACCTTTTATCCCCTTCCCCCCGTGTGGGCCTCCGGTACCCTCACTCACTCAGCGAAACACAGCACAGGGGCTGCTTCACGCCGGTTTTCTGTGAGGCAGTGGTATCACTCCGGTCGAGCCGGCCCATTCATGCCGAAGCGTGGCTCTCCCACAGTAAAAAATCTAATAAAATCGTCAAATTGCTCTATCTAGTTTCTCGTTATCTCAGCGAATAAATGGAATGTACCAATTTTACAAAAGGTAAGTAGATACAGTTTTGAGGTTGTCGGAGGCCCAATGGGGGTGGGGGGGGGGAGGGGTTAAAACAATTGGCAGCATACTTGTGACTCCACTGGTGTTGAGTATGTGCGTTGGCATTCGCTTACCATCAAGTTGTTTTGACTGCACATTATATATAATAAGCAATGCTGCCGCCCATGGTCACCTGCAACACACTGAAGTCACAAGTGCGCTGCCAACCTTTTATCCCCTTCCCCCCGGGTGTGGGCCTCCGTTTCCCTCACTCACTCGGCGCAGGGGCTGCTTCACGCTGGTTTTCTGTGAGGCAGTGGTATCACTCCGGTCAAATCGGCCCATTCATGCTGAAGCGTGGCTCTCCCACAGTTGAAATTTGAAAGTTTTTTTCTAATTATTACTAACTGCATCATTTGGTAATTAAATTTTAATATGTGATAGGTGGCTCACAAGCATACGGATCACCTGATGGTAAACGATTGCCACCGCTCATAGACACTTGCAACAACAAGGGGAATCACAAATGCGCTGCCAACATTTTAACTCCTTTTCCCCCCTTCATAGAGCCTCCGGTACACTCACGCGTTAGCGCCGCTTGATTTTGGTTTTCTGTGATTAAAGAATCACTCCGTTTAAGCCGGCTTATTCATACTGAAACGTGCTCTCCCGCGGTAAAATACATAATATAATTACGGTATATATTTGGTTGTTCTTCTTACCACCTTTCCTCCAAGATTTTCGGTAGCAGATCAAATTTTCCCCTATTTTTAGGTCAACTTTTTCAAAAGTAAAAAGCAGTTTTTCGAAACTCCTTGTACCTAGACCTAGATATAAAGAAAGATACAGGATATAAAGAAAATATTCGGTTCGATTATTATATCCCTTACGTGATTTAGTAAATACCTACCCGGGCAATCACTGTCTCATACCCATGGCAATAACTGAATTCTGGTATGGCAATAACTGAATTTGTCATATTTTAGGTACAGTGATTGCCCACCCTCTTAAAATACTTAATGGAATAAAATTACGCCGCGATAACTGCTTCGAATGAAACATTAAAGCTTTAACTAACACGTCGTTGTGCTTTAACGCTCAAAAAAGAAAATTAAAGTGATATAAACTTCAAAACTACAAAATGTATCCTTAACAAATTCTGTAAGGAATTCGCATTTTTTGAAGTGACGGACACCCGCTGTCCAAAAACTGCCATTACAATATTTTTATTGAAAATTTTGCCAAATGTCTTATTTAGAACTCTAGTTAACAGTATCCTAGTGTTATTTAACGGATTTAATGTAAAAACTACACCTTTGAAAATAAGTTAAAATGTATGTTAACCTTAATTCGGGCAATCACTGTACACTGGGCAATCACTATCTCGGTAAGCACCGACATCATTTTATATTCAGCCGCAGGGCTACGTCACTTCCGGTATATTATTCTGCCTTTTAAAAGACGTTTATTTAAATAAAATACACACATTTAATTAAAACTAACAAATGCGGGTCACCTTTTTTTTCTTTCTTTATTCGAAAAGCATATAAAAATGGTGAAAAATATTTTTGTAGTATTGTCCATTATCGGAGATAAAACCCATATAAAAAGTAAAAGTTTTCTCAAATCTTTTCTGTGACTTTACTTACTTTCAAAAAAGATTTTTACTAAAGAAATCAATTAAAAAAATATTTTACCTTTGTACGTAAATTATTAATTCATTCATTCATTTGTCCACAAGTGCAACACAACATTAGTTTGATTCATATTTTGACTCTAGTCTTTAAATATATATCCACAAAGACTCTAGTACTCTATAATAGTAAATACCTAATATGTTAAAGAAAACAATTTTATTGATTTACACTTTTGTAATTTTTATTTTATTAAAAATACTTAACTAAAATAAATTCATTACAATTACTATGTTGTAAATACAATCTTTAAATCTACAATCACCACAATAATCCAAGGCAGTTATTAAAGATCTTAATATTAGTCTTGAATGCTTGATTACTTACATCAAAGCATCTAATTCATTTTGGATAGACTCAAATTGAAGGAACATAGAATACAGTTCTGGATGTGTTAATTCTAGTTCCAGATCATTGTTTTCAGCACTGAAGGACAAATATGCTTTGGGAACCTTACATTTTTTGTGATAATCCGAGCTCAACTCAGCATTCAATTTCCATGTAAAATGCATTGAGTCACCAGAATCATCAATTACATCTTTTTCTATTTCATCTAAAGTTATTCTGGTTTCTGTAGACCATACCTTAACAAAAGCATCAGCCTTATCATTGTTCAATCCAATGTTTTTCAAATCAACTTTGAGGTCTGCAGGCATAAATATGAATTTCAAAAGCCGTTTAAATAAATAAAGTACTGTTTTCACAGCCAACTGTAAAAGGTCTTCATTTACTTTGAATATTTTTTCAAGTTTCTGTATCTCATCCTCTGTGAAAATTTGTGAATCTTGGACTTTTAATTTGGCAACAATCCGCCGCAAAAACTGTTCAAATTTTGTCTCTTCAAGATCATTTATGACCTGTATTCCTTTATTTAGGCTGAAAAATCAACAGGTTTCCATGGTTAGTCAAGTAATGTGCCCCAACTTACATAAAAAGTAGGGAAGTACATACATGATTTTTAAACTTGTTTACCTGGGAGACTTTTTTAACCAATGACAATCCATTGTTGGGACCTTTTATAAAATGACGAATTAGTAAATTAAATAACAATTGTCTAGGTCGAGCTAATGACAAAGTAATTTTAAATATACTCAAGCAAATGTTTTAGATTTTGATTTTATTCAATTTCGTTACATATTGATAGATCAAAGATCTGTCAGATCTGTCACTGTCATAACATGGCTCAGTCAGCTGGAATAGCTACACAGATTATTAATATTTAGCAAGTCAGCTGCACAGGTTATAAAAAAAGAAAATGTTTGATTATGGAAGTAGCAAAGGGGTTGGAGCGGTTGGTGGAGAGTGTATTTATATAGGTATGCCAATAAAGTCGTAAAAAAACGTTTAAAAACTTTTAAAATAAGATTACTTTCTTTATCTAGCTTTCAGAATGGTCTAGTGGTCACCAAACGGAACATAGCTTTCATTGACAAACTCTGTCAAGCTGATTAGATCAATGACGTTTCTTTTTCTCATGTCAAAATGTCAAAAAGTGTGTAACGTTGTGTGATGGCGTGGAGAAATTAACGAATAGATACACCGATTTCATCATGACGATGAAAGTGGATCGAGTGCCGGAGAGCATTGACTTTCCCAAAGAAGAACAGAAGATATTAAGCTTTTGGAAAGAAATAGATGCTTTTCACACTTGTTTAAAACAATCAAAAAATAAACCAAGGTGAGGTTATGTTCACTTGCCATATATTCTTTTATTTCGCATAATTTATGGAAAACTTTAAATAAGTTTCTAAACGTAAATGCGTAAATGATTGTTCAGATGCTTATTAGATTTAAAGCTTATAATATAATGCAGAAATAAAATTTATACTTTATTTTTAACTAGTCCATGTAATCCTATTTTAAGAGCAGCTTTCAGGAATCGATAAGACCTATTACACTATTTATTATGTACTATTTGGTTTTCAAGAATACATTTTCTAACTATTTACCTACTAATTTATCAACAGATATTCTTTTTACGATGGACCTCCTTTCGCAACTGGTCTGCCACATTATGGACATATCCTTGCTGGAACCATCAAAGATGTTGTTACCCGTTATGCTCATCAACAGGTAAGAACTCCAGATGATTGTTGATCTAAATCCCTTACAGAGTGGAATATTTAATTTTTTCATTACCATGCTGTCTCATGAAATGAATCTTAGCTTCCTAACATGAGAATTTATTATTCCACTCTATCTTCAACCACCTGTTGCAAATCTGGCCGTAGTTGGAGAATCATTATTAACTTGGTCACAAGTAATTAATGGAGAACAACATGGCAAGTTTTATTTATAATAATAATATTATTTTGGATAGCTTTGTTACAACAAACAACCTTTTTCAGGGTTATCACGTAGAAAGGCGATTTGGTTGGGATTGCCATGGGCTACCAGTAGAATTTGAAATTGACAAGACCTTGGGTATCAAAGGACCTGAAGATGTAGAAAAAATGGGCATTGACAAGTACAATGCTGAATGTCGTAAAATAGTCATGAAATATGCTGGCGAATGGGAGTCTATCATTACTCGAATGGGACGTTGGATTGGTATGTAGCTATGCCATTTTTTAAGTCAGGCTATTAAGTGGCCTGATTTAAAAACTTACTTATGTTACAGGAAGTATACTAAAAAGAAATGTATGTTTCAGACTTCAAGAATGACTACAAAACCCTCTATCCATGGTTCATGGAATCAATCTGGTGGGTGTTCAAAGAACTCTTCAATAAGGGGTTAGTATATCAGGGTGTGAAGGTCATGCCATACTCAACTGCCTGCTCCACACCGCTGTCCAACTTTGAATCTGGTCAAAACTATAAGGACGTGGTGGACCCAGCAGTTGTGATCTCATTTCCCACTTCAGAAGGCTACTCTTTGCTTGCTTGGACAACCACCCCTTGGACACTGCCAAGCAATTTGGCCCTATGTGTCAACCCCAAATTAATGTATGTGAAGGTCAAAGAAAAATCGAGTGGTACATGCTATGTACTCCAAGAGTCACGTTTTCCTGTGATATTTAAAAATGTAGAAGACTTTGAAATTCTTGAAAAATTCCCTGGTGAAAAGTTGAAAGGAACAAAGTATACTCCAATTTTTGACTACTTTGTGAAACAATGTCCAAATGCTTATAGGGTGTTAGTTGATGGATATGTAACAGATGATTCTGGTACTGGAGTGGTACACCAAGCTCCATACTTTGGTGAAGACGATTTCAGAGTATGTTTAGCTGCTGGAGTAGTGACAAGAGACCAGGAAATTATCTGTCCAGTTGATGCAAGTGGTAAATTTGTTGAACCTGTTAAAGACTTTTTAGGACAGTATGTAAAAGATGCTGATAAAAATATTATTGCCAATTTAAAGGCGCGTAATCGTTTAGTACAACTAGGTCAGGTGAAACATAGCTACCCATTTTGTTGGCGATCAGAAACACCTCTTATTTATAAAGCTGTGCCATCTTGGTTTGTAAGAGTTGAAAAAATGAGTCAAGATCTTTTGAAATCTAGTGAAGCTACATATTGGGTGCCTGAATATGTAAAAGAAAAACGATTTGGGAATTGGCTAAAGGATGCTAGAGACTGGGCTATAAGTCGTAACCGATACTGGGGTACACCTATCCCTTTGTGGATATCAAGTGACAAACAGGAAGTAGTCTGTGTAGGAAGCATTGCCGAATTAGCTGCTTTGACAGGAAAGGAAATAACTGATTTGCATAGGGAGAGCATTGATCATTTGGAAATTCCTTCATCAAGACCTGGTCAACCACCACTAAAGAGAGTGTCTGAAGTGTTTGATTGTTGGTTTGAGTCAGGGTCTATGCCTTATGCTCAAAGTCACTATCCATTTGAAAACAAAAAAGAGTTTGATGATATCTTCCCAGCCAACTTCATTGCTGAAGGTATTGACCAAACGAGAGGTTGGTTTTATACTTTGATTGTGTTATCTACAGCATTGTTCAATAAGCCACCATTCAAAAATTTGATTGCTAATGGCTTAGTACTAGCAGGCGATGGTCAAAAGATGTCAAAAAGGAAGAAGAACTACCCTGATCCACTGGAGGTAGTCAATAAATATGGTGCTGATGCTTTAAGACTTTACCTCATCAATTCTCCTGTTGTGAAAGCCGAAAACCTTCGATTCAAAGAAGAGGGTGTTAGAGATGTTATCAAAGACGTATTTCTGCCTTGGTATAATGCTTTCAGATTTTTGATGCAAAATGTTGAGCGTATTGTACAAGAAGATAAAGTATCTTACAAATTCAATGATAAGGCGTTACGGGAAAATGTCATGGATAAATGGGTTACGTCCTTTACGCAATCTCTTGATTAATTTTGTTAAAAAAGAAATGGCTGCATACAGACTGTACACTGTAGTTCCCAGACTGACAAAGTTCATTGATCACCTTACCAACTGGTATGTAAGGATGAATAGGAAGCGACTAAAGGGAGAAAACGGCGTCAAAGACTGCCAAGTGGCGCTCGACACATTGTTTGGCGTACTATTTGATATGGTTAGAGTGATGGCTCCCTTCACTCCATTCTTGACCGAATTGATGTATAAAACGCTCCGCCGGCTCTTGCCTGGAGATTCCCTTGAGAGCGTCCATTTCAACATGATTCCCGAGCCAAGGCTGGATTTAGTGGACACAGACATAGAAAGAGCAGTACAGCGAATGCAGTCTGTTATTGAATTAGGAAGAGTTCTAAGGGATCGCAAGACTATTCCCATTAAATATCCTTTGCCTGAAATGATTGTGATTCATCAAGATCAGACGTATTTGAATGATGTGAAGTCTTTGGAAAACTTATGTACTTGAAGAAATGAACGTTAAGAAAGTCGAACTTTCGAGTGATAAAGAGAAATATGGCATCACATTGAGAGCAGAGCCAGACCATAAGATCCTTGGGGTCAGATTAAAAGGAGATTTTAAAGCCATCACGCAAGCATTAAAAGATCTTAATAATGAACAATGTGAAAAACTTGTAGCTGATGGTTTTATAGAGCTTCTCGGACATCGTATTGACGTGTCAGAAGTGAGAATAATATTCCAGGCTAAGGGAAATGACCAGTACGAAGCGCATAGCGATAACGATGTGCTGATTTTGCTTAATGTCACTCCTGATCAAGACATGCTTGACGAAGGCTTTTCACGAGAAATAGTCAACAGAGTTCAGAAACTCAGAAAGAAAGCACACTTAGTACCTACTGATGAAGTAGACGTTTATTATTCAGTTAATAAAACAAGTGACATAGTTCGCATCATAAACTCACATCGCGAGTTTATCGAAAGCACTGTAAAAGCACCATTGATCCCGATAGAGAAATTATCGAAATCTAAACCTGTTGTAACTGAAGAAACTCAAGAACTCAAAGGCTCTCAATTTAAATTGGTCATAACATGGCGGAAAGAGGTAGAACTCCCTGCCAATCCATGGGCTAATATCGTCCTTCAAGATTTGAAACCTCGCTTCGGCGTGGCGGCTAATCAGGCTAGCATAATCCTGAGAGATAAAGATAATAAATTTATGAGTGTTGATAAATTATATCGTGAAGTGGAAGTTTTATTTGGGCTTTATGGCCTCAAATTCAATTTATGGTGCGGAGGAGCTCAAGTGAAGGACACTACCGATTTGAATTCAAAAACGATAATAGTATCACCATCTCAACCAAAAAAATGTGATACTGCTATGAGCCCCTACTGCAAATTTATTAACGTTGCTAATGGCACTAAAACGGTAACTTTATTCTTAGAGAATCCAAAAGGCCAAGCCACATTGAGTAAAGAAGGTGCTTTGAAACACGTCTCAGAATACTTAGGAGTTAAGCTGGATAAAAACTTATTTTAGTGCCAATTAATTCACGCTAAACAGTTTTAAAAATGTTGAACAATTTTAAAATATGTATATCGTTATTTATTGCTTGTGTTACACATACTTTCAGTTATTTCATTTTGTTCTTTGCATTTTTATATCTCCGTCTTACCTGCTTCATAATACAGCAGTATTTGTTTTGTAGCTGTAGTGTGTCTTAACTTATTAATGTAACTGTCACGGTGTAATTAAACTATTTATTGAACAAACATGACAGCAAGAGTGTAATTCATTCAGTGTCGTTCAGTGTAGTCATTGATTGTGTTATAAGAAGTGTAACAATGAGAAATAAAACCAAAATTCTGAGTTAACTTTTATTTTAAATGTTTCCTTCATAAATAAAACAAAATAAGCATTAAATATGAACATTATTGACAATTTATTTATAACGTAGGTGCAATGTGGTTCTAAACATCACATAATTACAATTTATTATCATTTGCAAATTGACTTACATTATTCAGTGTCGGCTGCTTCGTAAAATTAAACTGTGTACTCAGTGCTGACTAACAAAAATGTAATTAAAGATATAGGTACGAGTACATTAAAAATTACATAAAGTATGCACGATAAAATATGTAGGTAAAAATATAAGCTTTTACTACACCATTTTCTGATACTCTAGTGAACTACAAACCCAGCCAACACCAAAATTATCGTAAGTATGTAAAACTGATACAAATTAACTTACAAGTACATCACAGCTATCTCCTTACGAAAGTAGTGTAATGTGGCAACAAAGCAAAAACAATATTTTGTGGCTTTACAGAACACTGAAACTAAGATAACACATTTACTAACGGAAAAATTGGTTTCGTTTTATGTATAATGAAAAGGCTAAAAACAAGTTCAAATAAAGATTCAATAATGAATTTTGACTGTTGCTTTTCAACTATTGTGCGAAATTTCCACATAAAGCCTAAAGAATTTGGTAACATATCCCATACGGGGCAGATATTTTACGTATGTAGCTAATCTCTATAATATTCCAAATATTTGATAGAGTATAAACTTTGGTGATAATACTATATTAACCTAAAGAAATCTTATTAGAAATAGTCAACCAAACAAAACTAAGTGAACCGATGTCTTTTAATACATTGGACAGGAATTCGTAAAGTTATCTGCGTGTAGTTTAGAAATTAGTAATTATGTTAATGGAAGTCGAAAGTAATAGACATTTGTGGGTTAATATCATAGCAACAGCAACGATAATGTTGGTGTTCGTGAACCATTAAACTATTATTTTCATTACTATAAATAAAAATCTCAAAATATGGAATTTACAAGCAAAATAAGTCTTGGCCAAATTTATTGTAAACTAAAACAAAGTAATTTAGTAAAAATATTGGAATAATGAATGTCGGACCTTACCCAACATTATTTAAATTTTAACCATTCATTCCCTATTTTCTGCAACATACAAATTCTTCTATTTATTGGATTGAGAAATAAATATCGCAGCCTCAATTTTTATTTACTATTTAACATAATACTGTCTAGAAAACACATTTTATTGCTCCAATCTAAAGAAATGCTTCAAGTTTTAATAAATAAATCGAACAAGTAATCTCGAAACATCACATAGAGATAGAGAAAACACTTACGTCTAATCGAACGAGGTGTGCGATATTTAAGGAATATACATATAGACGCAACTTGAATACATAGCGCCGACGAAATGTTATTGTGACTCCCGTAACATCAATAATATTAAACACGTAAGCCAACAAGATGTACACACGGTATTTGATAAATTATTTATTATGCGTCAACAGTTATACAATGTAACTTATGTGTTATATGCACTCACATCACAAGCTAAGTAGACGAGGGCTATGTTACTAGAGAAGGCTCCGACACAATCGTCAGCAGTCGGTTTCATAAGTTAGCGATCATGTTAGATTATTGCACTTTTACAATACTAATAAATATACACTCCATTTCGTACAATGTTATATTAGTTACATTATCTACCACCGTCTGTATACATAGGGTTATATTAGGCCAGCCACTGCCGTGGGTCCGGCTACTAACAGCGAGTGCAAATAAATTATTTATATATTCATTCAACTAGAAGGATTAGATAAAAATAGCGAAGATTTCACACTAAAAATAACTAAAGATTCTTTAACATTTTAAATACAATATAAGATACAACATGCGCTACTCAGTGACTAGTCTAACGGCGTATAATATTCATCAATCATACTCGTAACATTTGAATAGCAACAACGATAAATACATCACAAGGGGACATAAGCCGACGCGCGCGCCGGTCCTCATGCTCTCCACTACTGCTCGCTAACCTGTGGGGGAAAACGACAGTTGAAAAAACAATTCTTCAGACAAAAATTCAGAATGTGTGTGTGTTCATACCCGGATTTGGCAATAGGCTGTATAGGCCATAGCCTAGGGGCGGAAGCGCCTTTGGGATATCTATCTATATCTTCTATACTATTTATAAAGAGATAACTTCTGTGGACAACGACAAGGCTTATAGGTTAATCAAAAAACGAAACACTAGCGCGATGTAATCGACGCCCAGCGCCATCTATTGATTCAGTTTGGAACTACTGTCCCGAAACGAAGTGAGGGCGCAGCACTAGTATATTACTATTTTAGTAAGGGACATGGGCGGCAAATGTATAAAACTACTGGGTGTTAATAGTGAGTATAGGGGGGAACTGACCTGGGGCGCTCAATACTGCGGCTGGTGCAGCGGCGGCGTGTCGCGCTCCGGCAGCTTGCGCACCTTCATCGTGCCGTCCGCGCCGCACGAGAACAGGCGCCCTGCGTTGTCTGTTACAAACAACCACCATATTGTTACAACTTTATATGTACGTTTAATGCACACATCAAAGTACTATCCGTGTGGATAAAGAAAGGGATCAGAAATGGCGGCGAATCTATTCACTTCTCGCTTGCACACTATTTCCGTCTATACCGCAAGATTCCACTCTTTATCTGCAACGCACGGATAGTATACAAAACTGTCAAATTTCTTCTATTGACTCTCATCTTACTGTCATACAATATCAATTTGAGACAATTTGACAGGCTGTGGTAACCTAATGAATGGCTGACTCTACCTCCTGTAAGTGGCAGCGGACCTTATTCCTATTTGATAAGGTTCATTTTCGGATGCACATGACTATAATTGTGTTGCGCTATAGTATGTAGTAATTTTAGGCAGGCGCGAAATTCCGCATATTATAGCAGATCTTCTAACCAAAAACTAAAAATAAGTAAAGAAGAAAAAAAACTTACCAATATGAATTTGGGTGACACCTTGCCCGATGTGCTTGAAGAACGAACTTCTAGCGTGTTCACCCGCGAATGTGTGGAGGAGCTGGTGGGTGGCCAACGAGTACACCTACAAGTGAAAAAAATGTGTTTGTTAACTTCGGGGTTATTCTGCAAAATCTTCAAAAATTTCGTGGTCATATTTCCCTTCCCCAATGTTCTCCACACAGACCGACCTTACTTTGTTGACATTCAAGGAACTCCCGTGTCTTTCACCGACCTGGTGAAATGTCCGCCCACCATGTTTCAATCCTAAGTTATAGATGGCGCTTTGTTTCGATTGCATCGCGCTATTGATTCATCCATTAGATTTGTATATAAGAATTTCCGATGTCTACAGTGTTTATCCTTTTATAAATGAGGAGTCGCAGAACAAAACCAGTTAAATCCATTTTAGCAAATTTATCATTAGAACCTCTCTCTCTCGTCCACTCCGTCGTCCCCAACAGTCGGTTACCTTGATGTCCCCGTCGGCGGCGCCGATGGCGTAGATGTCCTCGCGCGGCGCGAGCGCGACGCACTTGATGGGCGCGTGGTGCGCGTGCAGCTTGTGGCGCGGCGCGCGCGCGCGCAGGTCCCACACCAGCACGTCGCCGCGCCGCCCGCACGACACCAGCGCGCCGCCCGACCCCGCCCACGCCACGCACGCCGCGCCGCCCTCGTGGCACGTCCACGCTGACCGCAACAACACGATCAGTACCCATTCATACCACAGAATACTTAATAGTACAAGTACAGAAAGCCCACTCCTAAAACAAACCTAAACGGTCTAAGAGCTTAACCAGAAATAATACCGGTTTCACGAGGGAATCGAAATCAAAACGCTCTTTTCAAAATGTATGAAGCTGCGCGAAACCTGGTTGCGAATTTTAACCAGGTATTCCAGCCTTGCTAAAAACCGTATACCTATATAGAAAGTAAAGACTCAGGCTACCATAACATAAAGTTGAAATTCCGACCGCCCAGCGTTCCGGAGGGGCCGCCGATCCTCAGTTGATATTGAACCAAACACGTTTGACGTAAAAGTGAGGTTCGATTGAAGAAATTTGACAGATTGTAGTAACTTGATGTGCTGGCCACGCAAGCAACTGTCGCGCATGCGTCGCCGCTCGCTCGTGATATTCTACTAATAAGCCCCTCCGGAGGGGCCGCCGCATGTACTTGTAAGTTCGATACCTGGGCTATTATTTTATTTTAGATCCAATAGTCTGTCTACAAATACTTTAAAAATGCCCCCTAAGCTTGAAGGCCCCGGAGCACTGGCCCATCTAATCCCTAAGTAACTACGCCGCTCTTCATACATCTCATAATGATTCGTACAGTTATAAAAGCGGCAATCTTCAATATAACTTGTTTCAACTTCAATAAAACTCATATTTTAACCTGATTCAAGTAGCTTAAGCACTTGTGTTACGGACATGACTACAACGAAATTAAAAAAAAATTAAGTATTTTTACTTACAAACAACTAAAGCTTTCTTGATGGGCATCAACGTGTCCCAAATTGCAACGTTTTTACTTTCCGAACTGTGTCCCGCTGTAACATAAACATAAAACATTAGATATCTAGTACATAACTAAGAAAAACTTTATTAAAAATTAAAATAAAAGGTAAAACTTACCAGTCGCAACCAAACTGCAAGATCCCAAAAATACGAAATCGCTAATTCCTTTACTATGGCATTGGTGGGTCTGGAAGAAGAAAACATTTATATATTAGCGATTATCAAATATAAAGTATTTTGTGTGATTTCTATTCCAAAAAAAGGGATCTATTAAGATTTAATCACGCTTCCACGAGGGATGGCTATTAAAGCGAAACCAGTCTTTGCATATAAATATTTCTGTCGATTCATCGTTACGATATTCATGATTGCATGGGTTTTGTTGCGATTTCCGATATAGTCTTCGATGAAGTAGGTAAATCGTAACGATCTTGATATACATATTGATTCGTCGTTTCGATCGTTCTGAAGCGACGGATCGTACCGTATATGGGGCCCTTAAGTAATGTGGTCACTCACAAAGAACGGCCTCGGCGAGGCGTGCGGCTGCGTGGAGTTCTGGCTTGTATTAGCCGGCGGGTGCAGCTGCCACATGGCGAGGTTCCCGTCGGCGTCCGCCGCCGCGAACTTGTTCCCGTAGTCGGAGAAGCGCACGCGCGTCACCTTCGCGAACGCGCCCGGCGCGCGCGGCGACCACACGCACGACCCGTGGCCCCACTCCCACAGCTGCACGGACCCGTCCGCGCCGCCCGTCAGGTCTGATTAATAAATAAATATCAAATTGAGACAACATCACATACATCTTTCTGGTCCTAACTAAACCAGAAACAACAAAGGAACAAGAAACTCCCAGACCCAACACAAATATCTTGTTGTTGGTTCATCAACAAACATTTGTGCGGACCCATGCGTCTCAATCGGCCCTCAACTCATTGCACTAAAAGGGTCGTCAAAACAATAATAAGAATTTTAATCATAAAGTAGGTATCAACTTATATACTGAAGGGCAAAGGTCTCCACCATAGAAATCAAGTCATCACTACAACGATGGGATAAGGCTTAATCACCACGCTTGCCTAATGCGGGTTGGTGATCACAAACCCAACTAGCTATGTTCGAAAAATTCGAAAGGTACTTTTTGCTCGACCCGGGAATCGAACCCGAGACTCCGAGATCACGAGCTGGTACTTAAGCCACTTACCCAACGGGGCGGAGCCGAATTTGTATTATTAAGTATCATGATTAACAAAAATACTACTTTGCGCTCTAGAACTCAAATTACTGACGTTATCAAAAGAGCCGCTCAACCAAAGTGGGACTGGGCTGAAAAGGTCTACAGCATGTTGGACACGTATTGGGCCAGAGAGCTACAGAATAAGAGCCCAAAAATCGAAGGCGGCCACGGGGTTTAAAAACCCCATTGTTAAAACTTGAAAATATTTATACTTACACAATGGTTGCGAAGGATGTGCTGCCATTCGTTTTATGTTGTCGATTTTGTGTTTCAGCACCTATGTATGAAATACGGTCATTAGCGAGTAAAATAATATAAAAATATTCTTAAGGACATAGAAAAAAGAACCCATAAATATCTACATATAAAATTATAATCTAGACATTTAACAGAACATGCTTCACACGACAGGCGACGAATACACATACAATGTAGCGAATAGATTCGGAGCTAAAATACAACAAAATATAATCGTAATCTTTCTACACCTTATACAATATGAAATTAGACCCATATACATAAAATTGGAGTAACTACAATGACGACGTAAACCAAAATAAATCTCACTTGAACTACGAGAAGGAAAAAAACAATTAAAAAGAACAGAACCAAAACTGGTACGTCGAGGATGCGCCTGGTGAACACAAAGAAACTTTTCTACACAGAGAATAAGAAACAAAAATGTAAAAAAAAGAAACGGCCGTCTAAAAACCATTACAAAAAAAAGGTGAAAATATCGAGCTGAAAAAAAAATAGGGGTGCGAATCACTGGTTTAGGAAGTGACATGTAAAACATGGTGGGGGGTAAGGGTTGTCACTGACCGGTTTCATGAGAAGTTTCGAGCGGTGCAGCACCAGGCGACAGTATTTCGGGTCGTGGCAACCCGGGAACTGCAGGCCCTTGACCTGCGACCAACACTCGGTTACACCGCGCAAGCGAACGACTCAGGTACGAGGACAATATGGACCACAAGATAGATATGTGTGAAACAACCTTTATACCTACATTTCGACTATCAAGTTCTTTAAACCTAGATCTATTTTTAACGATTTTTAATTTATAATGCTTTAGACAGTTTATCATGCTAAAAATTACCTTAAATCCCTTCCAATACCTTTGTAACTCAACAAAACATAACGTAACATAGGTACGCGCTTATAATTAAGCTGTTTCTTACATAGTTAATGAAATAAGAATAAAGTTAGTGACAGAAGCGCGAGCGAAGCGCTGCGATGCGATAACGCAGTCACGATACAAGAAACGTACACAATACCCACACCTTCAACCTGCCACTTGCAGAACGAATAAATGCATATTTATTTTTTCAAGCATACTTGTGATTAATGTGCCATAAAACCTTGTACATGTATGCATAGATAAATTAAATAGAATCTCAGCGATGTCAAAAAAACGAGCGTAATCTAGAATGCTGCTGTCTATAGCAGTTTTGATACGTTAGGCTTTATTTTACACAGAATAAAAGGCACCGCCCACCTTATAAATATTATATTTTTATTGAAACTAAGGGATGCCCAAAATATCTTTTACTGTAGTTAAATTCATCGGTAAAAAAATAAAAATCAACGCAACGGGCGGCGGCTTAGCCTGCCCATATGGCAGTGTGTCTAGGCATAGCGATCAAATAAGTAAAGTTTGCATTTATTCATCCGAAGGGTATGCAGTTAGTGAATTAGTTACGATCGTCCACGTACTGTGACCACAAAGGCCTCGTGCCCCTTCGGCAAGGAGACCGAACCTCGCCGCTGCTCCAGCTGTGGATGCCATTATTTACCGTTGTTAGTCCGACAACCAGGAAACCGATCCTCGATTCACATAATGTCGAAGTTAAGAAATAATTTTATTGAATCGCTTTTTTTTTTCGACATAAGATTGATAGTTCGAGAATCATTTCCCTGGCCTTAATTCAGAACTTTCCATAAAGTGAACGCATCGACAAAAGTAAGCATTTCTGTAACTCCTCGCTAAAAGAAAATGCTTGACGGTTTTGTATGATTTCGTCAGCTTTGGAAACGTTCAAAATAACCACTCAAGTGTACTATCAACGCGGGTACGTTGTACACTCTTGTATTCCGTACTTATAAGTTAGTATTAGTATGTACTTTACTTCTTTAAATTTAACCTGTTAAATTTAAATATGTTGAAATATTTTATAACAACATAACTTTAACATACACATAAATTTAGTTATTTACGACATACAGAAATTAGTTCATGTCCAGATATTTATATAAACGAAATTAGTTTATTTAGTTGTTGATGACTTTATATGTTAATAAATATTACATGGAATTGAATACAATCAATATTAATTACAACAAATATAATATTATCAAATTCACCATAATATAGGTCACTTAGCCATCATCATAGTTGTACCAGATACATATTATGTGGTTATGAAGCAGGCAAAATCCAAAATATGAACCTAATATGTAACCCCAAGCCCGTGCGTATATCATCATAATAAATCTTAATAAACAAATAGTTTATATTGCTACTATGATAAAATATGAGCAAAATAAAGAAAACAAGGAAAATTACTCATTGATGAAAATCGATATCATTGTCCGTCTGCCTTATTTCTTATTGCTCACATAGTAAATTGTACTCCCACTTACATCTTGATTATTTTATTCACATCTTGATTATTTTACTTACTTATACATGGTGTATCGGTAAACAGATATGTATATGTTTACATACAACTATGTTCAACAACGTTGGATCGACTTTTGAAATAATATGTCAATTTTGTTTCATTTATGTTGTTGATTTCATCTAAGAGAATTCCCAAAACTCATAACATACATAGTTCTTCAGTTTAGCTGGTAGAAGTGGTGTAAGGGATATGACTGTTCACCGATACAGCCTGTATCGGAGCAAAAATGAAACTTTCTTTTAACGATTGAATCTGTAATATACCTTTGAATATTTGTATAGCATAAGGTTTAGGTTGAAAAGGTTAGTCAGTATACTCACAACGCTGGCGCCACGGCCGGTCTGGCTGGCCATGCCGATGGGCACTTGCGGTGGGGTTGGGTTCAGCGGGGAGCTGTTGCCCGTGCCGGGCACTGAGCCATTGTTGGGCCTGTGTAAAAAAATATCAGGTTAAAGATTCGGAACTAAATTTCACAATACCTGAAGCTAAGATTTATAATATAAATATGTTTTTAAACTTTCGCGTTGCATTATACAACACGCACGGCGTCGTCTGCTCCTCCAGTTCGCTTGTGACCACGGCTGTTGTAACGCAGTCGAAACGTCAAGCAGTAAGTGCTAGAATGTACATATTAAATTTCGTCGCGTTTAGTCCCGTTGATATGAAAATTAATAATATAAATCCAGGGGGAATCCAGCGTTGTCGTGGTGCGAGGGCTTCGTGATAGTTGCACATCTTTTGTGGGGGTCTTTAGTTGCTGGTCTGCGCTGCGTCCCACAGCCAGTGGGATGCGGCAAAGGCCGGCTAACCCCACCTCTCCGCCCAGCGACCGACTGCGCAATCCAGCGTAGCCGGCCGTGGGGCTGTCTGGTGGGGCAGTTTTTTGGAAGCCTGCAGGCACTCTCCCCCACCTTGCCCTGCAGCCAGCAGGGTGTGGAGAGTTCTGCAGGAGCCCATGCCCGCGACGCCCGTATCGCAATCCAGCGATGCGGGCGCCGCCCGGTTAGGGCTTTGTCGGAGGGCAGTGGGAGCTGCTCTGGGGGCTTTAAGCCCCGGGCGTCGGAAAGAGGCCGTGCTGGCGTGCCTCGCTGTCCATGGGTGGGCCTGCGTGATGAGGTTCGTCCTATTTCCCGCTTTCCCACCCCGAGCCTGGATTTGCCGGGAAAAGTCGCAGAGTGTTTAGTGGGTATGCCCTTGAACGGCTTCTGATTAGCAGAGGCCCAATCCAGGGGAGAGCCCCACACTACCTGGTCGTCTCCCAGCGGCCGGTGTGCATAAGGCGGCATTCACTCTGCGTGAAGAAAAAAAAAAAAAAAAAAAAGACTATCTCCCGCGATGGACGATGAGGGAGAGTCCCAGGGGTTTTAGTCGGTATACCCCCTGCCGTCATGCGGGGGAGAGTCCGACATAACTCGTCCGCCCCCCGGTAGACGTGTGCGCGTAACGCATTTCCCCTGGGTTACCAAAAAAAAAGGAATCCAGCGTAGGAGATGCCGGTGTCTGTTAGACTGTATGTTATGACAAAAGCCCACCTGTCCTGGTGCTGTATGAGCAGGAAGCCGGTGTCGGGCAGCGTGGCGGGGTCGGTGGCGAGCCCCATGAGGTCGACGTCGCACTCGTCCTCCGACCAGCTCACGCCGCCGCGCAGCAGCAGCGACACGTCCATCTCCTGCACCTCGCGCGCTGTGGCCAGGCCAGGTGTATGATGATGATGATGATAGATGACGAGACCCACCTGTCCTGGTGCTGTATGAGCAGGAAGCCGGTGTCGGGCAGCGTGGCGGGGTCGGTGGCGAGCCCCATGAGGTCGACGTCGCACTCGTCCTCCGACCAGCTCACGCCGCCGCGCAGCAGCAGCGACACGTCCATCTCCTGCACCTCGCGCGCTGTGGCCAGGCCAGGTGTATGATGATGATGATGATAGATGACGAGACCCACCTGTCCTGGTGCTGTATGAGCAGGAAGCCGGTGTCGGGCAGCGTGGCGGGGTCGGTGGCGAGCCCCATGAGGTCGACGTCGCACTCGTCCTCCGACCAGCTCACGCCGCCGCGCAGCAGCAGCGACACGTCCATCTCCTGCACCTCGCGCGCTGTGGCCACGGCCAGTAAGCCACCTCCCACCTGCAAACGAAGTTTTTTTTTTATGTGAGCAATAATATCGCGTGTGAAAAATCTGCTAAATGGCGTACTGTAGAACAGAGGTCCATCTACACGGTGATTGGTTATTTTTGATGTGAGATGTCAAAATATCACTAAACTATCAATGATGTTGAAGTTCGCCATCTAGCGAATTTTTCACACGCACGAAATTCTTCGAATTTTTTTTCGATCACTCATACAAAATGACCTAGTCACATGACTGACTTTGTATAGAAGGACGAAATTTATTTATGCGAATTTTCAGAAGTCATAGACTAAATGTTGTTTGGAATGGTTGTTAGAACACGTGGTTAAAGGGATGTAAATGTTCACAGATACACCTGTTTGGCGTCGCAAGGCCCAAACAGAAGACAATAGAAAATTAATAAAATTGCTTTTGCCTTTTTGCTCTGTTTATATGTTAGACACCATATTTTGAACCTTATGTGTTGGAGATAAGGTCCAAAACCAATGAATTGTATTTATACCTACTGCCCATTAAGGGGTTAAAAGGCTTTTAGGTCATTGTCTCACCCGGTTGAGGCAGAAGGCGGCGATGGAGTCCTGCTCCTTGTGTATGATGCGGACAGGGCTGTGCAGGTCGGCGTCGCGGCGCTGGTGCGGCGGCCCGGAGCGCGGCTCGCCGGCGCCTTCGCCCGCCGCGAGGGACGCCGTGCGCCGCTTGGAGAATACGGAGCGGATGAACAGCTCCTGGGAGACAAAGTAGTAACAATGTATCATACGCGCTTTAACGTCGTAAGGCCCATACAGAAGACAATAAATAGAAAATCAATTGTTTTTGCCTCATATGAGGCTTTTGTGTCGTACGACGTTAAACCGAAGCTTAAAGAAGTTAAAACTTTAAAACAAAATTAATGCCAAGAGGCATTATCTACTAGTCAACCGATCAGTCGTACAGAGATAATAATAATGGATATTGTTTGATTGGATACAAAATATGTATAATCGGGCGGTCTTTTGTACAGTCGAGTTCAAAAATATGTATACACTTTAGGACCTTGTCACAATCATATTCTAAGAAGTGGAAGTCGTTTCTTTTTATGTACTGAGCGGCTGTGAGAATTGGACGGTGTTTTGTACCCAATAATAACATAAATATACGGGATGAAATGAAAGGTGAGTTCGCCTCTTTTCAATCGTATACGGTAATTAGTAGACGGGTTATTAGTGTTGTATAATGCGATTAAGATCTATAGGCGATTTATTTGCAGGCAGCCCTGGAAAATTAGAAAGATTAAAACGTGGAAACATTTAGGTCCTAATATCTAGGTCATTGGAGATTTTTGTTCCGAAATATCAGACAGCAGGAAGTTTTAAATGAAACACGTTTTTGGACACACCTGTACTGGCTCTTGACGAACTAAGTAACTCCACAGACGACTAGCAGGAGCGGCACTGAATAGATTTGAGTTGAAGGGCGTATTATGCTTTTCTAGTAGACATCTGAAACAAAACATCTTATATATGGACCGCTGCGCAAGCGCATATAAAAAAAGTCGCCTATACGCTCATACTGAAATAATAATCGGGGATTGTTCAGCGGCATTAAGTGTTTATCCATAACATGTGCAAAAATAACTTCATCTTTAGACAAGAGACTCGAAACTCCAAAGATCATCTCGACCCTTGCGCGTGATATTATGTGTATAAAACGATTATTCTCATTATTTTGGGATCATCGATTGATTTCTCAATCATTTCGATTCGGAATTCACTTGGTGTTTCCCATCTTAATCACCTCATTCCGAACCATACTGCCTAGTAAAAGCACTATTTTTGATAGTCGATAATGGACATGGGTTATGAGGGGCTAATCACTTACCCCAATTTGTTTTTATCTATACAAATTTGACTTTCTAGACCCCAGTTGCGCATTGATAAATGATGTTACCTGTATTTGTTGATGGGCGGCCCAGAAACCTGCTGCTCCGGGAAGCAGCCGGGAATGTAGTCGGGCGGCGGCGCCCGCGAGTCCAGGATCTCGCTCAGCTGCTGCTGCCACTGGTCCACGCGGCGTAAAGCGCCGTGCACTGTCGGACTTGTCGTCGCTAGCTCTGTTGGAATACATGTAGAGCATTATTACAATAAAAGATTAGATCATAAAACTAGTACCTACTAATAACTAGCCATCCGAACCCCTTACTAAGCCGACGAATTTCGTAAGTGCTTAACTCGCCATGAGCTGACGATAGTCTCATCAATATTGTAGGTATACGTATACAATATATATAGTAGGTATACATATAAATATTTGTATGTATACCTACAATATTGATGAGACTATCGTCAGCTCATGGAGAGTTAAGCACTTACAAAATTCGTCGGCTTAGTAAGGGGTTCGGATGGTGTAAAATGGATAGCATATCTGCCCGGTCTGTGGAAGGTTGTGGGTTCGAGTCCCACCTGAACCCTCCGAGGATTTTTTATAAGTGGAATATTTACTTAAGAATAAATTGCAAAGAATTGCTATACCAAAAAAAAATTTTTTTCTTACTCTTTTACTCTTACCCGTCATCTCGATGCCGCAGACCTGCAGGAAGTGCTGCAGCTTCTGCTGCGCCAGCCGCAGCACGGCCACGCGCATCACGTACCACGAGTACGAGTCCGGGTCCGAGTGCTCCGTGTTGGTGAGCTTGCGTTTCTCACTCCTGGAATACGACACACTCAATATTATACTGCTTATAAAGAGGTAAATTCTATAGACATGCAATCGACACCCAGCGCCATCTATTAGTACAAAATGAAACTAAAAAGGCTGGAGCTGGTTGCGAGTAGCCGAAGATCGATCAAAGTGGCGAGCATTTGGAGAGGCCTAAGTCCAGCAGTGGACTGCAACAGGCTGATGATGAAACTAAAAATAGACTTTGATCAAGTAAGCCACTAGAAATAGAATATGATTTTTTTAATTAAGTGTATGGCCACTTGTGTTGGGTCTCTGAGGCAGCGGAGTAAGTATAAATAAATAAATAAATTCACACATCTCATAAATTGACCTGTCTCCGTACTAAGTAGCTCAAGCAATAGCAAGCAAGTATATAAGATCTATAAAGAAAGATGGTAAGAAGTAGAACACTCTCTAATACTTTTTTCAAATTAAAAAGTAAATTTTCATAACAGTACAATAATATATTTTAAAATAATGTAGATTAGAATAACAATGTAGGTATGTTGTAATTGATGAACTGTATTGTAATAATATTTACTTGGTGGTGGTATCGAATATATCGTCGTCGTCTGGTTCGCTGCCGCTGTCCTCTGCGTCTTCCGCGCCAGATTCAGCTGAATCGTAATCGTAATTTTCTGCATCTTGTTCTCCAGTGGGCTAAACCAAATTAAGAATAACCAAATTGTAATATTTTACAGTTTTGCAAACTAGTTAATATACGTAGAGAAAATATTTAATTTAATACCACCATGGATGGGCCCTTTGGAAGCGATAGTGAAACGGGATAACGAAATAAAACCGTATAAGATATTGGAACATACGCTGTTGGAATATCTCCTCAGGGACCGTTCAATTATTACGTAAGCGTCGATGAGTGGAGGGGGGGTCTTGGCTCTGCTTATTTTTGATAAATTCAGGAATGGAAAGTATATTTTATCGCCTATTTTTGCTGATAAGGGTAGGTTAATTTCCCAAGAATCTGCTTACGTAATACTTGAATGGTCCCTTAGAATCAATACAGGTTTTACAAGTTACAAAGCAAATAGGATTTTATGTGGGAAACTGTATCTCTATAAAATGTAACTTACTGCGACGCGACCGTCCGGCTCTATTCGGACGCATACTATTGGCAACCATACTTTCAATCTATCTATATATCTATAAGGTTGATATCATCTTAACGATTGTAATTTACCTTGGTAAGCAGATAGGTGAGTATACTGCAATGTGGAGGAACAAACTGCTCTCTATAGGTGGGTCGTCCTTCCTGGATGTTTTTATGCGGAGCCGTAGGGCCAAGGCCCAGTAGCTTCATGTTCAGTAATGCGCGTTTCTCCCGCAGCGACGACCAGACCGACGTGCCTTCGGGACGCTCCACCAGTTTCGGCTATTGGACAGACAGTGTGATGAATTGAATATCAGCCAACATTATCTACAAGTGATCAGACGGTAGAGTAAATAGCTTAAGCACTTGTGTTATGCGTATCAAAATGAACGAAGGTAACTATACTTTAAAACTTTTTTTTTAATGTACATATTTGACATAAGGTATTTTGAGCGTGAGGCAAGCGGTACCACCAATACGTAAATAAATGGGCCCGTAAATGGCCATTCTTTTGACCGACTATGAGTAGACCGACATGCCAAGTGTTGGCAAATATCTCAATCACACTTGATGCTAAGTGAAGATCAGATCTGTGGTGGGCCATGCTTTCCCATGAAAAGCCCAATCAGTCTCGTTGGCTGAAAGAGGTCCAGGATATATTGTACAGGAAAAACATCGACGGGTATAGAGTTCAAGAATAGTGTGAATTGCTGGAACTTCATTCATGTATGGATGGTATTCAGTGTTCATAAGAACATAAAAATATTTTAAACGTTTGTAACTTAATCAACGTCGACAAAGATGTGGTGACTACAACGCAAACAACACAAGTTAGTTAGCAATAAATGTTAATAAACTTACCGGTGGCGGTGCAGGAGCGGTAGTCAGTAGTCTACGGACGCCCCCGCCAAACAAAGCAGAATGCGCTTTAGACTCAGGACTTTGCGCCACGAGACGGTACAATAAATGCGCGTCGCGGGCCGCCAACGCCCACCCAAGTAGCGCTAGATATACTGCGCAGAACGCTTCAGCCAGCAGTACGGCGAGACGTGGCGCATCTTCCTCTTCTGCGGCGCGAACTGCCAATCCACGGAGAGCAGAGACGCCTGTAAAATGACAAATCGTGTTTCACCGATTTTCCCGCACCATACTGGTGCACCCCGAGTTCTCAGGAGTCGCGATGCAGCCCCGCTCAAAGGACTTTTACCGTGGGCGAGCCATGTGCATCACTCTGGTCGAGCCGGCCCATTCATGCCGTAAATGAATGGGCCGGCTCGACCAGAGTGATACCACGGCCTCACAGAAGACCGGCGTAAGCAGCGCCCGCGCTGTTTCGTCGAGTAAGTGAGGGTATCGGTGGCCCAATTGGGGGAAAGGGGGTTAAAGGTTGGCAGCGCACTTGTGACTCTACTGGTGTTGCAGGTGTCTATGGGCGGCGGCAATCGGCCCACAACTGGTGACCCCCACACTAGTATTGTGATAACTCTTCCTACCAAACGACTAAAACAATACTTACCAGGCCATTTGTTGGGAGTCGTGGTAACTGTAAGTTCATCAACGGAATGACGTCTCGGCCGTGCAACTAATTGAGATGTGCCCGGCGTTTCAGCTACCATACTGTAATAAGGGGATAATAATCTATACATATAATAAAAAAAAATGTAAAAGAGCTGTGTCTGTACGGTGGCCAGCACATCAAGTTACGACAATCTGTCAAATTTCTTCAATCGAACCTCACTTTTATGTCAAACGTGTTCGGTTCAATATCAACTGAGGAAATTTGACAGATTGTAGTAACTTGATGTGCTGGCCACTGTACATTGAAGACATTTATGTCAAAATATTAAATAATAATAGGTAGAGCTCAATCCCTTAAACTATCTCCTTATCATTTATTTTTTAACGTCTTTTCAAGGTTCAATTAAAGGTGGATCGACGATTTAGTGGTCGCGGGAATTCCTTGGATGCGGGTGACACAGGACCTATCTGTGTGCTGAATATTGTGGGAGGGCTTACGTCCAGCAGTGGACGTCTATTGGCTGAAATGATGATATATTAAAAACGCCGTAAACTTACCCATCATGATGATGCGCATGCTTCATGCTAAAGGTATCCGAGTCGCACAAGCTCTGGTATATGCAGGCGGACAGCGCGACGGCCAGCTCCCGCAGCGTGTGCAGGATCCGCGTGGCCGAGCCGCCAGGGATGCCCAGCTCGCCGATCGTGCCTAGCATGTCGTGCGCCACCGACTGGGAAAAGATTTATTTCTAAGATTTAAGAGTTAGGTTAGGGTTAGAGTCCCACACACCACCTTGTCCCCCACATGTGGCAAGGTGAGGGCCATGATGATTTCCCCTGGGAAAAAAAAAGATAAAGACCACAATATAACTAGACGTTTTATAAATAAGGCGCAGTAAATAAAAAATATATTTTCCTTATTTTGATGTTATAACATGCTAAATAAGCTTTATTCCTGTTACCTATTACAAGAGCTTCGGGATCAAAACGATTAAAATTTAACGGTATATACAGTTGAACATAGAACCTCCGCCATTTTGATCTCTCTCTCTTTCTCTCTCACATCTTAGTGTGAAACAAATGTAACAGTTGCGTTCAAAGCTATCGCTTTGAGTATGCTTAGATCATGATTCAGGATTTGGGAAGTCTGGCAATTACTAAGACGCGATCGCCGACTGCTCCTCCTTGTTTTTTGATGGCACCAAAATATATCAATGCATTAATTTTTGCAATGACGCAACGCAAGCGGATTGCACGTTTGTTGACCCGTTTACAAACGCCTTGTCTATAGATTCTGAAACGTAAGCTCGGTTACATTTTTTTATGTGATAGGTGGCAGACGAGCAGACAGATCACTTGACGGTTAGTGATGGCTGCCGCCCATAGACACCTGCAACACCAATAGAGCTCGCAAGTGCGCTGCCAACTATAGTTATTAGTCCTGATTTTACAATGTCTCACCTGCAAATGCCTGACAGGATCCGCGACGACTGTATTATTAGTGGCCACCGCAGCAGCCAGCAGCGGCAACGTCGTGGGGAACGGCAGCGGAGACAGCAGCTGCTGGTGTTGTTTGTCCTGGCCCAGTTCTTGTAGCAGAAGGACTAGCTCCATGCGGACGGAGGCGAGGCCGCCGCCGCCGGCGCCGTGGAGGGAGCAGTACGAGAGCAGCGTGCGTAGGAGGGTTTCGTTTGCTGCGAATATCGATATTATGTCAATGTAATTATCTATTGGAAATAGTTTTTGTAAAATGTCACGTAGAAGTGAACGCTCGTGGTTCATAAAATGAACAACGGAACAAACCTAATTCCATTATTCAGTTTGGTCATTTATTTAATACTAGACAAAGCAGCAACCAGGTCACCTGTTGGTAAGACATTAGCGCAAGTCGGTGGTTACTACTACTCTTCTAGAAAGGTGTACGCTCTCCCTTAAAGGTCCCTAAGTCTTAGCCATCAGGAAATATTGCTGCATTGAAGAAACTGATCCACAAAACTGAGGTCATGAAAGAAAATTACGCGAGAAACGTACAGTACTAGATCACCAACTATCAAGATTGATAAGGATGGAATGATAACCGCTTGCACACGCACTTCTACTACACAACAACACAGTTGTATGTAAGAATTCAGTTGCAGGAAGTAGATTAAACAGTATTATCAGTGGACCAACTCAGTGTTACTGGACAGACGCGTAAATAAAGCATACCAGAGTCGACCGATTTGTCAAAGCCCTGTTGGCCGACTTAGGTATCGATGGAATGACGTTGTGGACAGTTATCTGCGAGATCTTCAGGCTAATGACTAGCAAAAAGTAGTGCTGTATCGACTAGTGTCTTCTTGATCGGAGGCCAAGATTCGTTTCGGGTCGCTGAGCCAGTGGAGTAAGTAGCTCAGTGTCACACATCGGGTAGTTTTGCTACTTACCCTTGAGTCACTTCTTCTTCCTCACAGCGCGTTGCACCTTCGCCTTAAAGTCGGTCTTCTCCCTCATCAGCAGCTGGTGCAGCGTGCGCTTTTCGGTAACCTCACTCACTCAACGAAACACAGCGCAGACGCTGCTTTACGCCGGTCTATTGCCGTTCACGATGTGGGTCTCTCAAAGTTAAATAACTTACCCTTGAGCCACTTCTTCCTCCTCACAGCGCGTTGCACCTTCGCCTCGAAGTCGGTCTTCTCCCTCATCAGCAGCTGGTGCAGCGTGGGCTTGTCGGGCAGCGGGGAGGGCTCTGCTTCGGCGCAGATGAGCTCCCCGCCCGCGGGCGCGCCGGCCGCGCTCGCGTACCCGCAGAGACGCCTCAGGGCTTCCACCTCGCGCTCCAGCCAGATGTATAGTTGGTAGCGGAGGTGACCACCTGTTTTGTAGTAAGTATACCATTAATAATCGTGACAGGTCAAACACAGAACCTCCTTTTCTTTAGTCGGTTAAAGCACTAAAACCATGCTCATGCTCACATGCTCCTGAATGAAACAAATACTTTTCTGAAAACCGCATCCAAATAGCTTTAGCCACAACTTACCTCTATTTGCACTATGCTCGTGAGTTATACTTGGCTAACAGTATTGATCACTTTTTGATCTTAGATCAAAATTGTAGCCAATATGCTGTCAAAGTAACAGCACAATTTTCAAACCTTGACTAACGTTAGTTTCCATTTTTTGTAATAAGGAGGTTAGGGACCCCAGAGGGTTTGTAATAAGGGGGACTACAAATGTTTAAGGAACTAGGTGAGTATCATCGCCATGGCATACCATTGGATACCATACCCTATTACGTAAGCAACAGTAACGCCATCATCTATTTTCACGACTTCATTGACAATTAATTATTATAGTTCGGTATTTTATATATAAGTACACATACAAAATTATCAACCATACCATCAACTTCAAACCCAGTAGCCAACGTGCTGAGCTCCTCCATCAATATCTTCAGACAGGCGACGAACTTGAGCTGCTGCGCCATAATGTCCACGGGCGGGGTCTCATCCTTCTCCGTCTCTTTCTCTGCGTCCTCGGCGACGCCGTTCACGAGTGGTTCCTCCTTCTTGTCCATTTTCATTTCTAGTGGAGGCGTAGATGCGCCGGAGCCACCAGATCTATATAAGCATTTTTCACACATGAGTATATGTTTTGTAGCATTGACCGCGGTAGGGCCACGCTTCGTCATGATTACCTGGCTAAACTGGAGTGATACCCTGAACTCACAATAACGGCATGGAGCAGCGCCTGCGCTGTATTGCGTCGATTTGAGTGAGAGTACCGGAGGCCCAATCGTGGGAAGGGAGTTTAAATGTTGGCACTGGTGTTGCCCTCAACACCAGGTCGGCGCCAATCGCTTATGTTAAGGGATAATGGCAAAGAAGTTTACCGATTGTTTCCATTAGTTAGCAGGACTTGATCAAAGTTAAACCCAAATTTCAGGATAAGTTCAGTTGCCGAATTAAGTCTACCTATTGATTTTTCGTAATATAAGCATAAAGTTATTCATTATCTTGAATCGATTGTCATACTCTTAGAATGTGTTCACATTATACATCTGAAATCAATATAGCAAAGCAACTTACCCTTTATCGTCATCGTCGTCACCCCAGTCGAGTGTGAGTTCATCGTTCTTAGGGGCGCAGACCGGCGCTCCCCAGTCCACCTCTACCGCTGGTGCGCCCCAATCCATGTCCGTACTTTTCTCCGCTTCTGCTTCTGCCAATAACAATTAAACGTATGTTTGGCATGTACAATCGTCTGCAATAAAATGTAAACAACTCGACTCTGATGTAAGGACTATAAGGTTCATACTTGAATGTAGATGTATACTTATTAGTCCACGTGACTGTACGGTGAGCGAACGTAGCTGTGTTCCAGTTACAAATTAAAATCTTGTACTGTGCTATGCGCGAGCGCAAAAATTAACTTCGCCTTACACGCTGCTTGTGCAAGCGGCTATTGGCCAGCATCGGTCAACTTCGGTGACTGTACATAGGCGTGAGGAAAATTATGGGCGAAATCCAACTACGCATGCTTCAACTTACTAAATACTAACTATTAGATAATCGAACTACATGAACCGAAAAGTGTAACTAATAGGCTAGTTAAAAATGTTTAAGAGAATTCTGAAACTCTCTCTTTTTAGGAAGAATTAGATTTTAGGATCTCTCTAGTAGGTGGGCCATGACTCGGCTTGAGGACTGGCTTGAGGAGTGATATCTCAGCCTCACAGAAAAACGGCGGCAATATCTTACCAGGCAATGTTTGTCACCGATGTTTTCTAAATTATCTTCTCTTCACATTAGTAATTTTATAGTCTAAGCTGACAGATATAAATGTCAAGTTTCCATGAGTACATTTTTTTATAAATGTAATTTTGAAAAAGTTTACAGCCCAAGACTTCGATACATTGCATGAGAATCAATAGATTCCCATACAACATTGAATAAAAGTTCTCTACATAATTCGAAATCAGACTTATAGATCTTACTGCCACACTCAGAGACGTCATTTAACCTTGATGCTCATTCTTAATTATGGATAGTCTTTATTTTTATTAATAAAGGGTCAATATGTATAGTTAAGTGACAACAAAACATTTCTGAGTGCGGCAGTTAATCGCTAACGCAACAAAACAGTACAATAAAACTAAAAACATTGACAAAAAAGCACATAAACGTACAAAGCATTTACGAGCCGTACTTATTTGTGTCTCGACCAGCTGTCCGGTGTGTATGACGGCGTCGTCCATCGACGGCATGGCGACGGGCTGGCGCGGCCGCTCGTCGCGTACACGCGCGGGTAACTTCGATAGGACTTCTAGAGCCAGCGCGGGGCAGCCGGCCTTGAAGTGCCCGTGCGCAGTTTGGAAGTATAGGCGACGTTCGAGACGGGTTATGCTCTCTTCAGGCTCCTGCTGGAGGAGGGCTAGTGTGCCACCCTGTTTGTGAAATTGTATAATGAAGTCAGTTGGCTATTCATAAAACGATCATGGTTTCTAGCATAATGTTGTGATACAATAGATTATAATAGAAAAAGTTTATTTGGCACATGAAAACATACATACAACATACAGTCATACCTCAAAATTTGACATTTTGAGTAAATGCAATTTGAAAGTTCAAAAAATCATAGTACTAAAACTATTGAAGTTACGTAAATGATCAAAAGCATTAGCTAAATCACATGTTCTCCTTTTCAATCATTTACATTACTTCAATAGTTTTAGTACTATGATTTATTAATCATATGGTGTTTGTTACAGATTTTATGAAGTCAGTAAAAATATCTCATAACTGATCAGGCGGTGGTGATGAATATTCGAGCAAATCGCAAAAGAGAGTTCCGCCTTCCTCTGGTTCGAATATAGTAAAGTGTTTAAAATAATGTAAAACCAGAGAAGGCCCCAAGTTAGTATGTCAGCAAAAATACTTAGTCACTGTACCTGCGTGGGCATATTATGCCTTTGAGGCGAGGATGCGTGCGCAAGTAGACATAGAAGTTGAACACACTAGGCGTGGGCTCCACAGTCGTCTCTCGCGCCGCGTGTAGCCTCCCCCCGGGGCTCAGTAGCGTGTCGAGGGCTTCGCCGTATCGCTTCAACTCCCAGAGTGCCATGGAACGGACGAACGGGTCTGGATGGGCCCGTTCTAACTCTATTACAGGTTGCACTTTCTTCTGTTTCGCCACTGTAAGGCAACATAAACGTCAAAAACAATATGGATGCGTTTTTTTTCGCTGAACACCTCATGATATTTAAACTAAACAACGAAACGTGAAACTTTAAACGAAAAGTGAAGATTCATCTCGCGGACCAGTAGGCAGTGCCAACGGATGTGATGCCGTGCCATCGCGTCCGTCATGAGCTACTGTTTTCCTATCAGGCTAAGGAGACCCAATATACTTTGCCACGATATGAAGAAAAAATCTTTTACATCCCGCCATAGCTGTGATATCAAAATAATTTCCCTAGCCCTAGTAGCAACCCCTTTCATAAAAAAACGAACAAAATACATACCCTAATATTTCATCCATCAGTAATTTCTTTAAACTGGGCGGAAGTGGACTGTCCGATTCGTACAAACGAGCAACCACCATAGCCAGTTGCAAGTCCCCAAGACGTGTAATTAGCACCTAAAACAAATAAAGTGCACATTACTACGCCCAATAACAACAATATGACTTCTATTTCCAAATTAAAGTAAAATTGTACCTCCAAAGCATCTTTAAGAGCCCCTCCCAGTAAGAAGAAGGCGGCGGCATGTTCAAAACGTTGTTTGCCCAACAACACGAACGCATTCTTCAGGGCAGCTTTACGCCATCGGTCCTCGGAGAAGTCGTTTGCGAAGAACTATAAAAATACATAAATCGTAAAACTCGTCACGTCGTTTAAAGAGAAAATCCGGTCTTTAAGTTGGTCGGGGGGACTAGTTAAGATTGGAAACCTTTAGAAATTCAGCTCGAAGTGTCCTTTTTCCCGATTAATCGAGGAAATGGGGGCTACCGCGAGTGAAAAATCCGTTAGATGGCGTACGCTGTAGACTGAGGTCAACTTCAACGTCATTGGTCGTTTAGTGACATTTTGACATCTCACATCAAAAATAACCAATCATCGCGTAGTGGGACCTCAGTCTACAGGTACGCCATCTAACGGAATTTTCACACGCGGTAGCCTCCATTATAATGCAATATGTCAAGAACCTTTTTAAAAGAAGTGGGGACTTACCGCGGTCATCTTTTCATCACGGTTGGATCGGAACAGACCCCACAGCAACATTCGCTTCTTCATGGCGAGGTAATACAGAGCGGCGTCCATCGGGTCTTGCTTTTGCATGTAGGCTGCGCGCGCGAGTTTCTCCACACTCGTGCGCAGGAGGTCGCCGCGGACCCACCAACCACAGCCTTTTGAAACAAACGTTATGATTGTAAAGTATCAGCCTATGTCCCACAGCAGGGCAAAGGCCTCTAGAAATCTAGTCATCACCACGCTTGCCTAATGCGGATTGGCGATCAGAAACCCGAGCTACTTTATGTTTTTTAATGAAGATGTAAACGCCTTTTGTGAAGTGCTAGTTTAATTTCGAGCGTTGTTTTTGTAAAACTCGAAAATGGTGTCAAGTTCACTTCACTCAGAAGTGGTCCCAGTTAAGGATATTTGTAGGTTTGAGTGACCAAATTGTTGATAAAACCCCCTCCTCGTCCTCTTAGGGGCATGGGGACTCCATCAAACTCTTGGTAAAACTTAATTGTACTTACCTAACCACATCTAACTTTTTTAAGGGAGTAATCTAGACTGAACAGTGGAAAGCAGGCAGTTACAAAACTGAAAATATTTATGTTTATGTCCTTTTTCACGCTTACACTCACCTAATTCTCTCATAGTAGACCATTTCGGTTGTCCCTTAGCGTACCCGGGGACTAGAGCAAGCAGTTGTTCATGCGTCTCAGAGTGGAAGGCCCATACGAGGTTGCAGGTACCCACGCCTGTTCTTTGTAAGGTCGCTCTTTGGGCGATCGGCAAACACCTCAGTAAATATCCGTAGTGCTTCATGGCGAGCAGGAATCTGAGCCCAGCAATCATCTAGGGAATCTGTAAGTTAAATTTTAAATTAGTGACAGTTAAAAACAAAATACTGGGAATAGACAGCAGATAATAAATCACCGTAAAACGATCGCGACGGAATGAATGTCTGAGCAATGTTGTTTCATAAGACCAAATGAATGATAATAATTGTAACATATTTATTGCCTTGTTGAAAGAGACACTTGCGCGATGTAACCAACGCCTAACGCCATCTGACTAATAGATGGCGTTAGGCGTAAATTAAGAATCCCAAAATGAAGTTTGGCCGGGTGGATAACAAATCCATACTTCCATACTAATCCATACTAATATTATAAATGCGAAAGTAACTCTGTCTGTCCGTCTGTCTGTTACTCTTTCACGCCAAAACTACTCAACGGATTTAAATGAAATTTGGTATACAGATAATCTAGACCCTGAGAAAGAACATAGGCTACTTTTTATTGCGAAAAGGGGGTTGTAAGGGGTTGAAAGGGGGGTAAAAAGTTACTTTTCCACGCGGACGAAGTCGCGGGCGGCCGCTAGTGTTAAATAACTGACGATAGATACAATTTATTTACCTGGCAATATCTCCTGTCCAGTGCCCTGAACGTCGCCGCCGACACGCGCGTTGGCGGCGAACCGCTCCGCAAAGTCGGCGTCACATGTGGACACCGTGTCAGCTAACGCCAGTAGGTGCATTTGATCCAGGGAACTTAGCCCAGGCAGATGCGTGTGTGTGAGTAAACGGGAGAGGATACGTCCTGAAAAAATAAGCGACAGATAAAACCCATATTGTTTAAGTATTTTGCGATCAGCATCATAAGTTACAGGAGGGGAGTCTTTAATTAGGAACCATATTCATGAAACACGTCGAAACGATCTGACTTGTTTATACAGTCAACAGCAAAAGTAGAAGACTCTTCCACCGTTCGCCAGCGAGTTGCGTTCACATAAGAAGTTTCTTAAGGTTTCCGAGCTTTTGCATGATTTGCAGTATCTCGATGTTCTATTAGAGAGGAGGCTTAAAATCTATGTAAAATACCTTATATTATTTTTCTTACCTTGTCTTGGCCCGAAATGAGAAAGGGGCTGGCGCTCAGGCATTGACGGCCGGCGATCAACGCCTTCATCATCACCCAATAAAAGAGCATCTAGATCATCATCAGTGTCATTTAAGGTCCCTTCAAATAATACATTGTAATCCTGCAACAAATAGTTCATAATTATGCTTTGTAAATTCTAAAAGTCTATCAAGTAATGGGTTATACAATGAATCAAATAATTTATTTGCGTAATATGGGTTATAAGAGTTGTTTACAACCAAATAATTTGTCTCTTATATTGGCTGTCAAGCATGACTACGTAACTTTATTGTCATATCGCTATCAATTTAGCGCACGACGACTCGTTCAGGGCAGTGGTTTGATCGCCTGTTGAGACGCAAGGGTCACGGATTTGACCGGTACCGGTAGTACAAGAGAAGTATTCTTATTTTGAGACCATTAGGCCTAACATGCGCACAGCGACAAAATTTTGTCGACTCTCGCTTGCGAGAGCGCATCCTTCTATCCCGCTCATCGCTCAGTCAGGTGAGCGAGAAGCAACTTGCGCCGACACAATACGAGTGTCGACAAAATTATCTCGTGGTGCGCATGTTAGCCGGCAGGTCAATGTATGCAATGGATATCTCATTTCTCTCAAATCTTTCGTTTCCCAACGTACCTTAGCCTCTTGTATCGTGGACGGATGGTGTGGTGACTCCTTGTCGGCGACGAGAAGTGTCCATAGAGGCAGCGGTGGCACCGACGTTATCTCCGCGTAGTCTAGCTGAACGTCTTCCGTTATCTACACATTTATAAATGACGCTAATAAAAAAGAAACAATTTTAAAATATTTTAAATCGTGTATTTCAAAAACATTCAAAAATTTCGTAATAAGAGTGCTTTAGTTTTATTTAAGAGACAATTTTAGTAGATTACTTTTATCATTTACAATAAATGTAAGTATTTAACATTAATATTTATTTCCAGATATTTTTCATAAAATTAGTGAATTGTGATTGTGCTTTAAGTGAAGTTGTAAAAAATATTATCAAGATGCTTTTACGTAGATTTTTGAAAATTAGTAAGTAATTAGTTATTGTGCTTTTAAATATCTTCTTAACAGATGCATTAAAGGAATAAAGGTGAAAAAATATTCAAAAATTAGAAAGGATTTAATTTAGAACATGTTTACGTAACAAAATAAGTGACAAACACAAACAACAAGGAACGGATCACAAGACGTAAAATTCACCGACACTCGAGAATACTGGAAGCACGGAGCTCGTAGTTATGTTGAAGATAAGGAAATGTTAAAACGCCCTACATGAAGAAAGAGCATTCGTTATAAATTCTTTTCCGAGGACTTAGATTATGTTGTGTATTGCAACATTGTCCATAAATGTTACGTAAGGTTTTGTATATTTTTATAAACAATTAAAAAGTAAAATCGACGACGAAAATAATGATCAGAACCAAAGCAATTTATTTACTTTACTGTAAAGTTAATCGATAAGAACAATTAAAATTAACATCTTCTTCAAAAGCAACATCATTATTTTAAATTAAGTGAATGAACACGAGTTCTTATGTCCAACAGGACTGCTGTAAAGAATTATGATAATATTATGAATTTGAATACGTAGTTTATATATTGTACCGCAACGGGGACTATCGTGTGTGAAAACTCTGCTAGATGGCGTACTGTTAGACTGAGTTCCATCTTCAACATCATTGGTTGTTTGGTGACATTTTGACATGCCACCTCAAAAGTAACCAATCACTGTGTGGATCTTAGTTCTACAGTACGCCATCTAGCGGATTTTTCACACGCGATAGCCCCCATTGTCTTCTGAACCCTGCAACCATGATTTCATAACATAGGCAACGCTGCAAATAATATGCAATACACAATATCACCCCTTGCTCTTTCTTCATGCTCGGTGTGTAGTGTATAGTGTAGTTACCTGTGCGACGCCATCTAGCGGCGAGGCGGCGCCCGCGGCGAACGACACGGAGAGCGTGCGCGAGCGCGACCAGCCGCGCTGAAACACACGTGCATGCATGCGAGCGGCCGCGACACGACTGATGTTGCCTCATGCATAGTCTCATTGCTGACTAATCAAATAGCCCTTCAAATTTTGAAAAATAATTTTCATTTTCGCGGATTAATTTTCCCGGCTATATTAGAAAATATCAGCGACATGCCGCAATAGGAGAACCCTTTAAATGTAAATAATATACAAGATTGAATAGATAGCAATGAGACAAGTGATTTACGTATATCAGATGAACGAATGCAATTGTGAATTTGATCAATTCGAACTAGGATATAACGATTGCAAATAGTAGATAGGTATCAAATTTTGTACTATAATTTAACCTCTACGATATAATTATAACACTTTATCACAGTGAAGTTAATCCTTGTTCGGACTGAGCATATATTTGCAACAGTTACGACATAAGTTTAGAAATATTCATAACCTAAAATTATATAAAATGTGAATTGAACCTGAAGCTGAAATATACACCATCGCTTGTTCTGACTTGCGTGGGTGAGATAAAAATAAAGCTGTGTACACACCAATCACGAAATGTAGTATTATATTTACAATTTTGTTATAAACATTAAGGTTAAGTTTGCGAAGGCACTACATTTCTCTCTAATGTACACACATCTTTAGTTATCTATCACCAGTCACAGTTCTAAGTGTAGGTGATCTAGAATGCTGCCCCTGCCTGATTGAATGAATTGATATGATTAATAGCTGATAGATCCTATCATCTAGTACTATTTGGTGATTCAAATGTCACATGCCGATCCTTATGTAGCAAATTCTATTTATAGAGAATTAGTTACAAAAAACTCGTATAACATAACATTACTTGACAATCCTGATACTTATCTCGCTCATAAACATTTAAAGGTGATCTGTGCCGTTGTGATTTTAGAATTCATAACATGGTGAACTGACAAAGCTTGACATCCATGTGACGCGAACTTGCGGCTTTCGTTTTACCAAAATAATTTGCAATTCTTTTCCTACCTATTTCATAGGTTTTATGCAATTCAGAATCGGCATCCAACCTGAATGTAGTTTTGCCTTACCTGTCTTGACAAGCTGTCTTCGTCGCCTTGGGAACTTCGCCCTGTATAAGTACCGCCAATACATCTAAAAAAGATTTTTACTTGTATAAAAATCTTCCACACTTTTCAATTAAAAAAGTCTATAACTAGTGCATGATTTACCTGACAAGATGTGCAAGAATAGCTTTCACCCATCTGATTTTGCCGCTATTCAGTAACTCCATCAGTTGTTTGGGATGGTACTGTGGCAATACGGGACATGCCATCTGAGATGCTTCGAATAGGCCATAGTCGGGCATGTAGTCCAAGAGAGGCTAAAATGTAAGATAAAGTAAGTTAACTAATAGTAACGTATCATTAGTGTTCATTGAAACATGTGAAATTTCATATTTGTATAAATACGCAACGTTGGTTGCGCAAAAAGCGACGCACAAGTTCAGGTAACGTTATGTAACAGCGCACGACTTTATCAACATACTAGTAACTCGCCCTCACTTCGCTTCGGGACCGTAATTCAGAAATGAACCAATAGATGGCGCTGTGTCCAATTACATCGCGCAAGCGTTTCGTGTTTTCGGTTTACCTATAAGCCTTGTCGTTGTCTATAGAAGTTATCTCTTTATAAATGGTATAGAAGATTTCGTATTATGTTGACAACGCCTCCTACTTACGTAGGAAACGTTTCTAAAAAAAGTTCTGTTTAGCCGCGGCAACATAATTTGCAACACATCGAGCGCCGAATATTACTTAGTATGTACTTACGTTACGTTATCCTACGTTACCTATATAATATTATGTATACGATATGTTTACGATACCTTACTAGGTAGTAAATTACCTGAGGTTGATCTGGTTGAGTCTTGTTTCGTCTCCTGGCGTCTCTTTCCAAAAGTTGTAAGTTGATGGACGACACACGTTGTAAGTGAGGCGCGGACACACGCAGGTCGGAGTCGCGGAGCGCACGAGATTCGCTTCCTTCTTCTATCTCCTAGTATTAAATGAAAAATTAAGTCAGTTTTACTCAAACGAAAAATCCTGTTCTCTGCAAAGTACTTTAGTCTTTTTTTTAGCTCTCATTGGTGGTGAATGAGTGAGCGAACTGAATGAATGAATGAACATGAAATGGTTCTGGAAATTCACCAGACTAAGAATACAATTTCGACTACACTTAAAACTAGGGAATATTTATTAGACCCGTTACACGTCTTCCACTTCACACGGTCTTTAGCATCTATAGTGGTGAGTATAGAACATAGACAATATAAGTAGTTACTGCGCACGTGTGTACGCATGTATTCGTTATACTGTGTTACATTAGTACACTACATTATAAATTTCATGCATTTACAGCGCCCTACCAGGATCATGTTATGGAACTCTTTTGTAAGACCTATGTATATCATAATTAATTGAAATAAAGGAATTGAATTGAATACTTTACCTGTCCACCGCTATGTCCAGACGTCAACTGCGGGTTCTCCGGCTTCCACTGCGAGTAGACGTGCATCTCCGAGTCCATGCCCACGACGAGTATGCCGTCGCGCACCCACGAGATCTGCATCGGCAGCGGAGGCAGCCCGTCCGCCGTCTTCAGCTCGATGCGGCGGAGCTGCATCCATCGGATCTCCTCCACGAACAGCGGCGCGGCCAGCGACGACGCCTTGCGGAGGATCGGCCGGTTGTTGTTTATTGATTCTTTCATTGCCTGTGAATGAAAGAAAAGTTAATCAATACGATTGCAAGCCTCACTTTCTTTATGTGCCACAATCTATATTAACTCTTATTTTTATTATTCATGTGGGAGTAAATTGACAGATGTCAATGTGTCATCCCCATACATTATCATCACTCAATTTGACAGATGCTAATGAATGAATGAATGAATATACTTTTTAATGTGACAAAACAGAGATAAAATACAACAAAATGGCGGCTTGGCGAAATGTCAAAATGTATAGAAACTTGTCATTTGCATCTGTCAGTTAACTCCACATGATTAAAAATCAGAGTCCTGTTGCACGAGGTGCTTCTGAGTGAGCGGGCACGTGTTGCCGTTCTCAACACATCACGTTGTGCTATACATACCTTCAAGTTGGCTTGTGCAAGATCACTGGACACAGGTGTGAACAGTAACACACGGGAGCCGACAGCGACCGTCAGTATGTGCGAGCCATCCTCCTTCGACACCCAGTCCAGTTGCACGAGGTGCTTCTGAGTGAGCGGGCACGTGTTGCCGTTCTCAATACATCACGTATAATGTGCTATACATACCTTCAAGTTGGCTTGTGCAAGATCACTGGACACAGGTGTGAACAGTAACACACGGGAGCCGACCGCGACCGTCAGTATGTGCGAGCCATCCTCCTTCGACACCCAGTCCAGTTGCACGAGGTGCTTCTGAGTGAGCGGGCACGTGTTGCCGTTCTCCATGATGCTGCGCCGCAGCGACTGGAGGGTGCTGAAGGAGGGCACGGCGAGGAGCCCGGCCGACTTGCCCGGGTCGCCCTCGCCGTTGCGGCTGCTGCTGCGCTCTTCCGATGATAGCGTTTGCAGGACCTGGAAATAAAGGTTTAGTCATATTGATACTGCACGCGAGCCATTTACGGTGTTAAGCTCAGACATCAGACAAAATAGTAATCCAATTGCTTCTGCCTTTTAAAAGGCTTTTGGGTCTTCCGACGTTGATGAACGACCATTTTGGCGCATTGGTTTGAGACGTAAGAGCCCGGGGCTTCGATTTTTACACCAACATTGTTAATGAAACCTTGGTTGTTCAGTTTTCATAGTAGGTACGGTGGCCAGCACATCAAGTTACTACAATTTGTCAAATTTCTTCAATCTAACCTCACTTTTATGTCAAACGTGTTTGGTTCAATATCAACTGAGGAAATTTGACAGATTGTAGTAACTTGATGTGCTGGCCACTGTACAAGAAAAAAGTTAATTTGGGAGTACTATAATGTCAGTTTATTTTAAAGTCATCAAAGATGGCAGAACATCAACTCGCCTAGGGGCAACTACCGTCCATGTTCTCATATTTATACATTAGTTGAAATCCTACTATTATATATATATTTTTTATGTGATAGATAGCAGACGAGCAGGCGGATCACCTGATGCAACACCAGTGGAGTAACAAATGCGCTGCCAACCTTTTATCCCTTTTATTTATTTCAATATCTTTTTATTGCTTTTATATAAACACTTGACCACAATCGCACCTGATAGAAAGCTTTGATGTGGTCTACAGTGTTATGTGTTTGCTTTTCACTCTTGCTTAAAGGTAGTTACAATGATCAGGCAGCACAAACATCGGCAAGGTGCGGACAAAATTTAAATAACTAACCTGCGTCAACCTCTGCTTCTTCTGCATGAAGGAGGTATCGTGAAGATACGATAGATCAATCTGCGTGTCAGCGCACACGCCCACGCGCGGCAGGCTGACGTTCCTCAGCGGGATCGTATCCTCCAGGAGCCACTCGGCGCCGCCCGTACTCTCGCACTCGTACACGCAGACGCAGAGGTTGACGAACCGCGCATCCGTGGGTGCGGTCGTCGCATTGCCTTTAGGCCGGGTGAATGACCGCCCGCATTTGTACGCGCACGCTATACGACCGGAGTATGCTGCGCTTATGTGGAGGGGTTGGCCTGTAAAATATAATACATATAACTATATAACTTGAAATAAACTTTATATACTTTAACTTGAAATAAACATTATTGAAAAAATCATAAGACCATCAAAATATTTATAATCTTTTTATTAAACTAAGTGAGCCAATTTAAGCATAAGTAAAACCCTGTATCTCAGGCAAAAACAAAAAGACGTCATCACGTAAGGGTTGAGACAAAAAATATACAAAGTGAATCTCTTACCGGGAATGTCTATTGTGGATTCTTGGTCTTTGTTCATCATCTCCCATTCATTCCAGGTATATTCGAAATCGTTATCATCTTTCTTTGTGACATTACATCTCCAGAACCTACAAAAAAAAAGGATTGTATAATAGTTTGCTTTACACATTTTGACATTCGAATCTCATCTATAGTGTAAGTTTATTGATAACTAGCTTTTGCCCACGGCTTCGCTCGCGTTAAATTCGGGGTAGCACGGAGGGGCAAAAAGTAGCCTATGTTACTCTCCCTTTAACTATCTCCACTCAAAAAATCACGTCAATTCGTCGCTCCGTTTTGCCGTGAAAGAAAGACAAACATACAGACAGACAGACGTCTGTCTGTGTGTTTTGGGAAAGTGTGTCTACACTTCCCCATTTATAATATTTGTATATGGATAATATGTAGAAAATATTTTTATTTTTGTTACAGCAATCCTTTGTAATTTGTACTAATATTCTTATGTAATAATGGGTTCCAGTCACACCTGAACCCTTCGATGTTTTTTAAAGTGCTAATTTAATTTTGTATGATCAAAGGAAGTTACCTCAAAGTGCTGTCCGAGCAAGCTGTAGCCAGGATGTAAGGCGCCAAACAAGCCGGGTAGATGGACGCGGAGCTGAGGTGGCCGGCGGCGGGCGTCGCGTGGATCACGTCCACGCCGTCCGGCAATGATAGGGGACACTCGCACACCTGGTAAAGGGATTAAAGGGGATAAAGGGGATAAATAAATGTTCACTGATACAACCTGTATGTTGAAGTAACTAATCAACGATTTTGAAAAATTGTATCTATCTGAATGTTTGCTCTAATCTCGAAAACGGATTTGAATGAAACTTTTTTTATTGTATTTGAAGCTTGGGCAACATATAGGTTATAAATAGATATACCCCATTGCATTTACAACTTTATTTATTTATTTATTAAAACTTTATTGCACAAAACTTCATACAATAGGCGAACTTAATGCCAAGAGGCATTCTCTACCAGTCAAACTTTGGGTCAAGCAGAAAGGACAAGGGTTAAAGGGACACTTTATTATATAAATAAAATATTACATAGTTATAAATTATTTTGAAAATTTGTTTTAATGCAAACCACGCGTGGAGTTTTCCACGCAAGCGGATCTGCGGGCGTTCACTAGTTGAAAATAAAATTAAGTAAAGATTACTTAAAGGTCTTGATAGTGCCAAATTTCATGGAGGCTAGGCCAGTACAGTACATAGCTACCAGCTGGTTATCACCTTTTTGGTAGATATCGAGAGATGGTCGTTGGGCGGCGGCGGGTGCGGCAGCGCGGAGCGGTCGGCGTCGATGGACACGGAGTTCTTGCGCGACTCGCCCTCCTCCTCCTGCACTAAGGCACTGTCTGGTACGTACATCATGCTGTTCGTCAGGTCATCTAAGGACAAATTAATAAATATCCAGTGAATGAATGAATGAAGTTAATTTTATATTGTTTTATTTATATGATAGCTTAGGTGGTTGCCGCCGCCCATAGACACCTGCAACATTAGTGGAGTCACGTGCCTTTCTCCCGTGCCCATGGCGATGATAGCTTACAGTCCGTCCAATCCGTCTGCTCATCTGTTCTCTACAAATCGAAATATTGAGTAACTAGCTTTTGCCCGCGACTTCGTTCGCGTGGACTTCAGGTTCGTAGAAACCTCAAAAATTGTAGCCTATGTGTTATTCTAATGTATAAGCTATATTGTGGTAAAGTTTCATTCAAATCCATTCAGTAGTTTTTACGTAAAAGAGTAACAAACATCCATACATCCATACAAACTTTCGCCTTTATAATAGTAGTAGGATTCATATCTCAAGGGAGATTCAAATTCAACGGCATTTGTAGTTTTTATACTTATTAACGCCGTTAGGGCCAGACAGCAGACACAATAGAAAATGAATTGCTTTATGGTTTTTAAAAGGCTTTTGGATCTATTATATGAAGTCTCCATATAAACTTACCAGTTGGATCAGCCTGTGATGACACAGTTAACCTCCACATATGCACAGTGGACCCTCCATCCGTTCTCTCCAGCACAACGATATAGAAGGGCTCGTTGAACACGGCCGCCTTGCGTAAGTCCACAATGGCTTCCAGGCCTGTTTCTGTGATGGTGTTCAGTTCGGACCCTTCGACGCCCGAGTCTGCGCTCTCGTTGTCTGGTGACGTGCGTTCCCCTGAGAAAAGAGTAACTTAGAATGTATTTTATGGTAGCACAGAATACATAACAGTACCTACTTAAAGGGCACAGAACCTACGAAATATTAGGGTAGAAAACATAAAAGTAGGTTTTAATAATATAGGGACACCAGTGTGACGGGAGTCGCGACCGAAGAGTGGACTGGACAGGACGCGTCAAGTCGACGACAGGGTTTTTTTTTGTATTTGAAGATGGATGGCAGACGGATCACCTGATGGTAAACGACACCTACAACACCACCAGAGTCACAGGTCGCTGCCAAGCTTTAACCCCTTTCCTCCCAATTGTGCCTTCGGTACCTTCACTCGACGAAATACAGCGCAAGCACTGGTTTACGCTGGTCTTCTGTGAGACGTGGTATTACTCCGGTCCATTCGAAGCGTGGCTATCCCAGGAGTTAAACAATTAGGCATATCCAGCAGTGGACTGAGGTAGGTTATTGCTTAATGTTCGCCTAGAGAATGACGTGAAGTAAGGTTCTTCAACCCGTACTCATGTCCCCTCTCCACTCTGGCGATGAGGGAGCGCCACTGGGGTTCATACCGACGGAAGGTATGCATAAGGACACATTCCCCAGCGAGAAAAAAAAAGGCTGATGCTTAACTGACCAGTGATGAGCTGCTGCTGGAACACATGCAGCAGCTGAGTGTTGTGTGTCGAGTCGGACGACAGGGACATGGTGTCGGGTCTATATCTAGCAGTGGACTAAGCCAGACTGATGATGGACTCACCAGTGATAGTTGCTGCTGGAACACATGCAGCAGCTGAGTGTTGTGTGTCGAGTCGGACGACAGGGACATGGTGTCGGGTCTATATCTAGCAGTGGACTAAGCCAGACTGATGATGGACTCACCAGTGATAGTTTGCTGCTGGAACACATGCAGCAGCTGAGTGTTGTGTGTCGAGTCGGAAGACAGGGACATGGTGTCGGGTCTATATCCAGCAGTGGACTAAGCCAGACTGATGATGGACTCACCAGTGATAGTTGCTGCTGGAACACATGCAGCAGCTGAGTGTTGTGTGTCGAGTCGGACGACAGGGACATGGTGTCGGGTCTATATCTAGCAGTGGACTAAGCCAGACTGATGATGGACTCACCAGTGATAGTTGCTGCTGGAACACATGCAGCAGCTGAGTGTTGTGTGTCGAGTTGGATGACAGGGACATAAATATAGATTTAGCAGTGGACTAAGCCAGACTGATGATGGACTCACCAGTGATAAGTTGCTGCTGGAACACATGCAGCAGCTGAGTGTTGTGTCGAGTCAGATGACAGGGACATGGTGTCGGGGCTATATTTAGCAGTGGACTAAGTTTGACTGATGATGAACTAACCAGTGATAAGCTGGTGCTAGAACACATTCAACAGCTGAGTGTTGTGTGTCGAGTCGGATGACAGGGACATGGTGTCGGGTCTATATCCAGCAGTGGACTAAGACTAGTGATGAACTCACCAGTGATGAGCTGCTGCTGGAACACATGCAGCAGCTGAGTGTTGTGCCAGTCGTGCGTGGCGTCGGCGATGGCGTGCAGCTGGATGATGGCGCCGGGCCGCGCCGTGGACTGCTGCGACACGATCTTGATGCGGTCGTGCAGGGGCACCCCGCCGCCCTCCTCCAGCGTCGAGTCGGATGACAGGGACATTGTGTCGGGTTGCTGTTAAGCATTAAAGTTGAACATTAAAATTAAGTAAGAAGATCTTTTTTCTTAAGTTAATGAACAATTCGTGTCCACGCATCGAGTGCGTGCACGCGGCAGGCCTGACGTCACCAGCGGAGGGGTGAGCGGGCCGGGGCAGGCACCAAGAGCTGGCTCCCCACTTCACCACACAGCGGCTTACGCGACACTCGCTTGTTGATCCATTTTTAAACTAATTGTTCTCTTAGATTTTCATTAAATCTATTTATTATACCTATGAATACAGTCCAAGCGTTTAATTTATACTTCTTCCTGAGCAAGACTAGGACAATTCGGGATGATGCTGTTAAAGACTTAATTTGTGAAGACAATCATATTTACCGTAACATCTTTGTGACGTCTCTCCGAAGTGGCTATTTCTGCAAGCAGCGTCCGGGCATCGATGACTGCCTGGAATACCCTTAAACTTTCTCCGTCACTCGCCACGAAACATGCCGACGGTGAATTTGATAAATTCCCTAGGGTGGTGCTGAAAAAATAACAAATTCACTTTTAAAATAAAAAAATACCTCAAGAAAAACAAGGCAACTCAACTTTCCTTTTTACAGAAAAAATGCAGCTAAAACATTTTGCACTAACCTCGGTAACAATGTAGGCAGCCAAGCCACGTTGCTAAACGCAGACAAATGCGGCGAGTTGACCCGCGCGAGCTCAGAAACTCCCCCAGACTTGCCCAGGGGCCCCACGCACTCGACTCGCCACATTATAAGCTCCGAACATAATCCTCCGGCCGCGGTGTCGTCGTCTGCTTTATGTGTATCTCTATCGCTATCTGTTACAAAATAAATGTACAATATAGACAGTTAACTTCCTAATTATAAATAGGCTACTTGAACTTATTTCTACTTGCGAATGGTGTCTTAGAGTTCAAATAGTTTTAAATTATTTTAAAATTGCGATAACGCTCGCCTAGCAATATGGCGTTACTTACAAGACTATGACGTAACTTCAAGTAAAACAGTTTTTTATGCCTGAAAGCGGTCAATTACATGCTCCGTCATTTTAGCATTGACCAATACGGAAATTTTTGGTAAGTCATTTGAAAAAATAAATTATTGTTATTGCGAATTTTAAACAAGTTGCTAAGTATGTACCTATTTCTTTATTTAAGTTGGTAAAATCACTTCTGAATCTCATGATATCATATAGATTTCAATAAATGAGACAGACGTATATTTTCACATTGTGTAAATTAAACTTTTTATATTGTGTCAATCAAATTTTCATATTGTCCCATGAATATTGCACACTCACCAGATATATTATGATGGCTAGTGGTTAGAAGCAATGGTAATACTGGATGGCATGTGATGTCGTTAACTCTAAATCTATGGCCGGATGCTCTTGAAGCGTGACCTATTGATAGCACCTGAAAAATATAAAATACGTATAATATGTTTTGATTTATTATTTATTTCAATTCAAATAAAACCCAATCATATTACTTGAATTAAAAATAAAGACTGCATTATTTAATATTATTGATACATCAGGCAGAGAAGAAAGACCCACGTATGTATTGTATCGTATATCGATATAATTCTGTTTTTGTTATATCTACGAGTATATAATAAATAACAAAAACAAAATAACATCGAAATGTTTTCCATTTTTTTTTTGTAAAAAACAGTCGAGAATATCTCTACCTGTGAGAACTTAGACTTATCATCGAAGGTGAGCTGCCACAAGTTGAGCGTGCCGTTGGTGTGATTTGTGACCATGGATATGACGGGCGCCGAGTCCAACACGTCACCCTCTTGATTCTCGCCCAGGTCTTCCGTCGCGACACTTGTCTTTCTCTGCATTTCATTGTTGTTTTCTTCACGTGGACCTAAAAAAGGAGAATTAGTAGTAATATTTGCTTTTGACAGAAATCAAGTAAGCAGACGAGCCTGCAACACATCTAATGGAAACCGCTGCTCATAGACATTGGTAATGTTGTACTAACTTGAACTTTCCTTAAGGATGAAGTCTTTTTTCCTACCATTTTATAGTTTATGTCCTAACCTAACCTAACCCACCATTAAGATCATGACAATAATTCTAGTCATTGGCGCCAACTGCCCGAAAAATCGGTTTTAAAGTGGGAAAAAACGGGTGGTCATGCCGCTACCTACCGTGGAAAAAGAACTCTCTTCATTCCTAGTTCGATTAAGGACAAGTCATAGTGATCAAAGAGATGGGAACTGAAAGCTGGGATGTCGTCCCAGAACTGATTGTAATATCATGTAATTAGCGTGGTGTCGAATCGTACGATTACTGAGTATTAGAAGGAAACATACTGCGCTGCCCCAGTTAACCTAGCAATAGAGCAGGAAGATAGTGATGATTACATTAATAATAAGATATCAGTTTCTTAAACAAACAAAGGAGGAGTGAGTAGGGTACCGGAAGCATAATCCCTAAGTCTATAGGAGATGGAAGGAGAACTAAAGTCCCTTCGCGATTCCAACTGGTCGTTGTATTGTATTTACCATTTTCCTGGGGCTCTGCTTTCTCCTCATTTTGTGGCCATTCGTTTTCGTCCTTCTCTTCTTGTACACTGGCTAATGGAGTTGTTACCGTTTCTCCTTGTGGTGGTTGTTGCCCTAGAAATATAAGTCAATTTATAAAATCGTTATTCGCGCAAGTGTTTTGTTTTTTCGCTTTCTTTATAGCCTTATCGTTGTCAACAGAATTTACCTCTTTGTAAATCCACAGACACATACACACATCACGACATCTCACACTGACCTGACTCCGTTTGCTTCAGCAATATTGTTACAGATATCAGAGGAATTACAAATTCAATACTTAAATACATATTATTATATTACACCCAGACACTGAACAAACACAAGTATTCATCACACGAATGCTTGTCCAGTGGGGATCGAACCCACGACCTTTGGCATACGAGGCAGGGTCACTACCAAATGCGCCTTCGGCAAAAAGTAGCCTATGTTCTTCTCAGGGTCTAGACCAGCGGTCGTCACACTTTACTGCTCAAGAGCCACACATAACAATGGGAGCACTAAGGTCCGGGCCGCATTATATGTGAAGTACGGATGTGAAGTTACTATTAATTAAAGGAATCTACTTTACCGCGGGCCGCAGTTTGACGACCACGGGTCTAGACCATCTGTACACCAAATTTCATTCAAATCCGTTCTGTAGTTTTAGCGTGAAAAAGTAACAGACAGACAGAGTTACTTTCGCATTTATAATAATAGTTAGGATTGTCCACTGACCCGGGATGACCGGCTTGGTCCGGTGGCGCACGTACAGCGGCTGCGCGGCGGCGTGGTAGAGCGCGGCGGGCGTGCACATGGTGGTGGCGTCGCCGAGCGGGAACGCCGACGGGATCCGCGCCGAGAACGACACCTGAGCCTGACGGATGGCGCCGGCTTGCAGCTCGTCGAGCCACTCGCACACCCTGCATGGCCACAGAATACTTATTAGTACAAGTACAGAAAGCCCACTCCTAAAAACCGTTTATAGAAAATAAAGACTCAGGCTACCATAACATAAAGTTGAAATTCCGACCGCCCAGCGTTCAACACCTTTATTCATACCTAGAAGTGCGTTCTCTTTCTATCGCAAACAACTGTCGCGCTCGCTCGTAAATTCCTACTAATCAGCCCCTCCGGAGTGGCCGCCGCATGTACTTGCAAGTTCGTATGCCTACACGCGGAGTGGGACAGGCCTGGCATGGGGGTACCAACGTTATATACTAAGGGCGATTCTGCGATCCGTAGGTCCAACTGACAGGTAATAGCCTAAAAAATACCATTGGCCAAATATAGACAAACTATGATTATTATGTCTTTCACTTACCATATGAGGAAGCTGCCATCGACGGGGTGTATAGAGAATAGGAGATCAGGACTTTGATGCCAATCCCTCAGTAGGGACTCTATCTTCGCATCCAGCGAGTCGGGCAGATGCGTACACGTCACGTCCGTCGCTATTGAGTTTATTGACGTCGTGTTCGACAGACTCGGGTGACTGTGATTGCCGCTGGCTAAATCACAAATAGACAATTAATACTAATACACTAACCTGCAAATAACACAATTTAACATTTAACTTCAATACCAAACCTAAGTGAGCGAGTGCTCAGTTTAGAGCCTAATAAATTCCTATTAACATTTTATCCAGGGTGGGGATCGATTCCACGACCTTTGTACTGAGGCAGGGTCACTACCTAAATGCGCCTATCCGGCCAGTTATATAATAAGGGAACGAGAAAAAAAAGTTTTGTTTGATATTTATAAGACATTACAACTCATGTTAGTGTGTAAATCGGTGGCTCCAGTCTTTTGTATTCTTGTATAGGTTTTATAAGTGCTTTTTATTACGCTCTGATGAAAGATTTAGAAAATTGACATGTTTCGTGGTTGTCATTGAGATAAGTGTATTTTTTTTATTATTAAAAAAATATATGCAAATTAGCAAAAGATTTATCAATGTAAAATCTAATTAATATGATTTTAGACTTAACGAGTTTTATTTGAAACACTATTGGTATATGATGAGAATTAATTATGTACTGAATTACATTTTACAGGCTACACGATTGGCTATCTACATAAATATTATCTATATATATGTGTGTGTAATGTCTTGGCTTTATATGTACTGTTTATGGTACAACTTTACCTGGATTTTCATCGCTATTGCTGTTATCCTCCGACTGAGTTTTAGTCAAATGGTGACTAGGGCGTCTATGTCCTATAGCAGCATGGAATAAGCATCGAAGCTGTTACGAAGCGCACAAAGAGGCGTATACCGCTATTAATAAGCTTACCCACGGCTTATTACGCTTGCCGAAATTACATGAGTAGTCTAATCACATTCTAACTGCCACACTCAGAAACATCACATACATAGACATAGTGTTCATTATCTTAATTATAGGATAGGTTATATATCCTTAGGTTTATTAAAATAAGGGTATTTTTTTCTTAACAAATGACAAAGCTAATTGACGTTTCTGAGTGCGGCAGTAAATACATTAATGTTTTAGTTGGTTACTTACTATTAAAATGGTAACAGATTCACTGTAAAATAATAATTTATAATAATTTAGATCAATTATTTTTAGTCATTCACAGAAAGTATTCGAGGAATACTCGAATAATATTAAAAAAACTTGAATATAAATTCGGCCATCAACCAATTTTATAAAATATACAAAGTAGTCACTTAGTCAGTGAATGAGTTACAATAAAAACGAAATGGCTATATTGTTATCAATAACATTAGTATTACATTTGATCTCAATATGTTATGCCGCTAAAATATACCAGAAGCTATGACAGACTAATAAAAAGTATAACTTACTTTCATGTTCGCCCTCTGGATGTGTGGTGTGATCCGAGCCCGATCCAGCTTCTTCCGTTTCTTCTTTTATCTAATATCTATAAAAAATATCGATGTTTAGATATTTAGCCCAGAGCTTACAAAAATCATCGATACATAATAGCGTAAATGCATCTTCTTCTTTATCTAATATCTATAAAAAAATCGATGCTCAAAATCGATGCCCATGCTATATTTACTCCTGATTTTTCGTCCTGTTTGGTGCATGCCATCGTAGGCATCAGGCCAAGACTGACGTCTGTTTACGAGGTGTCCAGTGCGGTATTACTGCTCCTAATCCTTCTGCAGTAGGACCAAAAAGAACTAAACTCTACATGTCGCACCTTCTTAGTGAGGTCGTGCAGTATAGCCTCTGCTTGACTCGTGAAGTGCATCTCCTTGTTATGCAGCCAGTGCAGGATGAACCGGCCGCCACCAGCCAGCGATGGCACTAACGGTATATCCGTTTCCGCATTTATTGAAGCTGCTAGATGAAAGTGAAGACCTGAGGAGTAATAATAAAGTGCTGGTATAGATGTCGTAGGGAAATGATAAAACCAGGGATTTGATCAAAAAATCATTAAGGGATTTGACAAATCACGGTAAAATACAGATAAAATAGAAAAACCAACTTTATCACATTATAATTAGGTCTTAAAATTGCTTGGGTAATTTGTGCCCATATCGGGCGCGTGGCAACCCGATGTCATTTTTGATACCCACATCGGGAAGTTGGCATTTGAAGGGATGGAAGGCTACTACGAATGAAAAATCCGCTAGAGGCGCGGAAATAAAGGAGATACATTGGATATTCTTTGACGTGACATGTCAAAATGCCAAAGTTGCGCATAAACAACGAATTTCCTTTAAGCCATCTGGATTTATCAATCGCTGCAGCGCTCAATAAAAAAATCATAGCTGTTTAAAACTTATGGCACACCCCTAGAAAAAAAAATATCTCTAAAATTCCTTACCTCCCGTATAGGAACTGGAGTGGTACGGGTTATGGAAGTCATGAGCGCTGTACGTGGAAGGCAGGGTGGGTATAGGCGCGCCGGGCTGTTTGGACGACTGCGCGTTCCGTCTGATATGGAAACATGTCCTGAAACATTAGTTCTCCGATTACAAATAAATGGTCGTTCGCAACTAAAAACATGTTTGAAAATACAAAATAAAATAATAATGAATTTGCTAGCATTACTAAACAACTGCTTGTCATTAAATCTAAATGCTACACTAAATGAATGACCCCATCAGGCATCACAGATACATTGAGATTTACTGCCGCATTCAGAGATGGCAATTAACTTTAATTTTCATTATCTTAGTTATGGTAGACACCTACCTAGAGTGGTAGTCTTTATGCGTATTAAAATTAAAATAAAGGTCAATACTCCTTCCGTGTCAACACTTTGAACTGTGACAAAATTAATTGATGTCTTTGAGTGACACGCGGCGGATACTGTCCACGCACGACGTCACTAGCGCGTCGCCGACGCCGCATGCTGTGTGGAGTGCACTCACTTCATATGCTTCAGCCGCTGCATGAACCGGTGCTTGTGGCGGTGCGTGGCGCGCTGGCGGCGCGGCGGCGAGCGCGCGTGCGCGGGCACGCAGCCGCCCCACTCGTCGTCCGGCAGCAGCGTCTCCGCCCACACGCGGCAGATGTTGTCCACGCACGACGTCACTAGCACGTTGCCGACGCTGCCTCTGTTGTGTGAAACAAGTTTCAGTTAAAAATAATAACAATATCTCATAATATTTACCTGACTTCGTACTAAGTAGTTTACTGTTAAACATTTTATTCCCTCAACTGTCATCATCATCATCATTTCAGCCAATAGACGTCCACTGCTGGACATATGCCTCCCCCAAAGTTCTCCACTCAGATCGCTCCTGTGCCACCCGCAACCAAGGGACTCCCGCGAACACCATTATCGTCGGTCCACCTGCCACGCTGCGGCCTCCTACACGCAGTCTCCACTCATGGACCTTTCCACCCCAATACTGTAAAATGTTCCTCGACTGTAAAATGTGTGAATCAAAACAAACTTGGGCATGTATTTGCTGGTCTTCCGCCATGAGAGGTGGGTGACAGCCCGCGGGTGCGCGACGTATATGAAGGTGTAGTTCAGCTCGGGCGGCGAGTGCTCGCTGTGCGTCTGTTGGTACAACACTGCAACAATACAATAAAACTAAAGTAAACGTAGAAGGAACCAGCGGTTCAATTCTCGTGCACTCGATATACTATGTGCGGATAAACATTGGGATTAGAAATGGTGGCGCAACTATTTACTTCTCGCTCGCTCACTATTTGCGTCTATACTCGCACACGTGGTGGTGAGACTAGGTTGATTGGTGTGATTGTCTGGCGCATTCTTATTTTATAAAAACACCTCATCATGACCACGAACGCTCTGACAAGAGCGTAACGCCAGAGAAGAAGAAACTAAAGTCTCAGCCTATATGTATAGGTACTGACCCACTGCAGCGCAAAGACCTCCATCATAGAAATTTAGTCATCGCTACTATGGTGGGATTAGGCTAAATCACCACGATTGCCTAATGGGGATGGGTAACTTTTTTTTTTAACATTTGCTTTCTGTGGATATGTCATAATACAAAAATAAAGCAACAGCAAACAAATTAATACAGGGCATTTCTAGCTAGTCACGACCGTCGGGTTTTATTAGGTTTTATTAGCAACCCATTAGCAACATTAACAAATTACTACTGCTCAATTCACCATGTGTAGTATGTAGGCACCCATTAAGATTGCACTAGCAGTGGAGGTATTTTTTTTATTTAAGTAGGTATAACATATTGACGCGAGTCCTAAATCAAAAGATAGAAAAAACTAAGATAAAGCTGAACGAGAGTACGCTTACGTTCGCGTACTCAGAACCACTCGAGTCTTATCATAAGTGTGTATTGTCATGCATATCAACTAGCCTTTTAAAAAATCTTCACGAATGTACAAAAAAAATCTGCAAAAGGAAATATGTTTCTTCCACCAATAAATAACACGTTTTATCTTTAATATTATATCTCATAGAAAACAGAAAGTAAATGCTATTTAATAAAATGTATCCGTCAATGATATTTTTAAAATCTATTTATAAATGAATCAGCAATAGCAGATATTAAAGTACGATCTGAAAGGAACGCTCACGCACGGGTGTACGCACGATTGCTATATTTATATTAAAATGGGGCCAAATCAAGCGGAAAACGAGACGCAATGCTGAATTTTATTACCTTTGTTCTGGTACCAGATTTTAACGAGCCTGTCGTTAATGCCTGAGGTGGCGAAGAGCACGCCATCTGGTGAGAACGCGAGGTGGTGCGCAGGAGTCGCCGTGTGACACTGCCACACGCATATCCAGCCCTAGAAGAAATGACGATGAAGAATCACTGTCGTGACCATAGATTTTTTTAAATTTACATTCAAATATTTCAGATCGAAGGGTCACATGTTGGGTATTGAACTGTATTTAGTCCGAATATAATGAGTGCTGTTTGGGAAGAAATAAATATTACAAACATCTCCCACATAGTGTTTTAGACATAATTTAGTATACAATATAAGTTGATCGTAATTTTCTAAGAAGTTCAACTTTTGGAAAATAACAAACTGCATTTAAAAATGTGTAGGTTTTTCTACATCTTATTTTCTGCATTTTTTCTACTTTCTTTCTACTTAATAGCGTAACTATTATAATAATGGGGTTGAATTGACTCTGATATCAAAGAATTTTTACTATAAATATCCAAGAAGAGTCTACAATTTTTTTAATCAAAACCTAAGATTCATTAGTCTGAGTTAGACATATTTGTTTTGTTTGACTGTTAGGAATTTGAATAAATATTTGTAAATCTAATCGGTATCACAAGACTAGGTAAGTACTATACAGGTGAATCTGTAAAGAAATCGAGTCGGATGACGTTGAGATAAGACAGCACATGTAAATAATTGCCCCGGCGGCGCCCGCGAAAATAAACAGTCTAGGAACTATTGAACTTGTTGCTTACAGTGATCTGCCAGCGCAGGATCATTGACACATCTTATCCAAACGACAATTATTATTGACTTATTGATACAGAATATTGAAGACCGGTCATTACGACGTACACAAATCACATACTGCAAACATTAGCATGATTGTACTACCTGTTTGTAAGCCAAATGTTTATTACGTGAATACCCTTGGTCGACATCGAGAACATTTTCAACAATGACTTTACTATAGCAAATAAGCATCAAATTACGTCGACATAGAATATAATAGTAGTGGATCCAATTCGTAATAAGGTAAATCAGTATACAGAATTTGCACGTTGATAAGCTGTATGGAACGCGATAAGCGGTGAAGAACCTAATTCTCTTGTATAATGATGAACCTACTGTTTTAATAAGCACATCGCCCGTCTCTAAAAAACCTTAAGCATCGAACATTCACTATAAAATAGACGGCATGGTGTAGAGTTAAACTGTAGGTACCAGTGAAACAACGATATCAGATAGAGTGGCAATGCATTGTTGAATCTGTTTTATCTTATCAGTTCTATTATGCGTCCCATAATAAAATGTGGAAGTTAACTTACGGCCTCTTCCTCCTCTTGCTGCTTTGATTTTTCATCTTTGTCACTTCCACCGATTTGGAAAGTGACACCGGAGCTGGCTGTAAACAAATAGTATATTTATTTTATATACGTAAGATAAATATACCCACGTACATTTTTACCTTATAACGCGCTGTGATAAAGAATCCATTAAAACTGTTATTTATCATTTTATACGTGTTTTACGCCCATAATAGCATACGAGCATTACGAGCTTACACGCGCGCTAAAGCCGTATTTTGCGCTTCAATGAAGCTAGCGTATTTCCACGCGCTCACTCCGAGGAGGAATCTTATACAGCTCTGTGTATATACTCTAATTAAACATGTCTACACTTTTGTACCAGACCCAGTTGGTCTACAAAAAAATGGCCCCGTAATGAACGAGAATATACCTGTCGCATAATAAATTAAAAGAAACGCACAACGCTTGTGCAAAGGATGATCAAGATTCAGTCGTGAATTCCGTTTCGTTGTAGACCCACAGGTCTGGCTCATGTCACGCGTACTTATAAGCATTTAATAAAAACAAAACCTATCGTCTCTGAGCAAAAACTGAAAACCGCAAACGAATCTCTATGTCATCTGTATCCTAAACATAAATAGTCACGTCCTATAGAATCACGCCCATTTTATAAATTAAAGGTCACCTTGGAATTCATTTACAATTCCATGTGAGCGATGTTACAGCTACAGACAACATACCGCGTGTACTAACAGATCATCGTGAAATAACGATTACGAAAAACATGTAGTACAAGTTTCTACATCAAGATGGACTAAAATATCTTCAGTACAGATCTCAATGATGATGAGATTCTGGCTGCATTTGTATTTAGTTTGCAAATAAACTATGCACTCCTATTATAAATAGTTCACGAATCAAACAATATTTGATTGGAATACGCCCTCAGAAGTTATTACTTTACTTGTAGTATATGTATAGGGGATACCCCAATTAGACTGTCGATAGGTGTAAAGTCTGGCGCACTTGTAGCCCGAGCAAGTATGAACTGCGATGAAAACATGCTGTTATCAATAGAGCCCAATAGCACGCATTGTATATAAACAAACGCCAGTCTATTGTTACAAATATAAGCTTCATAAAGACCGTATTAACTAAATTAGTAACAGTATAAACCTCTCCTAATGTGCAAGTGGATGTATAACTTAAATTTTCGAAGATTGAGTAAAAACTTAAATCTGAAATTTGTAGATTTGGAATCCAAACCATAAGTAGCTGTGTACTACATACGTAATCTTCGATTCTACACAATTTCACACTGAAAGCACCTGAAAGCGTTTGAATGATAAAGTGATTCCAACAGAGCTATCATTAGTAGTTTACAGCTATAGATGTTTTGAATTTCGCACATGCCGTGGATTTTATTTTCGGCCCTGATCCATAGTAGGTAATTAATTGCCAATAACTCTCTTTTGCGAATGGAGCCTTTATTGGCGGCGACACTTTTAACGTGTTCACGGTGTATCTAGGTTTCTATGATCGAAGTACGTAGTGTATAATCCTCGTCCCGAAAACATCAATCTTTAACCATAAAAAACTAAACGGCCGATTGCAACTTCCTTAAATACTTACGTTGACTATCCTCCTGGTAAAGGGAAGCTTGGTGCCAAAGCTGTAAGATCTTGCCGCCAGTTAACAGTCTGGTGCCCTCGAGATTCCAAGATAACGCGGTGATCGGTCCATCCGCCACGAGCTTGCCCGTTTGCACCCAGCGGTACTCCAGTCCCTGCCGAACAAGTCACATGATGCACGGAATTGGATAATGAACCGAGGATACGCTTAGAGCTCACTTTTGTGCAGCAAAGATTGATCAATTGAAGTGACAGAATCGCGCCTGAAATTATTTTGCGGCACTGTTTTTAAGTGGTTTAGGTAACAACTAGATAATATTACAGCTCGAGGCTGGATTGTCCGTGAATATAATAGATAATGGACACAACAGCCGTCAATCTATGTATACCTAGTATTGTCCATTTGAATATCAAGTGATAAAACTTGGATAAAACAATGTATCAACCAAGGAAAATTATTTTATTTTAGTAACTGCTTTCAGTTGGTTTTGATGAAATAAACGGATGAATCGTCATCATAAACACTGCGATGCGAATCTAACCCGCGGCATATGTTTTTTTTTAAATCATCTTAAATTATTTTACTAATATGTACATAATACCTAAGTTAAATATCTGATGTAAAAAGTATAGGTACTTACTAATTTATCACTTGTCATGACAGTTTTTCCGTTACGATATACTTACTACACGTAGTATGTGTATAAATCATGATTACTTTGTTGGTAGATAAGAATATCAAATAACGATTTTCGATTAAATGTTTGTAATAGTACAAGTTAATAACAGTACTATTAGAAATTAAATGAAAAAGAGATTCTTAAATTAGAGTAATATAATGTATACCTAAAATAAGACTCATTGTCTAATTTAGTCAATCAAGCTTAATACCAGATTCAGATAAGTAGATAGCTGGAGCCCAATTCTCGTGCACTTGATAATACATACATATCGAATGAGAGATTCATAATCATATTCATAATCATTTATTCACATACATTTACAACATTCCATATATTTGTTCATTTATTTATTTATTCAGTGCACGAAATCTGCCTGGGATTGAGAGATTTGTGGCCTGGTGCGAGGAAAAAGTTTGGCATTCAGAACCCTGAGTTTCATACCTTTCCGGAACTCTACTTTAAGTACAGGTTCACACTGTATCAAGTAGTCATTGAATGTAATTAATATGTAGATCTATTTTGTGTCACAGGTATGATAAATTAATAATGGGGCGTACAATATTACTGTAGTAAGTGTAATCTTTTCACAATAATATAAAATGGAACCAACCAATAGTTCTATACATATTATACTCTTAGTTGAATACAAATGCCCTAATTAAAATGTAGTATGTAATGATCAATTACAAAAGCAGTAACTAGTGACGCAAGTAAGAATAGCTACAACGCATTGTCTCTGTAAAGAGCTATTCATTATAATCATGTGACAGATTGAGATATATGCTTGAGAAATAGTGTTTGTAGGCTAAAACAGTATCAGTTGAGGAAAATTTCTATGAACTTATAACACAAATTAGAAATGAATTAAAATATTTTATCACTATTTAGAGAAACAGGCCTAAACATACTTATAATACAGGATGTTACTATTGCTGCATTCTAAATAAGCAACTCCAATTAACAAGACAAGTGGTTTAATCAACTACTGGAGCTCCCGTTACATTCAGCAACTGTCTTTGCACTTCATATATAACTTATTTATTGTGATATAAAATTATTAATTAATTAGTTATTATCCTTTATTTATGACCTTGTTATCACCAGCTAAGTGTTTGCAACTAAGCATGGAAGATCCTGGATTTTTATCATGTTACGCACAATGTCTAAATTTTTTTTTTTATCTATGTAGCTAGACATTTGGATGGAATCTGAGCTGATGGTAAGTGATTATGTAGCCGAGGATGAAGCATGTCTGTTTAGTGACAGCCTTTTCACACTAGTTTTTAAAAATTTAGAAGATTGGTGTAAAATGTCCGATGTCCGATTCATCATTACACAAATGCACATACATATTCATAATTAAACTCTATATTTATTAGCATCAATTCCCTTTTTTAAATAATTTTTTAAATAATTTTTCATAGAAATGACAATCTAATGCCCTAATCAACTATGCCTTTATCTTATCATGCTGATCTCAACAAAGTGTTTCATGGACAAAGGAGTCTTATAAATCAATTGTATTCCCTTTATAGATTTTATTTGATTTTAATAGGCAAAAGTAGATCAATCCAACATCATACTATGAAAGCTATCAGTGATTATTAATAATCTGCAACTGATTATTCTATGGATTATCTTATTTGCTTTGCTTTACTGATAACTATTCTATAAAAAGCAGACTACTTTAGCTTCCTAATGTTTTTTTCACTTGTTCAAGCAATGTGAAAATTGTTATATAATTTGTATTACCATAATAGCTAAAATAAAAGACAGGTCTCCTTTTATATACCTACAAGAATATTAGAAACGAATTACCTATTAGATAACTTTAATAGATAAACACAATAAGACTTGCAAAATCTTTTGATGTACAAACTCTTAAAAGATAATACCTCTTAAATAGGTATGGCAGTCTTTTATATTACACAAAATGTACAGTACATGGACAAAGTGTGGAATAGTTACAGAACACAAATCCACCTTGAATCCTCTCATTTAAGAATTATATTCCATATACCTATCCTATAGGTTCTTATTATCCCTATTCCCTACCTTTATTTGTAAAACACCAATATCAGGTATTGAACCCAGATGAAAAGTTTAATGGCATACATAACATACCACTTATAGTAGTAAAAATATGGTAAAGAAAAAAAATATTACTTACATGAGTGGTAGCTGCAGAATGTATCAGTGGAGTAGGCTCAAATATACACACTTCAGCTCCATATGCAGCGGCAATTTTCCCCGTGTCCGTGCTGCAGTCCAGGGAGCCAATACGCACATACCCATGGATAGCTCCGGGTATTATTTGAACCCTCTCAAAATTAGATGCTAATATGACTATGTTACATCCTGCTGCATATGCCTACAAAATAGAAAAATACATTTAATTAACTTCTTCAAGCTTGAGCAATATCTTAATGGTGACATACTATAAATAAAATTTATTAATATCTAAAATACATTTAAGATGCATTAAAAATCTAATTACTTCACATATTTCACTGAAATCAGTAACTATAAAGTATGTACAGTGAAAACAATGGTCCATAAAAACTATTCATGATAAACAAAGTCTTGTTATGATATTGTTATTTAAATAACTATAAGTGAGTGATGCAAATTAGTGTTCAAGGAAACTGATCTTTAGTTAAGTGAACAAGTGTGGCTAATTCTAAGAAATGAGGTTGAATCTATAGACAAACCACCTCAGATAATAGTATTTAGTAACCGAACGAAAATTGTTCTATGCTTATCAAAGTAGGCTAAATTAGATTTTCCTGTCAGCAGCATAACATCTCAATTGCAGCAGTGGGCACATAAATTCCTTGGTCACGAGACACTGCCTTTAAAACTTACTTGAAGCTTAAGAATTGTACTTACTGTGAAAGGTATTCCCTCCACCGATCCCACAGCAAAACATTGATCTCCTGAATTACAGGCACCACTTAGTACTTGGTGGCAATTCATATTGAACTAATGGAACAAAAAAATCTTCACTGTTTCCTTCCTGAACAACTACACGTCACTGGCACATGTATACTAAAGTAATACATAATGTTTAAAAGAAATACAAATACTAAACATTCCAAGATTTAATTAAATTCTTCATAAAATTATCACGATTATTCTCTATGACACCACACATCGAACGTGAGAAAATGACGTAGACGTAGTAGAGAAAGAGAAAAAAAATAAGATACACTCAAAAACCTGAATTATTGCAAATGGTAATGTCATGTCATCATATTTTTTTATATTTAAAATAATAACACCAATCTACTCTATTCGATAGATACAAAACTGAATAAAACACATTATTTGCATCTTAAAGTAATCATTAATCTATTTTATTATTTACTCTAATTAAAAGTAACATCAGTTTTGATTAAGGTTTTCATTCAACTTTTAAAATTCTGAACGAACTTTTGGTGATACCACTTTTCAAAAACCATTCCCTCAAGCCAGATGTAAAAAAATATTTATGAACATTCAAATAGATAACGATGAGGAGGACTACTGGAGTAGGAGTGGATTACTGCCTATAATTTACTCATTGGTGGTATCTATAAATAGGCACTAACTAGTCCTAATCCTAACGTTTGATTTCAAGTGTTTGACAATTATTGTAGTTTATTAGAGCTAAGTGTGCTCATTCTCTTTCATTCAAAGACGAGACGACGATCGATCCGATCATACAAAAAAAATATATAAAAATATCGATGAGTAGGTACATTTGAAAACTTTGTTTAGTAAAATACATAATATATCCACTTGCTTGAGTAATAAGTTTAAGTTGATTACTTGAATGCACTGACATACTGACAATCATTACTTACAAAACTAACCATACCATATGCTATACTTAAATGATTAGATTTGAAAGTGAATATTTTTTCTTCTATCATAAATAATTGCGACATGCAACAAAATAGAATATTTTTTGTCATACGTCATAAATGATTTAATATTATATAACTAACATTTTAAATATTATTTCCCCTTAAAGGTAGGGAGGTCTGTGAAGTTGTGCAACATTTTTAGCGTAGAACGTAACGTTTACCTACTGTACTGTCATTGTCATTGTCAGTGTGTCAGTACAAATTCAAAATTTTCGAATTAATTATTTATGCATTATTTGCTCATATTTCAAGCTTTAGAGGAATTATTTTATACTTGTTAGGTACATACACTATCCTACTACATTTTTATCAATATTATCAAATTATTGTGTCTATATAGTAGACAAGAACTCTATGGCGGCAGTTACATTCTACCGCTGTCCCTGACTGACAGACAACGAACGACAACTGACAGAAAATTCGATCGTCGTTGAACAAGTTGTTTTTGTAAAGGAATCAAGAGAAATTCATTAATTTGTTGTTAATAACGTTTTTTTTGCATTGTTAACAGTTTGTGAAGTTGTTCTATTTGTGATCAAGTCAAGAACTGCGTCCTCAAGGTAAGAATTTGCGTTATCACCACAATTTCATATTATGCTTGTGTCTTGGATTATTTTCTATCGTCGTCACTGATTTCGCTTATAGTTTTGTAACGATCATTAGTTCTGGATAAAAATTAAACGAATTAATATTTCCCCATAGTTGAATCCGATACATAATCTTGTTTGAGTTTAATTTACAATTTACAACACATTTCACTGTCTTGGTTATGTACATTTTATCGAAATCCGTCGTTTTCTCTAGTACATTTCTTAAGTAAAATAAGAGAAATCAGACAGCTTTCGTTATTTACGCGACATCACTGTTTCACAGTTCAATGCTTGATATAAATAAAATATTAATAAATGAGGAAGTCATTAAGAAATAATTACTCTCTCCTCTGTTTTATTTCTCGATTAAGGTTTTAGATAATATGTTGGTATAATATATTTGTTACGCATAAGCTATGTAATCATATTCAAAACTAAAAGGATTAACAACTTGACTTTTTTTTATGAAATAATGTTTGTTGTTTCCGACAGTTCATAAAAATTGCAACAATATTTTTAGAGGAGCTAGGCATAATAATATGTATGAATTATGAGACATAATTATGTTTTAACTTTACTTATTACTTAAAATTGAGAAAGTACATCTTTGGTACCTACTTTCAGTTTAATTCTTCAGTTCAGTACTTTCAGTTAGTTAGTATGTATATCATACATCTGTAATCAAAATCAAATGATAAAATTAATAACTGCTAGGCCTGAATCCCACTTAGTTAAAATAATGTTGAATTATTACCAATTCATTATGATTACGATGCAGATAAATTTAAAACCCTACCACAACATACAATGTTATCTTCAACTGAATGTTAAAATAAACAACAGCATTTTTATCTGTATTATGAATTGTGTTCACAGTATCAAATTCACAATGATAATGTCAGAATCACTGGCCTCTACTTCCCTGACAGCTACATACCTCATGAATGAAGTTTTATTTTCGGACAGACTTATAATAGTCCTAATTGAGCCTAATAACTTACCACACAAATGAGCCATATGGTGTTCGCTACCTCTGACGTAGTTGCATGCTATTATAGGACTCTATTGTCCAGATGTTGCTGTAAAAGATTGGCCTTCTTCGCTTTGTACTCTGTTAATATTTGGTACTCTGATGTCATAGATAAAAAATTTTAGCTATCATCTTAAAGCATTATAGATAAACGGACATGATAGCAGCTAAGGTCATTATTATTCTAATAATTTTACTTCTATATTATGATTCTATCAAGAGTGTTTTTAGGAGGTTTTCCTGCAGTTTTCAACCCCAGTGCAGAATTTTGGCTATGTTTTTTTATTTAAAGGACAATGCCAGATTTGTACAGACCAGTGTTGCTTTTATATCTGCTCTTATACTACTGAGTATTTTTGTTTTATATTCATAGTAATAAATAGGCTTTGTTCAACCACTATACTCTAATCTTAGTCCAAGGCAAGTTTTACATACCTAAAGAAACAGTCCATAATTATTTTTCTGGCACAAACTGTGTAGTCGCGTATTACCGCTCATATCGTGTGTACACTTAGCTGTAACCTCTTCTCCTCACCCAATAGATATTTAGAGCCAAATTAGTGGCTAAGAGGTGGCAATTAGCTCTCGTAGCCGGCCGCTACTAAGCCACTAGTTACTGCTAGAGATGGCTCTCAGGGATAAAACCGCCTAAATTGTACATTAGATCTCTGTATACCTTTTTTTTGTTCACCCGGCGGAAATACCGCCGGCTCAGAAGGAGCCACGTCGTCGTCGCCGCACACCTAGATTTCAAGTTTCTGCATTTTGTGTAATAAAGAGTATCATCTATTTATATATTGGTAATAAAAAAAAGGAAATTCTAATCCCGTCTAATCAGGCCTCACATGATGCTGTGATAAGATTACATTATGATGACTAACTAGGTACATACAGCCACACATCAAAGTATACAAAACTGTCAAATTACCTCAACCGACTCTCATCTCACTCTCATACACATTAGGTTGAATATCAATTGAGGAAATTTGACAGGCTGTGGTAACCAGATGTGTGGCTGACTGTCAACATATAACAACATACAGGTCAAATCCTCCTATCTCGCGTCGTAAACCTCATGATTGAAGGTCGTGATCGTGTTTTGAAATCACCTTTTCTTTGACCACATTCTTTCATCGGCGTCTGTCTTTGGCCACATGAAGGTCATCGTGAAGTTTTGCATTAACCCAAGTCCAAGGCATTAATAGACCATTGCAACGATTCAAACAAATAGGTAAATAATCTGTACCAAATTTTCTAAGAAAGTATATTTTTTATAAATACTACAGTTTATAGTGTTGAAAGCTTATTTTGACATTTGATATACATACAGGGAATTGAATAAATGCTATTTCAGAATAAATGTTAGGCAGTTTATCTTCAATACACTTTGTTATTTTTTTAATCTGTTATTCTTTAATCTGTTAATGTGGATATACCTAGTGGTGTTGGGTGACTTATCATCACTTATCAGTCAATCGCATGATAAAAATCACTACCCAAAAATACGATGCCAGAACTATTTAGTGCTCTCATTGAATTTAGCTTCAAAATAGTTAAGTAGGTTATTAGTATTACTATACATTAAACATCTTACTTAATGTTTAATATTTTAATAGTGTTGGGTGAGTGAGTGAGGTACGATTGGTGCTGAGCAACTTGTACAAGCCACTAATATAAGGGGCTGTTAAATACAAACACGCGATAAGCAGAAAACTTTGAAATTTTCAATTTCCGCACGTCAAGACTTGTCCTACCATTTTTTTCGTATAATTTTAGCCTGTAAGTTACTTTTGTACTACTAAAAACTTACCATTTGCCGTAGAATTCATCCCTTCCAAATAATGTTCTTTAGGTATTAGATTAGGTATTTTGAAAATAGTTTCAAATAAATAACATTCTCGCCACACCTCATTTATAAATTTCTGCGATTGTAGCTCTGTGGATAGATCAACAGAAGATTTAGGTTCGACTCTAATCCACTCGTGTTTTTTTTTAACTATGCTTTAAGTATGCTTGCTTATTTATTCCTTTAGAAATGCGGTGCGGTGATTAAACCTGCAATTTTCGGATTTCGGTTCGGTTCACGAAACTGAGGATATCGCCCACATTTGTTGAGATAATGATTAGAAATTATCTGTAACCATGATCTACACAGTTGGACTTGTTCCGTTGTCTAAAGGTCATTATAATGACCGAAAAACTTGAACCACCTAAACAAACGGAGGTGGCAGGATGGCAGGCAGGTGATTTCGTCTCTTTCTTATGCATGGACAAGCCAACAATACTGCAAAAATATCGAAGCGCTCGACCCTTGCAAGGATCCTGGACCATAGTCCAAACGTATACTCAGATGATAATAACCTTACTTATAAAATTCCAATGAACTCTTCGGCTTTGCATTGTGTAATTGATTGTTGTCATTGATACAATTATTCAGCCGTAAGTTCAATGAGTTCAGTGGCCTTCGCGATTATTAGCCATATTTACTTCACGATAATGATTACATTTATTACTCGGCACGATGAACAGATAAATATGTCTGCTCGACGTTTCCAATCTGGACTTCCCTATACATTATTCTGGTTTTTAACAGCTTGTGATTCTAGATAAATCTGTTGCGCAGTCAAAATCGTGGCTTCAAAGGCCCTGGATATTATGGTGCTGGGACAAAGCTTTCCATCCATCATCATTCAGTTGCAGTACACTGCTGGACATAAGCCTCTCGAAATATACGCTACTCCTATAGATCGTTTTCTCTTTTATCTCCCAGATGAACACCTTGGAAAACATTTATAAATCCCCATTTATTAATGTTGTTTTGAGAAACGACGGAAGTGTCTCCAGCGTCGACTATGTATACTAAATATTACTATCTACTAAAAACAGACCACCTATCACTAGCTCATTTGCTTTGTGTTTGAGGTCAAATAATAACTGTACTCACCGTAACTTTTAACAACTATGGTTGTTAACTCAACCTCCAAGTACATACTCGTAGATATTCTTATGAACTGGAAACAAAATCAATTTGTTTTCACTTCATGGGATTGATCTGAACGATGAAACTCTTCTCACGCTAAACTGAGTAAAGCGTAGGTTTATCTTCATAAATAGACAAATGCCTACGCTACGACACCGGCATGACGCCTCCTCAAAATCAATACTGATACTTAAAATAGCGTCAGACTACCCTGATGAATTTGTAAATTGTCTAATAGTTGCATACAGTGCACTCGGTCTGCGCGAGCCGCCGACGCGGGGGTTCTTCTATTTTTAGATCCCTCCCGCGTCTCAATTAGCGCTCTATGGGTTTCATAAGCCGTCGTATACAATTATCTTAATTAATTGTAGCTAAATTAGTTTAAATAGACACAGGTACTGTGTATAATGATCTGGAACTCCGTATAACGATATATAAATGCTTAGTTATCATAACACGTGGGGCGTATGAGTAACCAAGCATAGTTAATTTTGATCTTATGATAGTCTTCTATTCCGGAATTCCAGTTATTTTGTAAATTTGTTTAAGAATCTAAACGTTTCTTTGTAACGCTTTAATTCGTATTCATACCTGGCAGAGACTCGAACCTCCAAAACTTATATGGCATTTATAATTATTTTTTTACATACAAATGCTATAATCACTTTTTATCCAATACTTTTTAAAATCGATTACCAATATGTACCGACTCCACGTATTTTTATCCTTAGCTAGATTATGATTTAAGCTTGCGTAGGCGTTAAGGTGGACCGCGGGTTGACGAGAAGGCTTTAGCGCTCGACCGAGGTTTGCCGGCTAACAAGTCGCAGTGGTTACAGAAAACCATCTGCGACGATAAACTCGCGTGGGTACGCCATACACTTTTTGCGATATGATAAATGTACGTCAAAGGTTGAAAATGTTGTGAATAAGTTGCGATGTGATCGTAAAGCGCGCGGTTGTTTTGTGTGATATACGATGCGTTACACGCAATGCGATTTACGCACATCATTTCATATCGGGTAATATAATTATTACAAATCATTGTTTTACGCGGTTGGCGAAGCGGCAAGCGCAGCGTGAGACCCTTTGATCACTTGATCGCATGCGTTTGACGCTGCGAATTCGCATAAAACAAACGCTTTAGAAACTTTGATTTTTTTTTTAAATTCAATGCTCAAACCCCCTTACAAAGTTAGTCGTGACAGCACCAGGTTTAAACCAAGCCTAACATTGAGGCCTCGTATTATAATAAAAGGAACGTTTTAAGATTTGAAGCAAAAGCTATTTTCTGCGAAGTAAAGATGATGAAGAAGTTATGCATATTAACATTATAATATGATAAGTTTTGCCGTAAAAGGCAGACAGTATCACATAACTTCTTATTATGTCTTTAAAAATATTAATTAATGGTTATTATGATGTTACTTAAAAAGGAATATTATTGTCCGTCCGTACATATAAATATTCATGTAAAAACAAATACATTCTCAGTAAAATATAACCTTGGCCTTTTAGTTAACTTTCACTCCTCAGTTGTCAAGCTACATAAAACACGCAAAATACGAAATTCCACCATTAGATTACGTGTTTCATTGTTCTCACGAAATTTTGAGATACGTGTTAACTGTTAACGATTTTATAATTTCTTTAGGACGTCACGCGACCGCCGACTTTACTCTTTCACATTTAACTAACTATAATAAAGACGACACAAAGGAAAGTGTTCTGCTCGCTCTGGCACATTGATTACATACAATTTGATTACAAAAAATTAAATATAAAATCTCGCAGCTCGCAATGAATCTTCATGGTCAGCTCTCTAAAATGCTTCAGCTCAATTACCACTGACTGTGACCGCCTCTAGCATAGACTTGTCATGAGTTAAGGTCTTTTTATGATATCCGACGATACTATATGATATTTATTCCTACACAATAACATTTAGGAAGCAAATACTAACGCACGCCTAAGATTAATGACACTCCGTATCGTAGTATATCCGTGTGGGACATCTTAAGGCGAGTGCGTGACGAATGGAAGAAAGCCCTGGAAAAAAGCGTAAAGCCGTATAAAGATTTTTTACGACAAAACTGTCTAACAAATAGGTCTTTCTTTGCTACATGTTCTTTTGCTTAACATTATTCCCTGAGGACGTGATAACATTTTCAGACAGGATTTAGAACTCGTATTCGTTTTTATCTGTACCAAAATTCCTTTTGAATAATACTATGATACTAGTACTGGTAATAGGTTATCTTCTTCCTCCCGATAAGATATAAGCTGTAAGCTAAAACAACAACAGAAGACTATTAAATTGTGCAAATAAGGGTATCAAGTGATAAAGGTGTCTAATAACAGTTCTGTAGACTAGAATTTTCCCGGCTGATAAACTTAAAAGGCTGCTGAATAATAAGCATTTCATCTGTTATTTGGATCTGTTGAGCACCGGATTATCTTCTCATTTTGCCACTGCATTGCTCTCCTCCATATTAACGTGGTCTCGTGCGGTTACGTAGGCGTTTTATCGCCGCGCCCTCAACGAAATGAGGCAGCTGAAAGGTCAATTGCGATCCGCATCTTGCGTGCTCTCGTTCGCTTAACTTTTACACACTATTCACTGTTTCCCTTTTTAAAGTGGATCTTTATTGTTTGAAATAATACTATTGTAGAATCGTAATCCTTAAGTTCACAATCACGTTCAAAATTTGGCAATCACAAAATACTTTCAATTTCCTTAATAATACGATACCTTCTAAGCCAGGTAAAAAAAATATATTTGAATCTTTCAACATAAATCTGATAAAAGATTAACGTTAATTTCTGCTATCGTTCATATTTTAAATTGATCGCGATGGAAGGGTTCATTGAATAAACAACTTTGTAAAATATTGAAAGAACTCGCCGAAAATTAGATATAAGTACTTGAGAAAAATATTATTTTCATGTTACAATGAAAGGAGACGCGAGGAGATAGCTGACAAGTGTTATAGGACTTATTGGCTGTCTCATAAATATTAATATACGTAATACGGCAGAAGTCTTATATCATAGCCGGTTCAGACTGGCGCCAATCACAGTCCGGCTACTTGATGAAAGAAACCCGATGTACTGCAATGCGGGAAAATCAGACTAGATAGATTTTTGTTGTCGGCTGACGCATAGTAAAACAAGAGCAAAGGTTACTCACAAACAAGAATATGAAAAGTCCGACGGTACCTAGTTTTGAATTCTAGTAAATGTTAATATTCCTATTTATTTTTAGGGTTCCGAAGTCAAATGACAAAAAACGGAACCCTTATAGATTCATCCTGTCTGTCCGTCCGAATGTCAGAAGCATTTTCTTCCGAATCTATAAGAACTAGGAGTATATTATTGAAACTTGATAATTACTTACTTACCTAATTGTAATTTGTGAACCGCATCTAAATATTCGAGCGGAAATAAAAAAATATCCGATCACTAGTAATAAATAAGTTTGTTTCTGTGAATACACATACATAATTGTAAGTATTAATATAGTAGATTAGAATGATCCGCACTGGTTCGGATTTTCCACAATTCGGCTGTTTGAATTGTTTAATGTGCCATTGTGCAAAAAAATTGATTTATGTAAAATCAATGTAGTTCGATTAAAATACCTACTGCCGGTAAAAGCCTCGTACTTAAGAACAATTTCGATGGCATTAAAGATGTTTTCACGTATCAGAGATACTGCGGCTATTCGGATTCAATTTGCAAGCAAGGTCGATCGGCACTGGCTAAAAATCCAGCGGATTCATTATTTGGAGCATTGCCAGAGTCTACCTGGAATTGTCGAATTACTTTTCATGGCAGTGAAAATATTCCACGTTTTAATTGGTATTTAAATAGTTACGTTTTACGACGTCACAAGGTTACCCTAAATTACAGTAACATAATAGAAAGTACTTTGAATGTTAAACGTTAACGACTATGACAAAGTTTTGTGTTGTGGGTTTGGTAATGGTCCGAGCTTTCACATATTATTTGAAGATTGTTTTTTTTGTACTTTTCTACATCATTAGATAAAAATAGTCCTCGCGTTAGGAATTGTTTGCTTGTTTTGCGATCGAAAATAATGTTTTTTTTTTTTAATTTTACAACATATTCCAAAATTCGAGTTGGACATAATATAATTTTAAACTTTTCTTGCAAAGCGCAAAGTATTTATAATGAAGTCCAACCTAATTTGATATTCTATGAATTATTTATCAATCCAAGTTCTCATGTCTTCCAAAGGCCGCGTGGAAACTTCGTTTACCACCTGTATTCCACCAACTCAAAATAATTGGAAAGTTCAAGATAAATATTTGCCTATGTTTTCAATGCTGATGTATAAGGGAATAATATTTGATTTTTGAAAAAATTCGCTAGCATAATTAAACGAGGAAATAGGCTAGAGACCCATTGCAAAAATGTTTTTCGTTCCAACATTTCCGTAACCTATTTGTACGCAAAATCTAGGCTGCAGCAGTGGAAGTGTGACGGCAGACAGGCGGGCGCCACGGGATAATGGCATCTCCTAGGCCGACGCCGACTCCTAGGTTTCATCTTATCTAAACTTATGGAGCCTTGACTGTCTTGTGAGGTCAAATTTCTACTCGTACAACGATAGCAACTTATGCCTTTCTTATTCTTATTTCCGCATTTCAGATCAAATTAAACCATTACTTCTTAAAAAGTTACGATGTCACGCACAATACCGACCGACCGACTTCGATTTTACCTAAAGCCAACCCAAGTGTTCCTCTGAAAAGCGATTACCTAAAGCTATTTAATGTTGATGAGCAAAATTGGAATATCGGATTCGATCTCTTAATCGGATGTTAATCGTTTTAAATCTCGCCGTAGAGTTCGAAGCGATATAGGGTGAGCGAGATTGGGGGAGCCAGCCGATGGTTCGCGACCCACATTTCCGAGCAGACCCGAGGCTCCGGACGCCTTAAAGAACAGTTTGCGCCCCTGACACATTGACTCACATTCGGATCCCTCGACCCCATTAAATTCCAACGTTATCAGCGAAGAACGCTGATCTTAATGGCTTTTGTCGCAGAATCCAACGGCGACCTTATGTAAATCCTACTACTATAAATGCGGTGTGATGCTGATCGCACATTACTTGTAGACATACAATTGTGGCACTGTAAAGTGTTTTAGAAATATAAACCGTCGAATAAAGATTAGTTTGGAACATAATTCTTAATATTAAATTGTAAATAGATACAAACTTTCGCGTATAAAGCATACATTTGCTGAATACTATTTGAAATATGGTTTTGATTTTATCGTTCTACGATTAGTCGTTTAATAACTATAAATAGCAGTGTGTCCTATATAATTTAAACTTCCTCTTAAGTTAATTTGTGGATGGAGGCTTATCTGAAATATAGTTGAAAATTTTCCCAATTTAGCAAATTCCTAATAACGTTAATGTGTCTCTTAAGACCGGCTTTTGTTAATTAAGTAGAGCTCAATGGACGATCTAGACTGGAGCGACTAGACAGAAGTACCCGATTCATAGTTTTTTTTTAATCCCGACAAGGATTCGTCCTTCAGTATGAAGCTGGTCGGGGATGGCGAGCGTGCGCGCGCACCCTCTTCGATCCGGCCTCGTTTGAATGAACCAATCGGTCACTCACTGAGAGGCCAGCGTCACGAGCGTGACGATCTTTTGTCCTATTCATTACTATAAATATAATCATTTAACAATATTTATGACCCTATGAAACTTCCTTGCAAATCCTAACTCGTAGCATGGTATTAACACTTTAAAAAACTTTCATTCACCTTTTGCGGTGATGGTTCGACGATCTCTCTATCCAAGTAGTAAACCGTCCTTGACTTGACTTTATGACAGCTGCTACGATTCTAATTTAGATAAAATGAACTGCACTTATATTTTCTTTCTAAAATTACCTTCAATGATTGGTTTGGAGTTTTGATGTTTTAATTTCAGACCTAAATCTTGTTCGTGTCTCGGCGTAATTACAAACTTTATTTAACACTAGCGGCCGCCCGCGACTTCGTCCGCGTGGAAAAGAAACTTTTTACCCCCCTTTTAACCCCTTACAACCCCCTTTTCGCAATAAAAAGTAGCCTATGTTCTTTCTCTAGGGTCTAGATTATCTGTATACCAAATTTCATTTAAATCCGTTGAGTAGTTTTGGCGTGAAAGAGTAACAGACAGACAGACAGAGTTACTTTCGCATTTATAATATTAGTATGGATAGTATAAACAAGTTAATTTTTTTTATCCTAATTTCTTTGAATGCTTTGATATATTACATAATTAGTAAATTCACTTTACATAGGATACCAAATAGCCATCATATATTTTTGTAAAAGCATTGTTCGTTACATTTTTCCGGACAATATTTGATAAGACAGCTATTTATTCACAGCAGTAATTATGTGTACCCGAGTCCCGAGCAAACCTTGATAACTGAATTACTCGTATTAAATTTATTATGTCCGTTTCGTTTATTATGATTACATTTTAGTTTTTTTAAGACAATTTTTATGTTAATACCTAGTATCTGCACAGCGCAACTTGTCTGAACGTCATTTATCAAAAGACATGTATACTCGTACATTATCCTTAAAAATCGGCACGTGCGAAAGGTAAATTCTAATACATTTGCTACTTTTGTGGTACCGGTATCGTTATAACTTTCCATGACCCGTTTATATCGTAAGTAAGTAAAGAACATATTCTTTATTCCTGCGTAATATCATCATAACCTTGCTGAAGGTGAGACGCGGCACGCACAGCTGAATACTCTAGAGGATTATGAAGATATGCTCTCGGTTATGTGATGAAATTTAGATGATCCAGGTGGCTTCAATTCAGGTACATTATTAACACATGTTCCCGCTGTGTATTTAGCCCAACTGTGGGTACACGAGACATTATCATCACAATAGAGTTTGTTTTTACAGCCTTGAGGCGCTAATTCATTGTTTCTCAAATGGCATCTAAATTACACGCGATCAATAAACACCAGATAGGTAGGAACGTTAGCTATTATGATAGGTTAGTAATTAAATAGTTGCATTTACGTTTTCTTCTACCATCTACTGGTTGTTTTCTTTTGGTATTTAAGATTTTGCGGTACTATTTGCTTGATGTTAGAGTAGTTACACTTTCTTATCTACGAGTATGTCTATTGTCGTTCACGAAATTTTTCCCGTATATTCAAGGCGCTGTAAAGCCTTGCTTAACATGAGATATGATACGTTTTTGAGAGTGCAAGTCATAATATGATGATGAACTTATTTCTGATATATCTCTACACATTTCCCAATCATTACAATTGGCAACCGCTAATAACTAATATTGTCATCATAATTATTTTCTACTATTATGTCATTTTGTATCGATGTACATTCAGCGTTTTGTACGTTTCATGTTTAGTCAACGGGGAACTGCAAATTCTTATTGAAATATAGATTTGTCATCGCTTTGGACTCATCAAACGCCATTATTACATTTGGACGTATCTCATCTGGAAACCTTTGTGAGAGCCATCGGCTTTGCCACCCACATACTGACTAATTGGGAGTCTAGTCGACTAACAATAGTTATGGCGCGTTTTAATTACTTAATTAAATCCCACTGCCAGTGATCAAAGGAGAGATCTGCCAGTGTCTGCAAGATAACAACCTGTTTGTAAGCCATCGCTAATTGCCCTAGGAATTAGGGAAGCGAGTTCATAGACTGTATTAAGATATTACGTTCCTACGAGTACTAGAGTTTCATTCTCTGATCGTGATGGTAACTTTGACCCTTGTTGTTCTCTTCGTAACAAGAGAGATGTGCAGGTATTGTTCCGAAACTTGTAAAACGAGATGAAATTCTAAGGAACGCTTATTTTATACCGAATAATTTAAATTCACGGTAAAGCAAACGTTTACTTATAAAATTATACCAGGAATTTTCTTGAGTATTTTGGTATAAGGAACTTGAATGTTTACTTTGAATTATCATCAACTGATATTATAAATACCTTCGCCTTTTATGCTTTCATTCGCCTCTATTTATGTTTCAATCTAGTTTCACCTGTACCTTTAGTATAGTATTTAATTCTGTGGTTGTATCTATCTATAACAATAAGTATAATTTGCCGTATCTCTGAAGACATAACACAATTAATAACTTACAATAACAAAAAGAACTAACAGTTCATTTTGTTTCGATTTAAGACCTTTGGAAACCTATCGCTACAATTAATTTCAGATTAATTTCATCAAAAAAACATATACATATAATAATATGCAGAATCGAGCAGTGGGATCTTAAGCTAAGAGTGATAGTGTCAAATTATTCTACACCTACAATAAATCTAAAAATAAGACTTTCTCTTCCCTTTTTATCTCTTGCTGTGCATTTAAACTCGTCTCGGTTTTCTATAAGCCCTTAGGCTCATAAGCAAACACTGGGGTAAATCACATTTATTGGAATAGGGAATTCTAGCCAGCACTCCCTCAGAGTTGCGTAGGCGCGGACGTGGGCGTTAGTTTACCTTCATTTCTACCCAAGATCTTATTTTGGTAATTACGCTTGGATTTGTTCGGTTATCTACTTTTAGCCGTGAACTTACAAATACAAGCAAAATATGGTTTATTCACGATAAACATATTTTGCGTTTATCTATTACACCCTCCGCCTACGAATTTTATCTTGTCGAAGAAGATTCTTTGACGCTCTTTTTATCGGCATGAAACTAGCGAATAAAACATTATAGTCGTTTTTAGCTTTCCGTAGCCAAATAGCGAAAAAACTAAACCCTTATAGATTCGACGTGTCCGTCTGTCCGTCCGTATGTCACAGCCTGTAAGTCGAAGTAATCTGTGAACCGCATTAAGATTTTTACAGAAAAATAAAAAATAACATTACATTTTTTTGTTCTACCAAATACCTATAGAGTTTCTATGGATAGGTCTTCAATATGTATATTGAGGTCTCTCATATGTTTTTTTCTAAAGTGAATAGTTTGCGAGAAGAACATTCCCAAAGTGGTAAGATGACGTGTCGCCTATACCCCTGTAACTTTAAAAATAAGATAATGATCCGACTCGCACTTAGCCAGTTTTTATTAGATTTTTTTAATGTCATAATTGCAACTAGTACTTTTTGTGAAATGTAAAATGAAAAGTTTCGTAGATACTTTGAAGTAAAGATTCCTGTTCCTTTGGGTTAGTTTCCAATGTTATTCCTTTAAAAAGAAAACTGTTAAACATAGAAGCAGAAAATCGTGTAGCAGGATTCATAAGTTATAAGTTTTCTTACGCTACGTTCACCTTTCGTAGGCAAGTTAGAGAAGAATAGAAACGTTGGAGCTCTCTGGATATACGTAGGTGTAAGGAAGATATTTCCAGAAATAAATCGCTTTTGAAACCAGCAAGCGAATCTGTCACTGTTACCTAATTCGTTTCTCTTTGTTGATGTATTCTCGTAAGAAATTAGAAGGTAAATTGTCAGTAAATTATCTTTTGATGGGTTGATATTTTATTTTTATCCTTCAGTGTATTACGTCTGTGGCAAACAATGCGACGAGATGTGTGCTTTTGGATACCGGTGATGATTTGTTTATCACGTTCACAAAAGTAACCGTGGAAAGCTACGTTTCGGCATGAATGGGACGGCTCGACCGGAGATGATACCACCTCATATAACACTGACGTCAAGCAGCGCCTGCGCTGTGTTACGTCGAGTGAGAGTACCGGAGGCACTTGTGACTACTGGTGTGGCAGGTGTCTATGAGCGGCGGCAATCGCCTACCATTAAGTGATCCGTCTGCTCGTCTGCCACCTATTACCACACACATTAAAAAAAAATAACAGAAAATTTAAGATTATTCATAAATTGTATGATACATAAACAGGGGTAGCATATATTGTTATTCAATTTCCAGAATCGCCAGGACAAGTTTGTTCGGTGTCATTAGTAACGCAAAACTTTCCTCGCACGAATCGCATTATCATGTCGTGTCTCCAAGTTGCTAGATATTGAATTTTCTGCGAATTCGGAATTCTGTTCTGGATGCGCAGTGCGAAATTATATATGGCGTCGTCTGCTGTCACCGGTTCGGTTTTATAGTTATCCGTGCATTCTAGCCACTAGCGTTCGGTAGGTATCGTCGACTCCAAAAATGCATGCATTTCAGTTTTCGACACCAAAACGATGCGGACATTTTAGCTCTTTGTCACAATAGTACATGTTCCGTACACTATTGTGCTAGGACATGTAAGGACAGACGAATACGATAGCTAGATATCTTTACAAGGTTTGATCATGATGGAGGCCTTTGGCCAGCAGTGGGACAGTATATAGGCTGATACTTTACTTTCCTTCTACTAATCTCATCTCAGCGTGTAATTCCTGGTTGCTTCAATCCCTTCGCTTTATAGCTTGGGCCATGGTCCGGGGTTGGCCAAACAATTACAATTAAGCGATGGTGGTAATATTTCAAATCAAATCATTTAGGACATTTACCATTAGAAATTGGTAAATCTTAAGTTTTACGGGAAATCTTGAGATTTACTGTAGTTTCAGGCTTTTCAGTAACATATAGACCGTACACGTTGTTTCACAGCTGCCGATTTTTATTTTATGTTATAGTGGTGGTGGCGGATGAGCAAACGAATCATCTGATGGTAAGCGATTGCCGCCGCCCAGAGACACCTGCAATTCTGAAATTGTGGGACAATGTATAACATTTCTCCTTTTCCTTTTGTTCTCGTTTTGTTAATAGGTTTCCTCACTCGCAAAGGTCAAAGGTGTTAGTGTGACTTGAGCTATTTATTTATTTATGTTGTTAATTCATGCTTCGGTCGGGTATCTTTAACGACTTTGAGGGAAAAGTGGCGGAGACATAAACCGGGCTAATTTGTTTTATATACTTATCGTGCTGCGGTTCAGATGTTTAAGTACGGTTCAGACATTTAGACGGCCTCGATGGCGCAGTGGCTAGGGTGTTCGCCCGAAGCGCGAAAGGTCCTGGGTTCGATTCCCGGTCAAGTTAATCTAGGAAACTACATTTTCTAAGTTTTCTTGGGTCTGGTGTACCGGGTTGACGCCCCCAGTTAATTATTGTCACCTGATACTTACTATGACTACCTACAGGGGTTTCCTTAGTTTGAGATCAGGTTGATTGGTGTGGTATGATAATCTGGCGCATTTATTAATTAATTTAAGTAGGATGTAGGTAGAGAACGGCCGCATTCTTGCTTAGTCGTTAGTTTTACTGTGTCCGCTTGTTGTCAGCTCCGTTGAATGGCTATACGTCACTAATGGGACCTTGGTTATTTGCGTATCAGCATGCGATGGATTTGCCAATAAATTGCAACTCACCATACTGTTTCAAATTACATAGGTAAAATAAAACTTCGAGGGAACCAGTAGATTTAACCATTAATATGCCCTATATGATTCCCAAGTTTAACTCCTAAATATTAGCTGTTAATCCTGAGACATATAAAGGGTTTAAAGTATTTCCACTGGCAAACCGAATTTTACGCAAGCGGACCAGCGGGCGTCCACTAGTAAGAATTAATTTAGCGCTGGCAAGACTAAGTTGGCGCGGCGTGACTGCTTATTACCGGGCACCATCGCATGAAATAAAACACACCCCCGGGCACGTCACATCTTTTTACGGCCCAGCACCAAAACGAGCCACTTAACTTCATAAATAATTCCACACAACAATGCCCGAGAGATGTGTCGGTCGACTCTTGAAATTCAGATTTTGAGCATAGATTACTTTGGCAATACATAAGGGAAAATGGACTCAAAATTAAATTCTAATAGAATGCTTCATGCCATGAGTAAGACAATTTATAACGCTGTATGAAATAAATAATCATTCTAATCCTGAATCAAAATCATGATAACAGTGTGACCTCTATATGGCTGTCTGGCTGTCTCTTTGATGATTCGTAAAGTTCCCTATTAAAAGTCACCTTGACCCATCGTCATTATTCAATAATGTGCCATCAAAAAGTTGACTACAGGTAGTGATATAAAAATTAAAATGCTTAAAAATTAACGTGGAAAACACTTGGAAATATCATGAGCAAGCGGATTGGTATTGGATTCACGTGTAAGGGGCGAGGCTGCGCGCGCACGCTTACGCCATCGTAGCGCTACGAGCCAGTCGCGTCCGAACTACGAGATTCGACGGCTACGGCGTAGCAACAATCGCGGGCACCTTTGCTCTTGCCGATAGTGTATTGTGACAGTGATCTCGAACGAGCTCTATAAATAAGACAAGATTATAAACAGTAAGGTAACTTTACTTCTACATTTAATCTCTATAATTATGCTTTGTAGAGGAATTCTCTGTAATCTGCTGATACTGCAACATTTTGATGTCGTAATATCTCCGAGGGAAATGTCTCGCATGTTTTACGATTGCCGCTTCACTGGTACATTATCAAATTGGTTGCCATAATGTTTGGTCAACTGTATTGGTGTCTATCGTTCCAGTCTATTTATAGTCTCATCGTTTATTTGTTCTGCCGATTGATGTTAAATGTATTGTTGATCGTATGTTTAACTATTGGCACTTGGGTCAGTTAGCTCAATGATTTGGTTTGATTCAGCACCTGGCATGAACACTTCATTCATAGTGGAAACAGGCCGTTTATACAGAGTGTAGCTACGTAACAAGCAATCAATCGAGTGATCGATGCGTGGTGACTGTTCCTGGAGAGGTTATATAATTTTGAATATTCGGCTAACATCATATTAGTTTTACTACATTAGTTCGATCAAATTATAATACACATACATCTCTTTAACCACGTCTTCCACCAATCATTCTGAACCACATTTGCTATATAACTTTAAGAAATTAGCATTTAAAAAAATCTACTTTTCGTACAAAATTTATCACGTGACTTGTTTATTAATTTTGGGAAGTCGAAAAATTTTCGATGAATTTTCAAAAGTTGTAGTAGAAATGTTAATCAGGGTGGTTGGGTTATAATAACGTGTATGAAGGTATATAAGTATTCACAGATACACCCTGTATATTTTTGATACTTTACTAGGAAACTGCTTATTGTCTTTTAAAGATTCAGTCTTTTTACTTTCTACGAAAGGTATTGATACATAAATATTCTAATTTTACAAAGCAAGATCTGATGAAGCTGATGAGGGTTTAACACACAACCTTAAATTAAAGTCGTGACTAAGGCGTTTAATAGTTTAATTGGTAGAACATCCAACCGGTAACGTGAAATGTTCTACGTGAGATTCTCAGTTGAATCCGCGAAGAATTTTTAAGTGCGTTATTTATTACTTAAAAGTGTATTGCAGTGAATTGCTATAGTAAAAATAAAATACTTTTTATGAGCTGATGATTTTCTGAATTATTATATTCTCGTATTAATACAACTAGTATTTAATTAATGATAGATTAACGTACAAATGGGAGAAAAGTCCTAAAGTTCATCTTATATTAGAAATCATTACGTCATTACAAAGCGTATCAGCGAAATCAAATGCCTTTGTTCAATTGTACTAACACTGTTTATTAAATTGTTCTTGTGTTCTTAATTGGCGTCGAATCGTCGTGGTCCGTAGTGCCTAGTGATACTTACTAAGTAAATGAAACTTCTAAACAAGTGTTCTGGCTGGATACCTTTCGCTATCGATCTTACGAAGTAGTATGGGTACTTGCATCTATGTTTAAAAGTCAAGCAAAGAAAACTGCTTCTCTTGGATCTATTAAAGTCTTCCTTCATATTAAAACCTAAGATACAGCGCGAACGTGCTAAAATTGTCGCCGCCTATGAAGACTCCATTCACAAAAGCGTGCTAGGTATTTGGTGTTTTCGGAGTATAAAACTAATTACTCCGGATTAGGGTCGAAAATAAAATACTACATTTGGTCTTCGACCTCTACGGCATTTTCAAAATATCAAAATATCTATGGGTAGCTAATAACATGGCTGAAATTAGTTTAGTACATCTACCAATATAGGCCCTGTTGAGAAGTTCTTTTCTAACGCTTCAATATTGGGGGGGGGGGGGGGGGGGGGGAGCTTTTACTATATGGAATCGTTTAGAGATGATATTTTATGATGAAGATTAAAGTATTAAATGGATTTTATATAACACATTTCTATACGTTGTGCCGATTTCAAACGAAACATCAAAATTGATTTCTTAAGAAATTAATAATGAAACCGACGAGAAAATGTATTTCGCCCCCGTGTATTCTATTATTACAGGAGGATTATGAATAAAGAAACTCCACTTATTTTTCTAAAATGTCAGATGGAATATAGGCCGTTCGGAATTCGTGATTTGCGTGCGTGTATTATCCTCATTTACTTCATCACTTGTCAGAAATATTCTCCCGACATACAAGGAGTGCTTACTTTCGTGACATAAAAGATTTTTCGAACCATTTCTTTGTTTTAGGTACCTACTTATCTTAGAGGTAGCTCACAGGATAATAACCTGTCTGCAAACCGATTCAAATCAGTTAAAAAGTGCTTGTTACTTTAGTTCGCTGGATATCATCGTGAGAAAACCTGTTTGGCACTTATAATTTTCGGCATGTTTTTAAATTATTAGGTACTTACTGCTTGACGTTATAATGCAACGAAGATTAATCGACTTTCTCTGTTTCCGTTTAATGGTTGTGAAGTCAGACTGCCAAGATTTAATGTAATTACATACTACCTTGAATGTAACCACACGAAATAACTAAATTGTAATCAAATTAACACGACAAACAGATACAGATTTAGAACTACACCGAAGAAGACGCTTTGTTATTAGGTTACTCTCTTAGTTGAAGTATTCATACCAAACGGGATGAGTGGCAGGCTGCCAAAGTAGAGTCAGCATCAGTAGCTGCATTGCAACTGTTTGTCAATCTTGTTTCGAAGTAATAAGAGTGGAATTAACTTTTTATGCTTTTATTTGCTGTTGTACGTTTTGCAACAATGTTCTTACCGCGTACGATAAACTATGTTGTGATCGAACTGATAGCGAAAGTTACAAGAAAGATCGGTATTTTCAATAGTTACAAATGTTAAATTACAAAAATGACTAGTAGGTTCATCTTTCTTCTTTTTTTGTGAGTTAATTTGGGGGAAAATGTTAGATACGTAATATTTATTTTATGGTAGAACGCCTCTGAAGTCGCGGGTATCCAGCCGGATGTTAGAATGATCAATATGATCTGATCCGCTGGCTATTTCTAAGAGTAACTTATAAATAAATTGAGCATCCCTGCTTACTCATATGTACAAATACGCGACGACTTTTATTGCGAAGTGAGTTACATAGCTCACTAAACCTTACATATCGAAGTCTGCAGTTAGAATGTAGCCCTGGGGGATACTTTATTACGCTATTTCTTTTCTTGCTCTTCAAACATTCACCCGCAACTTGGTAAATGCTATACACCTGTCCGATTTTATTCCTCTACTGGTATTTATTTATTTATGAGAAGAGCAACCATCAAGCGACGACAACGACAAATAGCAAGCTTTTTTTTATTAGTACAATTTGTTATTAGTACTTTGGTATTTGGTGTTCACCGTAGCCCATGCGCAAATTCTGCATAATAAAAATCGCAGCTCCGCCTTGCTCGTTTTTAAAGTTTCTAATATCTTTGTTTTATTTGTGGATGCTAGTGCCAGTTCCTTTTTTGCATGTCAACATTATCCTTGAAAGTTGTGGACCAATTATAATATTAATTTTCTTTTTCTGATCTCAGCGTGCCGTTACAAAAAATGAGGTCAGAAAAGCCATTTAGATTGTCTGCGAAGTTTGTTTTTGATTTTTTTTCAGTCTGTGATAACCGCCACGCGATTCCAAAATTATGTTACTCTCATATTTGTGCTGCTACAGTAGATTTTATTATGGATAACTAAAACCCTAAATTATAGTATAGTTAATGCTATTTATTTATACACGACACATAACTTTGTCACTGTATTTTCTAATAACGTCGTAAGACCCAAAAGCGTTTAAAAAGGCATAATACAATTGATTTTCCATTGTGTCTGCTGTCTGGGGCTTACGACGATAAGCAGTCAATTTTTTTTTATATAAAGAAGCACAATAGGTATAGTGACAACGGACGTGATGGCGTCCCATCCCATTACATGAATAAGTATTAACTTTTGGTTTTAATGTGGTTGCTGTGGTCTGTGTAATGTTCAAGTCGATTTAGAGTGAGTTATCAACGGGTCGGTTTCGGTACTTAGCTAATTATACTCACTAGATACACACCCATTGGGGATTTCTTTTTATCCTATTTACATTTTTTCTCCGGTTAATTGAATGGTCAGGCTTTTTCCCTTGGCTATTTGCAAAAAAGGAAAGTGTAGAAAGTAGACGAGCCCTTTTTCGGCATTGAGGTTTGATTGAAACCTTTGAATGTTTTTTCAATATTATATCGTACCATTAGCATGAAATAATATCAAAACATCGACCTTTGAAAACAGTTACAGGTACAGTACCTATACAGATTATTACAACCTACTCAACTATTGAAAAGCGTAGCCTGTTTTCTCTACGTGTGTTCCCAAAGCTCCGAGCCCTAGGGTAATAAGCATTCCTGGCCTTCCCGTGCCACTTAACCACAACAAGCGACCCGTAACACTGAGTCATTAGGAACTACATAAGATGCGATTAATTAAGCCTAAGGGATTGTGTCGGAATTTATCAAAGATTAACTAACTGCACGTCCCAATCGCTTTGAATGAAGTTAACTTTTAGAATTACTTGCATCCGCTTTCACTGAGTCCACAGTGTGTGCCAAAAACAAATATTAGGGGCAGTTGTCCAAAAAAAATATGTAGTAAGCATATTATATTAAGTAAGACTTAACTAGGTTTTCAAAGGCGTCGAAGACCCGTATAAACATGTATGATGTTAAACCGCTCTCGTGCGCATTTGGATATATAATTCGCCAATTATGTAATAATTTGTGAAAACACACTTATTTGATTCTTATAAGTGTTATACCTACCACTATATTGGCTATATCAAACTCTCGCTAGTCAACAACTTCTCAGTACTTCCAAACCGCCCCTTCGGGATAATTTAGTCTTCAAATATCTCGCTACTTTTGTACTTGAGATAGATATCACGATAAGCCACCCCTATTACGATCGCGCGAAGAACTCCCCTGAATGAAGATTGGTGATTCTAGATTCTTTTGAATTATTTTTTCCTGCGTCAGTGTTAGGAGGCAGTTTACGCATTATGTATAAAAATTTCGAATAGGCTTTGTTATTGAACTTATACGGATAGGTAGTTCGGAGTATTATGGAGAGAGAAACAGACAACACACTCATCGACCTATAAGTAGATAAGTTTCAGCACGGATAAGTCTGTAATGTATATGAGCTCTGAACAGTTTTACACCACATTTACCCGGCTCGGAAAACTGTGCTGGTAAAATATGACAGTAGGTTATGAGGTAACTTCCTAAGACTGAAAAACGGGGTGACTCGGGAAAGTGGGGTGTTAATTACCCACTGCAGAGACCGCACCTTTACAACATTAATGAGTAATCATGGTTTACACGAACGCATTATTTAAAGCCGTAGTTATGTTACTAGGAATGATCGTTATTAAATATTAAATGCTTATTCCTTTGAATAAAATACATGTTACTTAATAATGTATTAATTTGAAACTTGCCTTATCGCAGTGACTACGGTATCATTAACTAAAAGGTACTGATTATGTACTTGGAATTTAGTTAGCCTATCATAATATTATTATGTACATGATAGGTACAGTATTTCTCATGTATCTGTTAAGCAATGTGATTGATTTTATTAGAGCCGAACAGTTAATCCTAAGCTTAAAACGGGTAAGTAGTAAGATGATTTTTTATCGCGTTGCTACACTATATTATTATGTATACCTACTTACCTATTCGAGATTTAGTGATGTACTGCTACATCGATTGCAGTACCTATCTGTTGTTATTTCGACGATGATTAACAGAGTGGTTTAGAGCGAGTATCGGGTACCCATCGCTGAGGACTGTTTTGCTTTCTCTCAATCATCCCCCGTAGGATAAAGCCTAGATTTTGCCGTACCCCTTTGCTACCTTAGTACTGTGGCGTAACGGTATTGACTCCATTTTCTTTTCTTTCTTGATCCTCCCCCAGAATAAAGAAGAGATTTTGTCACCCCCCTAAAAAGCGCTCCCCCACTTACTTCGCTACGCTACTGCAGTAGCAAATAGGTACTGAGGCTGTCTAAATATAGAAATGGCAAAATAATATCTTATTTATTTAAAGAAGTCTACATTTTCTGATAATAAGTTAATAAGGTGACAAAGAACACGTACGCCCACCTTCTCGCTGACATTTAAATGATACCAACCTCCTGATAGGTATACAACAGGAGGAGCACGGAAATAGCCGCATTGTTCGCGGTGAAAGAACGAATTCTATATCAGATTTTCTGAATCCGAATATCGGAAATACAGACTTTATTTATGATGTTTAGGCGAAGTTTTGATAGTCGAGTGATTGGTAAGCTTCTACAATGGTTTATTTTCAGCAATGTGAAGAATGGAAAATTATATAGCCTAATCACGGTTACGCAATAAATAATAATCGATCAACCGAAAACCATAATATTCACTTTTGTGCTATACATAATATACATGTATGCCAGAAATCATTTCATAATGCTAAAATACTTGTGCGCGCGATAAGTTACCTCTGTAAAATGTAAATAAAATATGTCTAATTATCTAATATGTGATGGTCGTGTATGTGATGGATGACTTTTCTTGCAGACTGTCAGTATGATCATTTGTTTTCAGGATTAGATTTTTTTTTTCACGAATTGTCGAAAGTTCTATGTTATTATTGCTGTCCTTTGATCGAAGTGGATGCATGTTAAACAAAGTAGAGACGAGATGAACATCGTGTTATATAAATGAATCAATGAATGAATATACTAAACTTTTTATTGCACACAAAACAATAATAAAACTAGTTATTACAAAAAAATGTATGTTCTCAAAACTCAATTTCACAAGTGCCTAATTTGTTTATAAAACGATTAGGACGATGTTATCAAATCTACACTGATATTAATAAGTTACCTATGTGGTGAAAATTGGTTGTAGTTTTCTCTCCAGTTTGCTGTAGAAATGGTGTCATACACGTTTATAAATAGATCGTATGTATCCAAGATTGCTCTATTACCGACAATATTACAATTGGCAAGGTCGTGATGTGACAATTGAGTAGGAGACGAATGGCCCTTGACCAAGAGAGGTCAAGATTATCACCGGCCCTTCTGCCTACCACACATTATGCGTTGGCATGCCCGTATGCCTGACGGACCATCCCCGGAAGGTATATAGTATGTATTAAGTATTTATTTTAAGTACCGCTCCGTGATCCGGTCCCGGGTCGAGCAAAAAGTATAATTCGGTATTTCGAACGTATGTAGAGCTACATTATGTTCTCATTTGTTTGTGATCACCAATCCGTATTAGGCAAGCGTGGTGATTAAGCCTAATTCCATCATAGTAGCGATTCTATGTGCGATTATATTCGATTTCTATTATGGAGGCCTTTGTCCTGTAGTGAGACAGTTTATAAGCTGATAATTTTACCTTTATTAGAGTAGCGTCATCATGTGGACGGGTATGGCACATACTTAGTGTGATTGCTAAGTAACAAAGGTGATTCTTACTAGACTAGAAGCGGGTCAAATTACCTTAACTGATACCATATCATACAGTTTAAAACCTACTGTCAAGGCAGTTCAAAGACAAGCGCTTACATTCATACTTACAAATAAAATAAAGGTATTAAGTTGAGTTCTATACGATCCAACAAAACAAATAATACGAGTACATGATCGGCTTAGCATAGTCGCCTCGTACACGCCATGTGCACTGGTACTTGTAGCTCCGACTATGGGTATGATCTTTTTATTGGATTGACCTGCTCGGTTTACGTGAACCCGATAGAAATGAGACCTAATAAAATTCACTCTTTACTGTACTTAACAATTCCTACCCTGTTTAAAAAGGATAGCTACATACATACACATAGCAGTGTTTTTGCGACTGCAATACCTATTGGGACTCGAGGTTTACCGTCCGGAGTAACCTATTGGATTACATTACCATTATGTGCATCATGTTATGTTGTTGCACTAGATTGCTAGTGGTTGCTTCTATAGTACATCGAATTTCGTAGTTTGAGAATTGATTAAATTATTGTGTAACGTATTTGTTCATTTAAAGTAATACAGTCTTACTGTAAGTACCTTTTACTGTGGTACATACCTATGTTTAACACGTGCATTTAAATTTATCTTGTGCTAGTTTCATAAATTTTATTATATTCTGGCGTAGTATATCTGTTTCATTTATTGCACCATTAGTCACTGTCTCATATCTAACTGAAAATCGTTATAAAATCTAAATTACCCTAAAAGGACTAATTACGAAAAATTTTTGAATACGCAAAGCCAAATAAGAGAGACTGATTTACCATTAACATCGTTATTATCACTGTTTTAACATAGGCAATAGTTCGACATGTCTTATTATGTACCTTCTCTCAGGGGTAAACCTTTAATTAGACAAACTTCGAAGGGTGAGTGCGACTTGGAGTTCTACATCATACTCTAGTTGGGACAAGGCTGTTGTAGGATGCCCGAGGTCAGTACTACCAAAGCACGCACTAACAAAATGTTTAATGCATTGTCTTGTCCACCTTAAACTCATTGACCTAGTTTAATGTTTTGTTTTGCCTACCAGCTTCTCTATCGTATTTATTATTATTAAGAGCCCGTAATGTCCCACTGCTGGGCAAAGCCTTTCTACCATTTTTCCACCTACTCCAGTCTTGGATATGTCGAAACGCACCGGGGAAAAAGCCCATAGCAAGTACCTGGTGAGCGTCTCCCAAAATTCGGTCCGTATACCTAGACGGTAGCAAAGACCATAGGCTGGTAGAGAGATACTTCAGTCCCGGGCAGCGGTAGACGATTTCGTATCTACCAAAGAAAAGTCTTTAACTGACATGACGTTAGGATGTACGTAATTAATAACACAATTAATGAGAATACGCAGCGTACGCGTAAATAGTCGCTAACGACCATTTAGGTAGGTATATTAACATTGTTTACAAAACATGTATTTTACAATATCTAATGATCCGTGTGATAACGTAATTAATAAACGACATGATAAGGAAGTCAATGAATTGTATGATCCCATTAACTATTATGCGAACATTTTTGACTTGTTGAGTCTGCTAGATTAAACGGTGCAGACATATTTTTGTATGTAGGGTTTACAAAATTAAATTTTGCTTGAAAATCTTACGTTGTCGTGGAATCTTATAATTGTTTTTACCCTAGGTTCTGAACTTTATAGGTATAAGCCCAGACGCCTAACTAAATCCTATTATTGTTGCGCTAATTTACACTAATTACCCGATCGACTAGGAACGTTCATAATGAACACCTGTAGAATTATAATTTGTCAGCTTTTTGAGTACGGAATACCTCTAGAAAAATGATCCAGCGGTACACTTTATACAATTCCTAGTATTCCTACGATGTACGAGAGAGGCTAAGGATCTAAAGATTCATCAGTCTTTTTAAAAGCTATGGAATTAGCCATATAGCCTAAACAAGAACCCCAGCTATGAGTAACGAGGCTATCACCCAAAAATTTTATGTAGGCACGTTATTTAAATGGTCCGGAAAATCATCTTCAGTAGGATGTTTCCACAATGAAGAAGAGTACGTGTGGCTATCCGTGTCGGTGGAGCGCACCACGAGTTTACCCTACCCTTATGTAAATTACTACTTGGACCTCCCGACCTGACTTCGGAAGGTTAAAAAATGTTTGATGGGTTAGCGGTCAGTTAGGCACAATGCAGCAGCGCGATATTGTGCGGTTAATGTTCAGCGTTACATAATGTTGGTTACAGTCGCGGGCGTATCGATCTGAGAGTGTGGCACCGTGCCAATAATAACCTCGCACGACCCGCTCTGCTGTTCTAGAAGAACTTACCCGTTTCCTCAACTTTTGTATTAAAACTATGTATTAATGTTAAGCTTTGAATCTCATCTCGGCCTGCAAGTTTTCGAGCAAGTTGCGCACATCCCGTTACTAGCAGCTGTTGTTACAAACGGCGTGCAAACTCTTGTGGGGCCGGAGACAACCTTATTTAGCAGTAAGAAAAAAAAGTACAATCGTACTTATTAATCGTTATATTTTATTTAAAGCTATAATGAATACTTACTACCGCACTTAGACCCGTTCATTAACTTTAATTGTCATTATAAAAAAAAAAGTTTTAATACGTTTAAAGACTATCAATAAATTAATATAATGAACACTGATTGGTGACAAGGTGCACAAGACCGAGACAAATGGCGACATATCGTATAGGAGGCCAAAAGACTCATTTTGGGCCGTTCAGCCATCGGAGTAACATAAGGGACGTCTCTAAAAGCGGCAGTTAGAAGACTAAAAATTTAAGCTTGTTTTAGTTTTTCTGTGAAGTATACATACCTACATTAATTTATTAGTGAATAACGCTCAAAGGCTTTTTATGTTAATAGATGCCTACGATTCTAAGAAAATACGCCTTATTGTCACAAGGATAGCAACTGAATAATATAGACTTTTACGTCCCACGTCTTCTACGAAGGTTGATTACATAGTAAATATCGAGCAAACATGTGCCGTTCCGCAGAACCCGACCGTTGACTTCCGATCGATCGCTTAATATACGACTTGCATTGTTTACTTATCGTCATAAAAGTTTCATGACTCGACACGATTGCTTTCCATTACTAGTGCTAATACTTGTTCCACCTAGTAAGCGCTAGTAGGCGCCTAGTAAGCGCTAGCTATTCGTCATTTATACGGGCGATGTACGCTTGGGCCTTGATCCAAGGCTTGGGAAGATATAGGCCATATTAGATTTTTGTGGTTACGCAGTCAAAATCATTAACTCAACATTTCCAAAATTTAAGTTCCTCCATTGTACGAAGTCTTTTGCAATAAAGTTATGGAATAAATAAATTATTAGTCATTAATGGTTAAATTCTGATGGTAGTGGTAGTACTGTCAGTAAGTAGTTACTGACAGCAAATAGCGTCAGTTCGCGAATGGAGTCTTTGTTGGCGGCTTTCTTTTTAGGGCGTACAGCATAAACATCTAGGATTTATATGACCGAAGCTTACATTCTACGCCAAATCATCCTAGACATATGAATGTATGACGCAAGTATAATGTCCATTATAGCCTAGATATTTTCTCGAGACTCTCATTGGTTTGAGAAAACTGATGAAGCGTGTTCCTAAAAGATCTTTTGATTGCTGAAGAGATAAGGCCATGACCCTATGCTTACAAAAGGTGCTTTTGTCTCGTGTGGATAAATTTAGGCCCGCGGCCAGCTTAGTTGGTGAAGTTTGCCGCTCAAACTGTTGGTTTTTGGTAAAGCCTAACTGCTAATGGAAAACGAACTGGTTGTTTTCAAAGTTGGATTATTTATTTATACGATAAATTCCTTAATTATATTTCGTTTTGTACCAACGGGCGCTTTGATGTTGTGGACTACGATGATTATTCGAGTCGACATCATAATGTACAACTAAGTATAATGCCTTCCATCTTAGATTAATAATTCTCGGTACATGTTCAACGTGATTGGAGGAAAGTTCTAACATAATAACCACATAATTAACGTTTCGTTTTCCTCTTTCCCAGGTCAACATCGTAAGCAATAAGACGGCTCAATCATGGCGTTCGCTGGACTCAAGAAACAGATCAACAAAGCTAATCAGGTGAGTAGGGCGGTTTTAATAAAAACGTATTTAAAAAGAGCCTTGCGTATTATAAGCGGCCGCTGGTTGCCGTCTCCGGATTAAAAAGTTTTAAAAAGATGGACCGGAATATTACCGCGTCCCCTCCGGCGTGGGATATCAGAAAATAAACTTTTCAAGAGTAAGGTATAAAAACCATTATCGGCGTCAAAGATTCTTCAGTTAGACGACGGGCTTACCACATTTATAACAGTCATTGGATATTTTATTTGTATACATGTAGATGTACTGTACCTATATAAGTAGGCTTCTGAAGATCGAATGCAGTGCGTTTTAAATTATTATCGTAACTTTAAGAGTGTGAAAGTCAGAATGTATGTAACATCCGATTTTTTTTTTCGATTTCACTATGACGAGTAGAATTAATATGCTCAAATCAAATTAGCCGGTGACGAAAAGTCAACTTGTAAAGAGACTTATGTGCGATATTAAAAGTAGCTAGGTACTTAGTAACTTAATTTATCCTGGTGTCTCGAAATATAAACATACGCGCAGCCTAATCTGCTAAGGGAATTGCAGGTTCTGCGCAGTCTTATTTGGGAGGCAACGATCCCTCGTCGAGGCAGACAGTTCACTTGTTTCAGAAATAACAGGATTTTAGTTCACGCAGATTCAGCCAGTTGGAAGCCAATATGCGACGTCGTTCAGATGAAATATTTTTCAATTAACCGAATGGACACTCGCAAGTCCATTAAAGTTAATAGTAGCAGCGTCCGCGTTGAGCGCGGGGCCTACAATATTATCACAGTGTAAAAGTATATAACCAGTGTCTCGACTTATCATCATCTAAAGTATATGTAATAATCTCAAGAGCGTATTTATACCATTAGCTCGGCAGTGAGGTCCGTGGCTCGAAAAATCGTTAGGAAACCTGCATGTTTCGAATTGTCTCTGAAATGTGTAACCGTGGGTCTAGTTAGATTAGATTAGATATTCTTTATTGCACAGAAATAGAATACATGAGTGAAACAGCAACTATAAAGAGTACAATAAGGCGGTCTTATCGCTTGTAGCCTTTTAGCCAGATTTGCCAGACAACCTTTAGGTAGAGGAGAGAAAACAGCGTGTTCTCATGTTAAAGGATTTCGAAGGTCGGACGGCAGTCGCTTCATTGTAATTGCCAGACTCCCCATATCCTGAACCGTGGCCTAAGCGTACCCCGGGCTCCAAAGCGACAGCTTTGAACTCAAACAGGAAAAACACGCTAAGATGAGTTCTCAAAAGACAATACTGAGGTAGAGAACGGGTCCGGGGAAAGCCGATTCGGGAAAGCTGTCGCAGCGCGGACGCTCCTTCAAATCCCCTGACTTCTTATTAGACTATCCTGTCGCACTATTTTCTTTTGGGCATTGGATTTTCCGTTAACAAGGTCACGTGCTATGTCTCATTACTGTCTATATTTGTACTGTGATGATATTATTGAGTGTTACAACCGTTTGCACGGCTCCGTAGGGCTTATTTCCTTTTGGTAATGCTTCGCTTCCTTTCGATGAATAGAATATACGAAATTTTGTTAGGTTAGGTAGTTTCACGACTTTATGGTTTATTTTATTTGTGTTTACCAATTATTCAGAGCGCCTTGAGGCTTTGATGTACTTTTTACGTACGCTCTCAAATCCTTTGATGTTTTTACGTAGACATTTTAGTGTTATTTTGATACATTATTTACTTGTAGTTAGTTCACCTTCAGTAGATAGATAAAATAAATATAAATTGTTGATGTCGACATGGATATTACATGAATATTAAAGTTCCTTGAAATTCGTACAAGTTATGCTAATCCTATTAATTCGTTTCATTACATTACATCCCGACCGTTGTTTCTATATCGTTAAGACTTTAGGCCAACCGTCTAACCGCTGTCTCGTGAAACACCGCGTCTCAACAAAGACCGCATAAACCTCTAATTTGGCCAGTTCCTAAACGAACATTCAAAGTTATATTTCGAGGCTTTTCCTAGAACATTTAAATGTACTACCTACATATTTGCTAAAAAGCGTTTCCTCAAAATGTATGGGAGAATGACATTCGTAAAATCGGACACGGTTGAATGTTATAACTGTACATGCTCAGAATTCGTACATTTACATTTTTTGTTTTTTATATTACCAAGTTGTTGTTCTTGTTTGTTGGCGACTGAGTTGCACCATATTGGATTTAATTAACACGCGGGACTACTGAGCTTAGGCTGTGTGTATACATGCAAAATGGTGCCTTTTTTATATGAAGAGTGGTGGTGGCAAATACGGATCGCCATACGGAATACTGGTAACCGATTTCCATGAAATTTGGTAAAAAGCTACACATCTATAATGACTGTTCTCCTCCTATTGACGTTTGAAAAACAAAGGGATTTGCAATACGGAAAACTATACTTCTTTGTACGTCAACATTGTCATCCCGGGCAGAACGGCTCTGGTTGCACTCAGCGCGTGCGCTCGTCTAGCATAGTCCCACCTTTTAAGTTACCGTTTAAGTGTCTGTTACTTGCCCAAATGTCCTATGTCTTGGGTTATGTTTATGGAGACTAGTCCGACAGCGGGGCGGGGAACTGGGGAGGTATCGAGATGTTCCATTACAGGGCCATCAATCACGTGGGCTGCCCGTAGTAAGCCGCGTCTGCGATCGCAGCGAGACGTAAAAACCAACAAGATCAAAAACGCTTTCCACACAGATTACGTGACTTCTCGTTTTTGTTGGGGCTCTTGCATTTTTCATCCTTGCTATAGATACTTTTGTAAGTTTAAGATACCAAGTTTCTACTGTTAGTTATCATCTATGTTAAAGAAATCTAGTTGCTAGTTGGAGGGTCATTCCCATATCCATCATCTTCGCTGATCTTGGAGAATTCTAGATTCATATTGCATCAAGATCATATAACAATACCTTATTTTACGTTCCACGAGGTTTAAAAAGAAAGAAAATATCATTGTCTGTGTAAATGTCATTTGACGATGGTGACCACTCACCATTACGCGGATAATGGTTCTAGCTAATGGTAAAAGGAGTCTGGCGACGCCTCGACAGTACTTTCGCCAATATACATTTACATTGTCACACTAAGATCTTGCACAACATAAAATGGAATAAAATCATTCCCGGAAAATATAAGCAAACTTCGAATGCAATTTTTAAAAGTAAAGGAATGTTTTCTTTAAGTAAAACGTGCTAAATCAAAGATTTACGGAGTTTCCTTCTAGAGCCCAATTTATTCTTCCACCCTGTATTTCCCCCTTGCTGACTTTTTATTATGAAGGCTGTAAATTAACCTGAGTTTGAGTGGTTATTCTAGGTTTTTTAACATTTTTTATTAGATCAGCAAACAAAATTCACATCAGTAGAAGATAAAGTAATACCCAATAAACAATTTTTTAACAAATTATTACATAGGGGACGCCCAAAATCCGTTTTTAATCTTCATACAAGCTTCTATGAAGCTTAAAGACGGATTTACTTTTTAATTTTTTGGGCAAATCGGAAAGTTCTTATGGTTTAATAAAATACTTGACAAAAGACGACCACAGAAAGGTCATGTTACGTAAAAAGTATTGCAATAAACTTTTTTTTTATAAAATCGTATAGTAGGCACATTTGTATGAAAAATACGCTATGGGCGGTTAGATGTGCCCCTGAGTGTATTTATGTTTCCTCTGTTGTCTGATGTAACACAAGTGCCTAATAAGGAGTCAGGTCAATGTATGAGATGTATATTTACAACACCAGCTTAGCGTTTGCAAATTACTTCATTAAATTCCTTCAAACAGGTAATTAACTCTCCGTACAAACAATCATATTGAATCTTTTTGCTAACTCCCGGAGGAGATTGCATAACGCGTACTTAGGTGGTTTCGCAATGGCAAATGTAAAACATATTGGCCATATTTTTCCTCCGACTTTGTAAAAAATTGCCCCACTTTAAAATATCCGCCTAATGTTCAAGTTAGTAAACGGCTATAAATATTGAGGGCCATTACAAAAGTTATATAAATCGCTGTACTTCTCCTCTACCCGACGGTTGTTTGAAAGAGATTGCATTTGGCGATAAGACCGTCGAAATTTATTTACCAATGACCACAACATTAAGTTCTGTACAATTTTATGCAATAAAGTTATCTATCTAACGCCTTTTTGGTCTAGTGGTTTTAGTGTCGAACCGTGATCTCAGGGTTCGATTCCCGGGTCGAGCAAAAAGTGTATTTCGAATTTTCGAACATAGCTCGGGTTCGTGATCACTAATCCGCATTAGGAAAGCGTGGTGATCAAGCATAACCACATCATAGTAGCCGTGACGATTTTCTGTGATGATGTAGTGGTTACTTCTAGGGCTTTGCCCTGCAGTAGGGCAGTATTTGGGCTGTTACTTTACTATCTATAACATTCCCAATTGTATGTAGAGGTAAATGATGAAAAGCAAGCAAGCAAGCAAGCAAGTGGCAAAGGAACATTATCAGAGCTTATAACAAACAAGGGAGGAGACGACTTTCATGATTTAATATCCCATAAATCCCCGTATAATGTCATTGCGTAACAATCTCCCGCTCCGTCCTTGCGCATCGGGATGCATCTAGGGATGTCATCATACGAAAAACAACGATGTTACGAAATATGGAATGTTCGGAGTTCGGAGGACAGATTTAATAATAATAAATTCTCACGACATCTCATACATTGCGGAAGAGCCACGCTTCGGCATGAATGGGCCGGCTTGACCGGAGTGATACCACTGCCTCACAGAAAACCGTCGTGAAAGCAGCCCCTGTGCTGTGTTTTGCCGAGTGAGTGAGGGTACCGGAGGCCCACCCGAGGGGGGGAAGGGGATAAAAGGCTGGCAGCGCACTTGTAACTCCACTGGTGTTGCAAGTGTCCATGGGCGGCGGCAATTGCTTACCATCAGGTGATCCGCCTGCTCGTCTGCTATCACATAACAAAAATAGAAAAAAATTACCTGACTCCGTACTAAGCAGCTTAAGCACTTTAGTTACAGATATCAGACAACAGAGGAAACACAAATATAATACTTAAATACATAGGTATGTACATTACACCCAGACACTGAACAAATACAAGCGTTCATCACACGAATTTTTGTCTAAGGTAGAGCTCGAACCCTCGACATTTGAATAAATTTATTATTAAAATATTAAACTATAACTAGATTTAAAGGTAATTTACTTAGCAGTCAGTAATATAAATGTATAGGTACTTAAATGACGCCCACTCTACCCTTGAGGAGAGCTTTTAAAATTCCCAGGAGAAGTACCTACAATTTTAAACGGAGCGGAAGGACGTCATAGCTGAGCTGACATTAATTTTTTTTTAGGGTATACTCGTCAAAGTTCTTATTTTTCTATTCTAAATCCCTGTCTTGGTTTCTACTTAAAATTTTATCATAATATATTATAGAAACATTTTCCCGATGCGGTGGATAATTCTAAACAATTATTATCACCTTATTTGATTACGACAGAAATTAGAAAGAAATAAAGAAAGGATATAGGTACATTTATTAACATTTATCAATTTAGACACCACAACACATTACGATACAAAAAATTACACAATCACAAGAAAATACAAAAGACAAACAAAGACACATAATTTACATTAGATAAAATAATAACATATTTATACAAATTATTATTTTAATTTTAAAATATGTTTCCAAAACCATCGATAATCCCTCGATGTATCCCAGACACCCCTATGCAGCAAGGGCCAGGAGCGGGGCCGGGGCGCGGCCGTGACCCCGCGTCCTATATCGATGTGCCCCAATTATTGTGCCCTTCGCACCATCTCGCTGCAGGACCACGCCGACATTGACACTCCATTATCTATCTCAGCTCTACGCTACGTCTATGCGGACAGATTTGTTTGATGTATGCTGCAAGACTCTTGCCGAAAGGACTTGTCCCAGAATGTATGGAGTCTCGGCGTGGTATATGTACCCTATACCAAAATATAGAGAATTATATGAAGAATACTTTTTGACTATCCAATTTCTCTATTGTAGCGTGTTTTTTGGAGGACCATTTATTTGACAAAGGATTGCAACACAACAAAATGGTTGTCAATGATGGTACCTATTGATTGACATTACGAATTCGATGACGTTTGTTTGTCTGTCTGACGTTTGACGAAACAAACCACAGACTAAAAACCAAACCCTTTAACGTCACATTGACAGACATTGACATTTGACAATTGTATTTTTTTGTCTTTGGTCACCGTCGTCTCGCGCGTCTTGTCTTTGGTAAAGGTTGAAAAATGGTCATCTTTTTTATTTTATAACCAGAAAACTGTGCATTATATGGAATTCATTGTATTTTTCTCGTAATAAGCAATTTTTTCTCAGTTTTTTCATGTAGCGTACATAGACCCAACCTATAATGGGACAAGTCCTTTGATGGCATGTATTTACGGTAGGGTGGGATACTGATGTACTCAGTTCCGCTTTATACTAGCGGCTAAATCAAATTTGCCTGACTGTGATAACACGGCCTCACAGAAGACCGACGTCAAGCAGCGCCTGCGCTGAGTTTTGTCGAGTTAGTGAGGGCACCGGAGGCCCAATGTGCGGGAAAGGGGCTAAAGATTGGCAGCGCACACAGTGGCTCTACTGGTGTTGCACGTGTCTTTGAGTGGCATCAACCGCTTGCCGTCAGGTGATCCGTGTGCCACCACAGACAAGCGTTTGCCACCTATCACATAAAAAAAAACATCGACGGTATTCTCGTTTTTCATGAGACCACTTTAGGTTATATCGCTCTCCCGTAAGATCTTCGAATGAATCCCTCACTCATACGAAGACTAACGGCATTGGTTTCTAGTAAATACGTTAAATAAGCAAATGAAAATAATACTTACAGGCAGTATTATTTTTTTGTTACTTTATAATATAAGTAGATGTTGTAGCATGAAACATTACGAGGTTTTTTTTCCCATGAATCCCATAGGTTAATAAGCAAGTTCTCCACTGATTCTGTACGCACAACGTACGTACAGGCGTCCCTATGTTACATACATAGGGAGGGAAGGATGTAATCTCTATCTTCCTGTAGAAAACACTGTTACAATGTACTCTTGAGTAGATACTACTCCTTACTTACTTAGGAATACTTGTAGCTTTTAACTACTCACTAATAACATGCAATAGTCGTTATGCTGTGATATGCTCGCATAGTTTATACATCTACATCGCACAATATTATAATTGCGCTTGATTGATTTTACCTAAAATAAATAAACGAGTTCAAGTGATAATATTATCCGAATCATTAGAGTTGTCCTTAACTTTTATTAAGTAATAACTGTAAATACTATCATTTATAAATGAGGTCACGTAGTCCTACAACTGAATTGACCCAGCTACGTGCTTCTGTGGCGAGTTTTCTTGAATAAATCTAGCGGAGTATGCAGCTCCAGAACAGAGTATTCTGAAACCACTATCAGTTGTTAGAATATTCATGAGCCACTAATGTATGTGAAATATTCCCTGTCTCTAACGAGGGTTGCAGCTAGGATCGGGAAACGACAGTAATCGGAGGTATTTATTAATACAATAGCATGAAGTAATTAAAGTATAAAAACTTTTTATTTACCTGTTTATTTTTCAATAACCTTCCTTTTTCCTCCAGCATTGGACCATATGAATAAAATGTTATATTGTGAATATATGCCTGTTAATTAAGATAAAAACGCATTGTCATGTACAGATAGTATTGAAAATTCGCTCTAGTAGTTTTTGGGTTTATTTGTTATCAAAATCATATAACAAAAATGTTAAAGTAGCTATTTTTGCGATAGGATAAAGTACTTCTTAGAAGTTCGTATTTTACCGTACTTTATTCAAGTACTCACCTGAGATTTTTATTTGATTGGTGAATCGATGTTATTAAATAACTTGCTCGCTGTTTATAATAAGCAACCAATAAAATTCATAATGAGTAGAAATTTCATCGAAAAAGCTGCTAACGAATTAAGTGTCGAGGTCGACAATAACCTTGCACGTTAGCACGGTAATGCTATCACTGCCGTGACGCTATTCAATGGCTCTGTTCGCAGCCGCTGAAGCTTTCGTTTATTACAATTTCAATTCTGCTGTAGGTAGAGGGTAAACGGGAGCGCAATTCGGCCAAGGTTAGGCCACGGCCCGCGCTTTTGTTCCATCGCGCGTTCCGATACTTCCGAGTTGTCCTTTGTATGAACTTTTTAAATACACTCTAATGCATTGCTGTAACATTTTGCCGCAAACAACCCTTTGAGCGCTAACGCAACATCTTTTTTATGCTCGGCATATAATGCGAGTGTAGCGAATAGGCCTCCTAAGGCAGAATGTTTTACGGCTTCACCTAGGTAATGTAATTCGGTCGGTCTAGCTTAATATACGAGTGCTCGGAACGACAAATTAGTGTTAATAAGACTTGGGGCTTTGAAACCTCGTTACAAACTGGACATGGAAGTGCCTCTTAATGGGAAATTTATGCTTTACGAACCCAGTTGCAGAAGTAATTACTTGTCTTGAGAGCAATAACTTGTAATTTCAAAACTTTCCGAGAATATGGGTGGTTATCTTAATAAACTAAAATAATATTTATGTATTGTTTGCAGTATGTCACAGAAAAGATGGGTGGTGCCGAAGGCACAAAATTGGATTTGGACTTTATGGAAATGGAAAGAGTAAGTACTCATAATAACTTTATTTTGCCACAAAATTGGAACCACGGGAGATGCCGGCTGTAATAACAGTTTACTTATTCAATACGAACGGAAATGTGGTTTCCATTTCGATGTTGTACAGTCAACTATATCTTTGGGTTGCTATAATCTGTGAAATTTCCTCAGTTGATATTGAACCAAAATGTGTTTGACATTAAGGTGTATCGCAAGACAAATGATATGTAATAAAGTGTTGCAAACGCAAAAACATATACTTTTCATAGATACTGAGTAATTATGATCGTTTCTTGTTATAAATACATTAAGTATTAAAGTCTCATATTTATAATACAGACAAGAAAAGCTACAAAATATTATGCGGCTAAACTCGTCTTGTAATTTTTCACAGAAAACAGACGTAACCTGCGAATTAGTAGAAGAATTACAAACAAAAACAAAAGAGTTCCTGCAGCCAAATCCGACGGCACGGGCGAAGATGGCAGCCGTGAAAGGCATCAGCAAACTAAGCGGGCAAGCCAAGAGCAACACGTACCCACAGCCAGAAGGCGTGCTTCGGCGACTGCATGTTGCTCTACGGGAAGAAGCTCGGCGAGGACTCGATATTCTGTAAGTATTATACATCTATGATGAACATCCATTGGCTGCCGTGGAGAGCATCGGCAAACTCAGTGGGCAGTGGCGCGTTCGACTGCTTGTATGCTATACGGTATGAAATTCGGCGAGGATATTCTAGTATTATACAACATTGACATTGTTGCGAACAACGTGAAAAAGGTCATGAAGGCATCAGGACACTCAACTGGTGGTTTGGAACTATACTAACACTGATTTAATTTCATCGCTCCCATCGGTTTTATGACGACCCATTTAGCGCAATGGTTTGAGCGCCGGTTGAGACGTAAGGGTCGCGGGTTCGATTCCCGCACCAACACAAATGTTTGTTGATGAAACAGATATTTGTGTTGGGTCTGGGTGTTTGTAGTTCGTTGTTTATGGTTTCCATAGTACAAGGGAAAACCTTAGTTTGGGGCCAGGACAATGTATGTCATGTTGTCTCAATTTATTTATTTATTTATTTTTCTAGACTAGGGAATAAACAATAATCTGAAACGGCACTTACTATCATTAAACTATTTCCTTATTGTTATCCTTCTCCTTTCAGCACAATGCTTAATCGAAATGGGCGAAGCCCTGAAACAGATGGCTGACGTAAAATACTCATTGGATGACAACATTAAGCAAAGCTTTCTGGAGCCATTGCATCATCTTCAAACCAAAGATTTAAAGGAAGTTATGGTAAGTGAAACAAGTCGTTCTTTCATAGAATTTGTATTAAAAATCCATCAATTTGTGGAGCATAACATTAACTCGTTAGATGATGCAAAATGTAAACTCAAAATGTAAGGTCCATAAAGTATGGACATTTTGTACCCCATTCATGTGAGAGTAGACTCATCAACTCATGATCAACAATCTATCTCTTGGAACAACTTTTAGTATATAGTTTTTATTATGGTCAATTAAGGTTAATCTAGAATATTGTGGTTAATATTAAAATGCATCTTTTTCTCTTTACAGCATCACCGAAAGAAACTACAAGGACGTAGGTTGGATTTTGACTGCAAACGACGTAGACAAGCAAAAGGTAATCATCTATCTATTATACCTCATTATCATAACATAACTCTCGATTTAAATTGAATTCTGAAATTAAATCTTTCTATTCTTTCAATATTTTATAAGTTGCGCCTTTAAATGTGCTAATTTTACGATTTTTCTTATTTTTTTGGTACGAAACAACCAGGCCCTGGTAGGGTGCCTAGCCCTTATATGACTCCAACTCATACACCAAGACAGGGTACGTGGGGTTGTAAATGGAACTTAATTTTGAGCGCTAGCCATTCAAACATACACCATTGTAGGAGCTACACGTAATCAATAAGCATCATAACAAATCCTATAACAAAAATTTATTTCTTTCATGTTTGTGTTCCCGTCCTGCGCCTTCGACGTCCTTACCTATCATCTCATTCGTTTTTCGCACCTGAGTATTTGTTTCGGCGTTTGGTCTGTATGATTTTGTTTTGTTTTATTTCTTTTTATTTTTGAATTGGCTTTTCCTATCATTTTACGCTACATGGTACTTGGCGTTTTTCTCGCTGGTGCGTCGTACATCAGGCTCTCACATTCCAGACGACGAGATCCGGCAGGCGGAGGACAAGTTTGCCGAATCTCTGACGCTAGCCCAGATTGGCATGTTCAACCTGTTGGATAACGACGTAAGTGAGCGTACAATCCATCTTAATATAATTTGTCGATAAATTCGTGAACATACATTTCGACCAACCAACACACACCCACTTACGTCATAGTGTATCACGACTTTTTTGACGAATTATATCTAGCACAGAGAGGTGTGACTGTTTTTCCTCCAACACCGTAGATGTGTAAAAAGACGAGAAATTTTTAACTGTCGCAACAATGTCGCTTTAATAGACATCAAAAGGCCATCGAAGTATGACTTGTGTGAGCTTCTTACTTTAATTGCACCTACTTACTGAAACTAAATTTACTAAACCTGGTTTAGCGTGGGGACTTTAAAATCTCAGATGAGCAAGATACAGAGTAGGTTTTGTAATTATTATTTATAATTTTTACATTAACAATTTACAAGTCACACAATACATTTAACAAACATGAAACAGCTTACAACATTTGAGTCATATCGGAAACAATCCAATGATTAATACAAAGTTGTTAAAAATGTACTGTGTAAATAAAATATACCCGCCAGTTGCGTCGTTATTATATAATATTATTAAACACGTATATGATTAAACTGAATTACATGATATAAAAGTGTATAATTAACGTTTGATTCGATTGCATTCGGTAGGTAGAACAAGTGGCGCAGCTTAGTTTCTTCGCAGAAGGCCTATTGGAGTACCACCAACAATGTACAGAGATCCTCAAAGGACTTGTCTCGACACTCATGGAGAAGTAAGTTTCATATAACGTTACTTAAATATTCTTCTAATATTTTCACTACGCTCCTGGGTGTATAATACGAGTATGAAATTTTCTCCTTTTAGGTCATTTAACTGAGTTATTTATGCACTATGCTAATATTATTCATCAGTTCGCACATTTTTTCCAACTGTTTTTGATATTATAGAAAAAACAAAAGGGGCAGCTTTATAAAAGTGACAGCATATATTTTTTTTAAACTACTTATGACTAATTTTAATTTCCGTTTTGTAATAAGGGGGTATGGGGTTTTATACTTCATATTTTTCCAATCGTGCGTAGGTTAGGAAAGCATTTTCAACACATCGATAAAATTAAAAACATAGCTAATATATAGGTAAATGATATACCGAGCTATGGAGAGTAAAAAGTATTTGAAGAATCAACCCAATGCCCCATTTACCGTTTCTAGGAAAGACGAGGCCGTGAACCGTCCCAAGATGGAGTTCGTACCGAAGACGCTTGCCGACCTCCACATCGAGGGCATCCATGACTTGAACAATGGTAGGCGGTACGGTTCCACCCAGAGTCTCTCCCGCCCCCGCCAACACATCCCCCCCTCTTCCTCAGTCGGCGACCTGAGTAACGCAGACCCCTTTAGAGCCTGGGAGATGCCCACACCGCCGAAGGCCAACCGGATAGAACAGAACCACAGGCCGGTGCCAGGATTCAAACCGCACCCAGCGCCTCGGAATCAATTCAATGGCAGGGATCCCTGGTCAGGTGAATTCGGTTTTGTTTGCTGATTTATTTTTTGTTTGACTTTTGATCATGATTTGCACATTTCAATACAAGGATTTGATGTCATCTTAAAATGGTCCGAATCGTTAAATAGATAAACGATGCTGAATTTAATTTTTGAAAATATCTTGTGTTACCTACGTTAGAAATGGTGACCCCACAGGGCGCCCGCCGATGTGGAGTCATCAGTTCTAATCTAACCTAAATTAGTTTTTTGATATTTTCAATTGATCGATGTAGAAAATTGATCAACGATTCGGACTATTTTACGGTGACATATACAACAACAAAATAATATTTAAATTGTAAAACCAACTTAATTCGAATAATTCCAAATGAACATAGTACAGTAAGATTACTTTGCAGTATTAACATTGTACCATGGAATACCTCTTCAATTAATTTATCAAAAAAACAGGTGCATGCAGAATTCTGCCGTAGAATCTAAGGCTATAATGCATTGTACCAATCAAAAAGATTTAGATTTAATCCAAGATTGTACCACGTTTCTAAAAATACCAAAGCAGTCAAGTTTCGAAACTGGTTGCCGAAATGAACTAATTACGTTTCTATTTGAAAATTCAATGTACTTACCTAATTCAGAAGAAATAATGTGCAATTTGTGTTCGAAAGTCTTTTTATGTTTGTCACTACTCATTCACGGTCACCGAGGGCACGGCGCACACGCTTCACACTGGTCTCTAACTGGTCTTTTGGTGTCGGGTGGTGGTGGGCTCACTGAGCACTCTCTCTGTTATCTCTTTTACGTTGTCAGAACATTAACTTCGATGTTAAATATTTCTGGTAAAATTGGTTTAACTCCATCTTAAGATTTTTTCACGTTATACTCCGGCCGCTTTTGATAGCTATGGAATACTATGTCAAACAAAGGTTGACAAAATATAAATGTCTTAACTTACAACATAGTTTGTGTCACTAAGGCCCATTTCGACCAATCTTCATCCGAGGATAAATCTATGGTATAAAGTTCCGATTCGTATGGAATGACAGCCTTATACCATAGATTTACTTGTCGGATAAATATTGGTCGAATCGCCCCTTAAGCATATACAGGGAGCCGGACTATAATAAATTGTACATGACACATTAAATCTTTATTTTTGTTTTTATTTCAAAGGAGAAGGTTAAAGAACAATCGTTTTAGTGGGTGTAGGACTTTTAGTACTCAAAATATATACATCACAATAATATTGTCACTGCATACTCTATTTCTCTCTGTTACTATGTAAATAACACTTACACGTTCTACCAAATATTGTTTTTTACAAATATTTCTGGATTAGTGGTTATCTTATCAATATAAATAACTATATTACACAACAATCCTCAATTTAATTTTTAGTTGAAGCTTTTTAAATGTGATTAATATTAGGTTGTATTTTTTCACTAAATCAGGCGTGGTTCAGATTTGTACAGTGATCAGACTTATTTTTCAGGTTGCCGAGATTTCCCAATCCTCCCCTTACCTGTCCTAATTAATTATTAGATGTTGAAGTTAATATGTATCTAAATTTTATCCCAATATGCAAAGATACCGTTTATGTTAAAACTGTAATAAATTCCACTGATAACTCACTAAGTCACTATTATAATGATTTTTGCTCGAATCGGATAGTCTTTGCATATAAATGAGTATCTAAATGTTAAATGCATATTCGTCGATATTATGTGTTAAAAATCTAACTATCCTATAGATAGGTTTTCAGTCTTAATTTATTTATTATGCAATTTATTTTTGGTAGAAATTGTAAAGGCCATGTGTGTCTTATCTACTATCCATTTTCTGATTTTTATTTTCTATTCCATTATTATTATTATGTGAATGTTATTAATGTATGTGTACTATGCAATCTCTACCAAAGTGATCTATCAATTATGTGTATAATTAATTTGTATTATCTAAGTGATGTCCTTTATACTTCCTCATTTCTTTGAGTAAGTAGAAAGCACACATTGAATGTTTTTCTATCTTTCTCAAGGTGTTTAATGTTAGTTATTTCAAATGCGAACGGAAAATGACATCACATTCATAGGCGAACTTACATGCCACCGAGTTCAGTTGGAAGCGAAAACTTTGGTTATCTTAATGTTTTTAACATGATACCTAGGGCCAATGCATTCGTCGAAGTTGAAATCGTAAAAAAACTGAATTATATATCAAGTATATCTTAGGAATGCAATGAGGGACGCGATGTTCTCTTGTTCATAAATATTCAATAGAAAACATAGATTTATAGTGCAGTCGTATGACTCAATTCTACCTACTAAGATACAGACGCGTGAGAGAAGACAACATGGGTAAGGGTGCGTTCACATCTGACGAAACCACATCAACCGAACACGAACATTATTGTTACGATTATATTGATTACGAACGCTCCAAGCCTTGTTCATCAGATATCGACGTACCGCTGGCAGCAAAATTGTGTCCGCAGCCCGCTCCGTTAGTTAAAACTAGTTCTTATTTTAGACTTTGGTATTGTGACTTTTCAATGGGGACTATCGCGTGAAAAAAATCGAGTTTTAATTTGATTGGTTATTTTTGGACTTGATATGTCAAAATGAAAATTACACCAACGAAACAACCAATGCTATTGAAGTTAGACCACAGTCCACTAGTGCATCATGTAGCGGATTTTTCGCACACGATAGCCGCCATTAACGGACGGCAGCGCCACAGAAGCACTTGCCACCGTCTTGTCTCGCGTATCTAAATCTTGTAGAGAACTGAGTTAACCGAAATGATATCTACATCTTACATTCAAGAACTGAGTTACCTGAAATCTAAAAGCGTAGAGTAGAAGTTAACGATGGTGCACTGAGGTGTGTTTTATTATTCACTCATGGAGAAGGCGGCTCTCACGCCGGCTCCCCGGAGCACAAGCCGCCCTCCAACCTGGAGCTGTTCCCGGGCTCGGGCTCCGGCTCCATGCAGCGCTCCAACAACGGTAACACACGGTCACACAACACACACACATGTCACGTTTTGTCTTTCGGTTCTTAGTAATTGTGATAAAATATCACTTAAAAAAGCTCTGAACAATAACCAAAAATTCAGCGCCCACTGTCAGTCATATAAGAGTATATTTTACTAATAGTACAGTACAGTAGTACAGTAGTCGAAATATCAAATTTAAAGTAAAAAAGTATCAGCCTATATACTGTCCCACTGCAGGGCAAAGGCCTCCATCATAGAAATCAAGTCATCGCTACTATGATGGGATTAGGCTTAATCACCACGCTTGCCTAATGCGGATTGGTGATCACAAACCCGAGCTATGTTCGAAAAATTCGAAACATACTTTTTTTGCTCGACCCGGGAATCGAACCCGGGACCCCGAGATCACGGCCCGGTACTTAAACCACTAGACCAACGGGGTGTTTGGAAATTTGAAAATTAAAACTATTGCTTTCTTGTTATTTAAAAGAGCTATGTTTTAGAATACGAAATACGTTCAAATGGGCACATATTTTTCCAATCGTGAAATAAGTAGATATTAACTTAATGTAACTAAATAAGTAGATATTTATTTAAGTAGTATATTAACTTAAAACACACGATACATGCACCAATACATACACACACATACGAATGTATAGTAGTATTTTTCTGATCTTCTCTTGTTTTGGTTTTGTGTGGACTTCAGTTCGTTTTTATAGTGTTTTTTTTTCGCTTCACTGTTCCGTGATTATTATAACTCATGGTGTTTTGTAGATGTGGCTCATCGACGTCTTAGGTCCATTTAAATAGCATGTCGACGTTAAAAAACATTGTGTTTAAACTTTCTGTTGACATCTATATGTCTAGCTTAGCATGTGGCGTTATCATTTAATTACTAGCTTTTGTTCAATTAAACATTGTCTTTGTGATAAAACGTCATTATTTCTAGCTTTGACGTGAATCAAATAAAACATTTCATTCTTGGTATGTGAAAGCTTATGGCACTTTCATGTTGTAATAATAATCTACCACATTAATATTCAAATTGATTAACACATCTAATAAAAATGTTCACCTCACAAGTTTATTAAAATGCTAATTGAAATAAGGTTCTAATACAATAACGTCATATAAAGTTAGCAACCTACTGAGTTAACAATAATTATGACTGTATCAACATAATTATATTTGTAATGTAAAGAATCTCATTTCAATAATTTTGAAGTTGATGTTAAGCTTTCATAATCCAATCAGTACAAATAGAAAATGAAATCAAATCATTACAATACTTGCAATTTAGTAGACAGACGCTACGGTATCCATACTTTGCTAATTTAAATAGCTACAGCTAGTATTGCGAGATAAAAAAGAAAAAAGTAGGCCTGTATTTCACCAAATCGAGGCCTTTAAACTCTTTAAATATTTTGAAAATTTAAGCCACTTTAACTAATGCCGGTTTTATATTTTTTGGAACTAAATGTAAATATGTCATTTTCGCGGATTTTGGATGACAACAACTAACTTAATTTTAAATAGGTGTTATGTCTACTAAATTGTTAGTAGGTATCACAAAATCCAATTGAGTAAGAAATATGCAGGAACATTGAAATGATTAGAGTATATTGTATGTTTAGTCACGACTCAATTTCGTGAAAAATATTTATCGCTTCCCGGCAAGAAAAGTGTCACAACACATATTATGTACGCATGCAATTTTATTATTAAACTAGTGGCTCGCTCTCACTTCGTTTTGAGACTTAATTTTGCTATTAGTTCCAAGCATAGCCAATAGATGGCGCTGGATGTCGATTAGCTCACACCAGTGTTTTATCTTTTAGGGTAACATTAGTCATTTATAAATAGTATATAGATAAATAGATTTGGCGTCCATTAATATAAAAATTGCATGCGTACATATATAACACGTGTTGTGACACTTTTCTTGCCGGGAAGCGTTATGTAATCTTATAAATTTCAAAACTGCCACTACAATTTCTGCTCCTGTATGATTCTTACTCTTGTTTCTCGTTGGCTAGAGATATAACAGATGGTTACCCACAGCATCCCCGCTGCCGTCGCCGGTTAAGTCGCCCGCGCGGACGCCGCTCGCGCCGGCCAAGGGCCCCTGCTGCACCGCTCTCTACGACTTCGAGCCTGAGAACCAGGGAGAATTGGGATTCAAGGTATTTTTTTTAATGTGATATGTGGCAGATGATGACGACGATTAGACGGATCACCTGATGGTAAGCGATTACCGCCGCCCATAGACAACTGCAACATCAGTGTCAAAAATGCGATCCCAACCTTTAAGCCCCTTTCCCCCAATTGGGCCTCCGGTACCCTCACTTACTCGGCGAAACACAGCGTAGGCGCTGCTTCACGCCGGTCTTCAGTCGAGCCGGCCCCTTCATGCCAAAGCATGTCATGCCAATGCATATTTACGATAATAATAATTTCATTCAGCAATTTCTTTGCACTGCCTTAACCCATTGCCAACACGCTGTTTTCTTTCTTCTACCTAAAGGTTGTCTGGAAGAAATGATACAATCGATAAGACCGCCTTATTGTACTGTTTATCGCTGTTGTTTCACTCTCATGTATTCTATTTCTGTGCAATAAAGAATACCTATCTATCTATTTAATAATTATTTTCCAGGAAAACGACGTGATCACGCTGATCAACAAAGTGGACGACAACTGGTTCGAGGGCAGCATCAACGGGAAGACCGGGTACTTCCCAATCAGCTACGTGCAGGTCACCGTGCCGCTGCCCGGCATGTAAGCCCGCGCCGCCCGCTCACCGCGAACGTATTCATCCAACGCCCGTGTGCGGTAACATTCTTATTAGGAAGTATGTACAGTAGTACACAATTGATAAGGCTCACCGATGTACGTACAGCCACACATCAAAGTAAAACTGTCAAATTTCTTCAATAGACTCTCATCTTATTGTCATACACATTAGGTTGAATATCAATTGAGGAAATTTGACAGGTTGTGGTAACCTGATGTGTGGCTGACTGCATCTGCGCAGAAAAAGAATTTAAGTAGCGCGGGAAATGCTATTGACCAATCGGGATACTCCATGCACGGCGCGTCTTCTTCCTGTACCGGTATTGGTCCGACGTCGTGTCATGTTTAGTCAGCCGCCATACTCTGCCTGCAGTGTAATTAAGAAATGGGCGGAGCTTGCGCAAGTGAGACGATGAACATAATCGGAAAAAAATTGTCCTTGTCTGCGTGGCCGAAGATTCACGACGCGCCTCATTAATTGTGTACTACTGTAGCTCCGTGGTCGTCCATGGTGCATCCGGTGTTACGGCCAGCCACATAGCAGGAAATGTAGTAATCTTATTGAAGAGCGTATCTCAATGACAATTGCGGCCAATCGGTGATCCGCCGCATTTCAAAACGATGTTATACAGTAATACGGCGTATTATACGATCCGGCTGCGACACCTACATAATGGGGGCTATCGCGTTCGAAAAATCCGCTAGATGGCGTACTGTTAGTCTGAGGTCCAACTACACGGTGATTGGTTATTTTTAATGTGAGATGTCAGAATGTTTTTCACACGCGATCTACCCTATTAATATAGTATAAGACGCAATTCCTTGTTCCTGGTTTCCTTAGTACAAGCGAAAACTTAGTTTGGGACCAGGACAATGAGGTTGTCTCAATTTATTATTATTATTTTTGACCACGACCGCTACACTGCAGCCACATCACGGCTTAATAAATGTTCTCGATTTCCTCAATTGATATTGAACCTAATGTGTTTAACATTACGGTGGGAGTCGATTGATACTTTAGCATGTGGCTCTCCGTACATTCGGTACAAGCACAGACGTAGGGTTACTGGCAAATTCTTTTATTGAAATTGCACCAAATTTGTTTAACATTAAGGTGAGAATTTGATGAAGAAATTTGACAGACTGTGTGGCTGTATGTAAAGTTGACTGCAAAAAGATGTGTATACTTTAGTACTTTGTTACAATATTTCATCTTCAGAAAGTAGTATTCAAATAGTCAGCTATTATGACAAGGTAGGTACTAAAGTGTATATATTTTTGCAGTCGACTTTACCTAGGAATTTGGAAAGACGCATGGAGAATCAATAGCAGGTGAGCTACCTTTCCCCATGCTTCTATCACCCTACAGTTGTGCGGCCATGGATAAACTGTTCACGTTTTCGGAAAGTAATAATATACACCTAATATGTAGGTAAAATGTGAGGCCCGCTGTGATATTCCCTCCTGTGTGGCTATTAACTTGAAAAGTGAGACGACCACTGATCTTGTTGGTGGGGTTGCCAGGGTAAAGAGATCCTAGTCTTAGTGTCCGTCTTTAAATTCATAATGGGCCCTCGAATTGGTGAAGAGGCAGGCCCCCTATGGATCGAGTGCCAGTGAATTCCATTTAGATAAAGATAACGCCAATGGGAATAGTCAACATTCCGAGTTATGTTTACTATCTAGAATTCTCATAAAAATACTGAACGATACAAGATGGTTCGAATCCGCATCTCTGGCAACCCTTCGTATAGATATATCAAAGAAACAAGCGGGGTGCATTTAAGGTCCCCTTACAATCGAAGGAGAGGTCAAACATCAAAGTGGTAGTCCAATAAAAATGTATGGGATGACACTGGCGACATACATTACAAGATCCTATACATAGATAGCCTCCCTTAGGACAATCGAACGCAATATAGTTGTAAACGCCAAATACATTTTTTGGAATTGATGATAACAAAGTAAATCAGTGCTATTATAAATAGATAGATTACATTTGCCAACGTCATACAGTATTTGGCGCTTACAGCATTGTATGGTTCGACGTATGTATTAGCGTTGTTGTTTATTGCAGTTACAATTTTAAGAAATAACCTGTAGCAATTCATAAAATACTACAACTCTGATTCACTTGTCGTTTAGGTAAAAATGCCAGAAACTTTCAAAAACCAAAACTGTAAAAGCCAATTAGGGCATTATATGATTTATCTGGCAGATCGACATCGGAATACTTCCTAAAAACTGTGTTACATAATTGTTATGTCACGTTACACAGTATTATGTAGACCATTATTATTACTATAATTTGAATCTAGAAACTATGTCAGAAGCTCAATGGTATGGTATATAATATCCTGTCCATTCATACAACATGCTACATATTTTAAACTGGTTTACTCAGATGAGTTTGTTTTGTTTATACCTTGTCTTCCGATTGGTTTCCGCGGCATTCAAGTGCCGTCCGTATCCTACACCGTTGTACTCGGATCTCCTAATTTTTATATCTGATTTTACTCTTAAACATAAGCCAATTTTACTCTAGTACCAAAATGAACGCTATATAGATTTTAACGTGCATTCTTAGCTCATTTTATTAAATAATAGTCGCCTCAGTTAGAGATGATGTCTTTTTAAGGAAATAATTGGGAGATATCTAGGGTACATGTGGTTGTTAACACGATTAAGTTTTTTTTATTAGTTAATGTGTTAATTGTATAATTTGCACCATGTTGCATTTATGGCCAAATTAAGATAACATGGATAAGTAACAATATTAATTGCATCGCTATGAGCAGCACTAGGCTACTAGTTATAATATGATTGAAATTACTTTGACATCAATGAAATTAAATTATTTTTTTAGTGTTATGTAACTGACCGTAAAGCTATATTTATATCAATCCTGACATTCCCGTTATATAGTGATTGCATGAATTTTCCCACTTTGTAATATATCTGTCACCGTGGCATAGTCAATACCGTTTGTTTATAATCTATGTTTATCGCGAGATAATAACTTTAGAAATAGTGAATGTCGACTAATCATTTTCAGTTTATGTACATTAACCGCTTTATTCAACGGTACTTGGTAATCAATCTGAGATTAATCAACAAATTGAACCTATTATTTACACATTAGGTCGAATATAACATTTTGTCTAATTAGATCATTAGATAATAATGAATGACAGCTAAATATGGCGGCACGAGCCATGTTACGTTCAACCAATCATAAAGATTTAATCATGAAGATTATAATATTTAAATTTAAAATGCGTTAAATTGGAAAATGATTTACTGAGGTTTACAATTTCACAAGTTTATAATCTAACGAGATAGAGTATAAGTTAACGTTGCTTACAATGTTACGGCGATAAAGTCGATCTGATCGGGCCTGTCCGAGATCGGAGGTGCGGTGCTCACACGCTGAGCACTGGGGGTTCGTTGCCCGCCGCGTCGAGGCAGCATCAATTCAGAAAAGTGATATTTTGAAGTAATCTTTATAAATTAGTTAAATTAATTATCGTGAATCTATTTTTGTAGATGCGCTATCAACTTTGTAGAGTATTTCCTCCTTGATATAAAATGATTTTTGTCTGTTATTTCCCATTGTCACATCTTTAAAAGCACAGGACATGTTTATTAGGATTACAATGTATAACTAGTTACTATAATGAGATTAGATTTTATAGTAATATCTTTGCGGGTAATTATTTATCTAAATGGAGAATGTATACAATATAACGTATAATATACATGTAATAAAGAGTCGGAAAGAAAAGATGTTGTTGAAATCTTGCCAGTAATTCATGGCGTTTCGATGTTTGATGTAATATTATTGGCAAACTATAATAATTACATATTATAATGTCATTGTGATAACGTTAGAATATCATACTGTTTTTGCAGTATGCTACCATGTATTTAAATTATGTTTACCTACTTTTATTTTTTACCCAGTAATTTGTATATTTTAATTGTTTTGCATAATATTATGTTCTTTAGTCATCGTTCACAGCTATCTACTTTTTAATAAATTTTAAAGCATAATTATTAATACCAAAAATACATTAGTAATTTTACTACAAGGCCTCTATTCAATTACATTGTTAATGTACTTTATGCACTTACGATTTAAGATCTTAAATCGTCGTAAATCACTGTCCTATATCGTCGATCTTGCAGTAATATTGAACATAAATATATTTAAAATTCATCACCTCATTATATTGTCATAAAAGTAAACGGACCCCATTGAATCACATTTCTGGCATACAAAAGACAATACCTAGATCTAATGTTAGTTGTATGTAAGTTCATAAATAATTGTTCTATCTTCAAGTGTCTCTTAATGTAAGTATTTTGAGTAAAATAATACATTCATCAGTGTTAAAAAGACGCTATGTTTCGATGTATTGGTGTACGAAGCTGCGACGCACTCGATAACAGGTGTCTCGCGGTCACCTTCGCTGGATACTCTCAATAATGCATACAATTTGAGATTGAAAATGCGCAACCTATGTCGTACATGCGGTATAGATAGAGACTGTTGTTATATTTAAAATGTTCTATAAATCTTGGAAGTTTGATGTAACTTTTGACAAGTGAAGAGAGGACCTATTTTATAGTCGCCCTTCGGTGTGTTGATTCAGTGTTGCTTTACAACGTGCGTAATATAATATGAAGTAAGACGTATGGTGGTTTATATGATGCTTGCTGCTCACTCAGGTCGATGCGCCTGAAGATATTAGGTACTAGTCTTATACAAGTTGAAGAATTAATATCACCAGTTGTCTTTAGAGCGGCATCGACAGCGACTAAGCAAGTCGCCGGACGGCAAGCAGCAGTAACCAACTCGTATATCCTATATTTGATACCGATTGCTCGTAATTATATTGCTATTGGTGCGGACACGTGTGTTATGGTGTATTATTATTCTTGTTCATGTTACTGTAATCTTTAAATACTGTAATTTCATAGATTAACTTGACGATTTACGAGATGTAATACAAATAATTATTGATTTGTATTAAAATTATCCCAAAACTTATTGCTCGTTTTCGCCTCCTAATAAAATGTTAACAATTTAACACTAGCTATTGTTTTATTTTTTATTCCCCTTCAGCGTGGCTATATACTCAAAGCCTCCGGCTTGTCAGTGAGAGTAGGTACTTAATCTTTAGTTTTTTTATGATATAGGTGGTAGACTAGCCGACGGATCGCCTGATGGTAAGCGATTACCGCCGTTTTACTAAATTTTTGAGGCTTTTCTCGTCATGTTCTTAGGATTTTTTTTTGCAGTATTTCCACGTACATAGGTACGTGATAATGACCCCGAAAAGTTTGTCAATCGGTTACTAAAACAATGTAGAAGCAGTTAGGCCAAAACCCAAAATTATGCTTACCCTATAGCGGCAGCAAAGGATTATAATTGTTGGATTCAAGGCCTCGTTCACCATCTCTGAGTAAACTTCCAAGTAATTTTCTTGTCTCGGTGAAAATTGGTCATTGTATTGAATAAATTATTTAAATTGTTTAACTAGGCCGCGGACCAGGGGCCAGTTTAACCTACTTAAATTGAGGAGTATATTACTTGGAACTTTACTCAGAGATGGTGAACGAGGCCCTGAGTATAATTAAATTTTAGGCAATTCGAGTTAATCAGAGCAGAACAATTAGCCAAAATAATCAGACTGTAAATTGCAAATTACCTCTTAACTACTGAGTGCTAGACACTACAGTCGCCTGCGAAAACATCACGCCTTTTAGTATCTACTTACCTAGTCAAACATTGAAAAATAATTCACTTTCTTTCGCTGCAATTTCATGCCATTCATCATTATTTGTTTTCCTGTGACAATACATACCTTAATGTGTGTGTGTGCTTCAAGGTGTAACAGCTCATATTTGAAATCTCAATGAAAAAGAATTTTGATGCCAAAAATTATCCTGAAATATTTTCAAATAGTCGTACAAGATCAAACTACAGGGTATTTTTTTCTCGTGTAGCGGGTTCGATTCCCGGTTCAACCGTGTAATTATTAAAAAATCTATAAATGCAGTTTAGATTATATCTGAAATCAAAATAGGTAATGTTTTCTTTCAGTAAAATATTCCATCTACTAAAGGTACTTTCCAATTTCCTCCCATGTGGCATGGCCGTGGGACGCCCCTATCTATCATAGAAATTACGGTGGGATTAAGCATTATCACCACACTTGCCTAATACGGATTGGTCTCAGTTCGATAAATTCGGAACATACCTTTTGCTCGACCCGGGAATCGAACCCAGGACCCCGAGATCCGCATTAAGCAAGCATGGCGATTAATCCTAATCCCATTAGAATAATGATGACTTGATTTCTATGATAGTAGAGATATTTTATACATCGTACATAATATAGATAATTCATTACGAATACATATTTTGCGCAGATAATTTCATAAGAAGTAAAGCATTTTGTACAAGACTGTATTCAAATATGAGGATTATAGCTTGGACACTAGCCGTAGTAATGTATTACGGCGGATTATACAATCCGCCTGCGAGAGGCACATCATTTGTGATACAAAGCAGCTTTGTTGCCATTGAACTATACCTATACGCCATGCTTTTTTCTGACTGACTGATTTAAACAATAACTTTTTTATCTTATAAAAAAAAACTATTATGTATTCACGTTCCCCTTTCCATCATGTGATTAGCTGATTAATACATACAATTTGTAAGGGAAGGCATTTTTAGTTGAGATAAGACCCCGAGGGTGTTAGGACACCAACTAACAATCATCTTTCCCCCAAGGAACAAACAGGGCAAGATGTTTGTTTTCATCAGTCAGACAGGTAAAAAAGCACAGGTATATTACTAGCGTACCTACTTACTGAATGTTGTTCATGGGAAAATCAAAACCCTTACATAAATCAATCAAGCTTCATTTATTGGTTGTGGCAGAATTAAATGGAATGATTACAATAAGAGAATTCAGTTAACAACATTTGAAGATTACACAATAATACTGAAAGTGTTGTAATATTTTATAGGCTTTAGTTGCCACCGCGCAGACGAAGGACTAAATGCAATGTTGATTCTTTTTGAATGTTGTAGTCGGAAAGGGTACGGCCATCTTCAAGTTGCTTGCCAGCAAAGATGAGTCGCTGTTGATCAGGCGGGATTCCCTCCTTGTCTTGGATCTTCGCCTTCACATTCTCAATAGTGTCAGAGGGTTCAACTTCTAAAGTTATTGTTTTCCCAGTCAAAGTCTTAACAAATATCTGCATTCCACCTCTCAAACGGAGGACTAAATGCAATGTAGATTCTTTTTGAATGTTGTAATCTGATAATGTGCGGCCATCTTCCAGCTGCTTACCAGCAAAAATAAGCCTCTGCTGATCTGGGGGAATGCCTTCCTTATCTTGAATCTTAGCCTTCACATTCTCAATTGTGTCAGATGGCTCGACTTCAAGAGTGATAGTCTTGCCTGTGAGGGTCTTGACGAAGATCTGCATACCACCACGAAGTCGCAGGACAAGATGGAGTGTAGATTCTTTCTGGATGTTGTAATCAGAAAGGGTGCGGCCATCTTCTAACTGCTTACCAGCAAAGATAAGTCGCTGCTGGTCTGGGGGAATGCCTTCCTTATCTTGAATCTTAGCCTTCACATTCTCAATTGTGTCAGATGGCTCGACTTCAAGAGTAATAGTCTTGCCTGTGAGGGTTTTGACGAAGATCTGCATACCACCACGGAGACGCAAGACGAGATGGAGTGTAGATTCTTTCTGGATGTTGTAATCAGAAAGGGTGCGGCCATCTTCTAACTGCTTACCAGCAAAGATAAGTCGCTGCTGGTCTGGGGGAATGCCTTCCTTATCTTGAATTTTAGCCTTCACATTCTCAATAGTGTCTGATGGTTCGACTTCAAGAGTAATAGTCTTGCCTGTGAGGGTTTTGACGAAGATCTGCATACCACCACGAAGTCGCAAGACAAGATGGAGTGTAGATTCTTTCTGGATGTTGTAATCAGAAAGGGTGCGGCCATCTTCTAACTGCTTACCAGCAAAAATAAGCCTCTGCTGGTCTGGAGGAATGCCTTCTTTATCTTGAATCTTAGCCTTCACATTCTCAATAGTATCAGAAGGTTCTACTTCAAGTGTGATGGTTTTTCCAGTAAGGGTCTTGACAAAAATTTGCATGCCACCACGAAGACGAAGGACCAAATGTAATGTTGATTCTTTTTGGATATTGTAGTCGGAAAGAGTTCGGCCATCTTCTAGCTGTTTACCAGCGAAAATCAGTCGCTGCTGGTCAGGGGGAATACCTTCCTTGTCTTGAATTTTGGCTTTCACATTCTCAATAGTGTCAGAAGGTTCAACCTCAAGTGTGATGGTCTTACCTGTGAGAGTTTTAACGAAAATCTGCATGCCACCACGAAGACGCAGGACAAGATGAAGTGTGGACTCTTTTTGAATATTGTAGTCGGAGAGAGTGCGGCCATCTTCCAACTGCTTTCCGGCAAAGATCAGTCGCTGTTGGTCTGGGGGAATACCTTCTTTGTCCTGAATCTTTGCTTTGACATTTTCAATAGAATCAGAAGGCTCAACTTCAAGTGTTATTGTTTTACCAGTAAGTGTTTTAACAAATATTTGCATACCACCACGGAGACGCAATACAAGATGGAGTGTGGATTCCTTCTGAATGTTGTAATCTGATAGGGTGCGGCCATCTTCCAACTGCTTACCAGCAAAGATCAGTCGCTGCTGGTCTGGAGGAATGCCTTCCTTGTCTTGAATTTTGGCTTTAACATTCTCAATAGTATCGGAAGGTTCAACTTCAAGTGTGATGGTTTTCCCGGTAAGGGTCTTGACAAAGATTTGCATGCCACCCCGAAGACGCAATACGAGATGTAACGTTGATTCCTTTTGAATATTATAGTCAGACAATGTTCGTCCGTCTTCCAGTTGCTTTCCAGCAAAAATCAGACGCTGCTGATCTGGGGGAATACCTTCTTTGTCTTGGATCTTTGCCTTAACATTTTCGATGGTATCAGAAGGTTCTACTTCCAAAGTTATGGTTTTACCCGTCAAAGTTTTCACAAAAATCTGCATAATGATATCTGTAACAACGGAAAATTGGTGTGAAATAATGTTATGAGGACGTGAGTAACTGTGAATTTGTTTCTGATGCGCAATTGCAAAACAAAGACAAAGAACAAAGAAAGTTCTCGATCGACAAAATGGCGTCCTATCAAAGTATGACAAGTCACTCTCAAGTCTCATATTATAATAGAACCCGTAATATCAACAATAATTCGAAGATCACAACAGAAAATAACTTACTGTTTTATTCCTTATAGTAATTAATGACGAATTATAACAGCTTATATAGGTAAAATAAAAACACAAGACCACAATACAATAGTAACTTTTTCAAGCGAATCTATTTTTCAAATAACTCAAAAAATAAACGTCACTTGATTTATACCCAAGTTATTCCTGGCAACATTAAAGCAGTATTGACAACCGTAAGAAATAAATTATATTTGTAAAATGATTAATATATAACCACTATTCACGCTATATACAGTTGAGAAGTTACTGATTTGTATAATATGTAAATATTTAAATGTTAAATCTCTCACCATGCCTCTTTTTTATAATATTATTACAATGTCAGAAGACATAAGATTTTTTTACTTGTAACATTGGGATTAGTTGAGTGAAGTGAGAGTGTTGTGTGTTGTGTAACTTGTGTAACAATCTATCGATACTTTACGAATGCATTCAATCTAACATATTTTGACCTTGAGCTCGATCATCATTTTAGTGTTATGAAAACTGAAAAGTTAGTATTAAAAAGAAAATTTCATCATGACACCGCTCAGAACTAAAAATTGGTGGCCTAAAAAAATGGCCTCCGTTTTATGACAGACTTGAGCTAATTACCCAAATTTCTGTAATGCAAGTTTTTTTGCTCTATCACGTGAAAATTAGAGAATGGATTTTAATAATGCCACAGCCGCTTGTCTTAGGGTATCTTAACCCCATTGATCATAAAGCTTGGGAACTACTTTAGTTCCTCAAAAATCCGTTTTCAAGACTTATTCTATGCTTTATACATCATCAAACTAACCGGCAATGTAAAAATAGCACTTGTGTCTCAGACTTACTGTCCAATCAGTGGCGAAACTGCATCACCATCACCAGGGGCCTTTGCCTATGCAAGCATACTTTTTTTTTGTAAAATGTTGTTATTTGGGTCGGGGTTGTGGTCGGTGGCATTTTGTCAGCCTACCACTACCAACCTGGCCATAATTACGCTCCTGGATCCAATCCATCCAAAGTCAAGACATTATAACTGGAGGCACGAAAGTATAGCGATGACTGTTATTTTGCGCACTTGTAAAAAAGAAGACTTTCTATCAAAATTGGTTTCTGCGCACTCAAGGTCATAACTACACTTTCTTGCCTCGGACTATACCAAAATTCAGCTTCCGGACTTTTATTAAAAATAAATTTTACTGAATTACTTTTACTTTGACCGATGAATACGGGATTAAATGGTTTAATCAATCAATTCAATCGCATGTAAATGTCTCCTCACTAGAAATGTCACAAAAAGATCGAGTTTTTTTATCTGTCTCGGGGGCGTATCGTCGTAATGGATGGATGGAAATGGAATCGCGACGAAAACGGACGAAGAGCATTGACTGTAACTGACTCAAAAATATTGAAATCTATCTTGTTATGAGCTATTTTAATGGCTATTCGAATTAAAATGTATTGTGTGAAGTAAAATTATCTTACTACGGCAAGATCAGTGTGATTTCGACTCGTAAAACATTACAGAAGCTTTTAATTTTATTGTAAACAGATCATAAGACAAGTCGGTCTATTGAAGGATTGTGTTATATTTTGTATATTATTATTCAAAAACTCGATTGGACGTACGGTTTGATTCTTGTAAAGTATGAGTCATTGGTTTATTGAGATTTCTTTCATGTGAAGTGGTATAACACTGCGGTTTGAGTGTAAAAATGGCTGATTTAATTCGCGCTATGGGGGCTCCAATAGGACCCCCTGTGAAGGATAAGCTAGGTTCTCCATCCACTGAGTCAGAAGACGGTGGTGGAGATATTGCTGAGCTGACTGGAGACTTGGAAATTTATGAAGTAAATGGTCCTAGTACCAATGGTATGTTATTAATTTTTAGAATTTTCATTAAAATGTAGCTTAAGAAGTTTATTTATATTTTATACATATTATATGTATTTAGACTCCTGTAACGTGGATTTTAATTCCATAACTTTCTCAAAATCAATAACAATCAAGAAACATTTTAGTATTGATTTATTCTAGGTAGGTTCTAGTTTTACATGAATGAAAGTAAATCTTGGCTTATCTTATCATATTTTTCTAAATTTAACTTAGCATGAGTCACTTTGAAATAGTTAAATACCAAAATTTATATTAAATAGTTATTATGTTAAAAAGTGACACATGCTGGTTTTAATACAACCTTACAACTTCAAAATTTTCTCAGTATCATTACAGATTTCAAAACCAGTCAAATAATTTCCCAGAATAACAAATAATTCAGTAAAAGTTTATACTCTTGTTTGTGTGGTTATATGTTATGCTGTGGATTGTATCAAATTTGTTGGTTTATTAGGAGAGAGACAAGCAGTGCTGGCACCACCTGAGACAGAATGGTACCATGGGCGGCTGGACAGGTACACTGCAGAGGAGAGGCTCTGGAAAGCAGCCAATCTGGGCAGTTACTTAGGTAAGTCCCTTAGATATAGTAATATCTTAGGTGTACCCTTGTAATTCTTAAATTACAAGGGTACACACAATACAACAATGTTTCACTAATGATACTGGGCAAATTATTGTCCACCCATTTATGAATAAAATAATTAGTGTGTAAGATTCCTAATATTAATCACATACCTATAAAGTGTCACTAAATGACAACAGGAAACATGAAGAAATAACTGAAACCTTAATTAATAAAACTTTTAGGATACATACAACTCTTCCAACTTCCTTTATACAAGGTCAAATATTTTTCATTTATAATTAATTTAAAGATTTTATGAAAAACTCAAGAGGATGTAATGAGTAGAAGAAAAACGGGTATGAGGATATGTGTTTTTGTCTGGTACCTCACATGTGAAAGTGTTTAAAAGTACAAAATTTGGTGATATCACATTTTCCTTCTCATGTGATTATGTATTTAGAGAAAATGTCAGTTAATGCTGTTCAGAAAAGTAACACTAAAAGTAAATTAGATTACATCTACTGTATTACAACACATACCTTTGTATTCGCATTCATTTGTTATCTTTACAAAGAGACAATAGTCAGATTTCCCAGGCCAGGTACATAACATGTGTTCTTACATACTTTACTTAATAGATTTATTCCTCAGTGTGTTCCAATCATTTGCATAAATTATTTTCATGGAGTAATATTTTTTGTTAGTCAATTTTTATTCTTGGTTGTCTTATATTATGTCATAATAATTAATACATTATGATGACTCAGTAAAAAATAAGGAAAATAGATAAACTAATACTGATTTGGAAGTCACTTTAGGCAATAAATACACTTTGGCTTTAATTTAAACTTATATTGGTTTTCTTGCTTTATTTTGTGTAATTATTAGTAATAGGTAACATAATATATTTAAATTCTAGTCCGAGAGAGTGATAGAAAACCAGGATCATATGTGCTGAGTTATTTGGGCCGGACGGGGATCAATCATTTCAGGTAATTAATTGCAGTAGAAAGAAAAGTAAATTTTTTAGTTTTCTTTTTTATTGCAGTATGTCTAATATTTATAAATTATTGTTTGAATAGTTTATTAGCTAGTACTAAATACACTGTAGTGAACTGTATTAAGAACTATTACAATATTCATGTTTATTTTAAATAGAATTTTACATTTTATTGCTCAATGTTTCTTAAATTCTATGGGCAAGGTGCATGTTTCATTTCAACAAAATTATTTTGATAGGATTTAATTCAATTTAACAGAATAACTGCAGTTTGCGGCGATTATTACATTGGAGGTCGTCAGTTTGATTCTCTGACTGAGCTAGTAGGCTTCTATAGCCACTGTTCAGATTTGCTGAAAAGAGAGCGTCTAGTCGAGCCGGTGCCGCCTCCGGAACCCGTCAATGACAAGAAGGTATTCTTAACTCACTTTTGGAGGTATAAACTATCATTACATTCAACAGTTTGATTTCTGTACTGGTGATAAGGAAGTGGTTTTTGTTGTATGCGTGGAATTTTACTCACTAACATTATTAGTGAATTTAAAATTTGAACTTAACACTGTAATCCATTGATTAAACATTAGTGTAATTTGATAGTTACTTCATGATTTGAACTTATTAACAATGGGAAAAATACTTGTAAGTAAATGTTAGCCAATTTGCATATTTTTTGTTACATTTCTTTAATTTTGTTTACTCATTTTTATAGAGAGTGGTAGCCATCCTCCCAGTACACGAAGATGCCCGACACGGATGAGCTGACTTTCCAGAAAGGGGACATTTTCTTTGTCCACAATGACATGGGCGACGGCTGGCTATGGGTCACTGCACATAGGTGAGTAATAAAGCTAACAAATCTGTTGGATTTAGTTGATTATACAAATACTGATAAAGGCCTTGAGTTATCTTGCTGCCAGTGTTATTCTAACATTGATCTTATTTTATATTTTATTACGAAAGATGAAATTATATGGATTGGAATTTAAATTGATATTGATGGCATTATTATTTCATTGAATTTCTTTTTTCACCGAAAGCTTTGTCTTATTTACACAATATGTCAGTGCCGCAGTTTAGCATGCAATTGGCATACCGAACCAAAAAAAATAAAACTGAACATTTATAACCAAGACCAAACTGAATTTTGTAATAATGATACCCGTTCTAGAACTTGATACTATTATGGGAATTAACCGGATTAATAACACTTCTTAAATTTTGTTATTCATTAGAGGAATTTATTACATAGTCTTCATTACTTTTGTGCTTATTGTGTCTGGTGTAGTACATTGCGTTTATCGAAGTATCTCACCTTGAAGCTTCCGTTTCGCAAGCGCAATGAGAATAATTCTAAGGAAGGGCGGTAAATCGTGCGTTAACCTTACTGTTATCGTTACTAGGTCACCACAAACTAACTCATGTATAACATTTATTTGCACTGACTCATTGTCATTTTATTAGAATATCGTTTCGTTTGCGTGGAATGATATGGACGCGAACGAGCGAACGCGTAATATCTTATTTCCTGGTATTTTCGAAGAGTGAAAATATGCTTCATATTCTTCTTCAATATTACTATCTAATCTGTATTTGGTTTATATAATTTACTAGAAAACCATGAAAAGAAAAAATACTACTATGCAAAATTTTCCGACTGTCGACGATTCTGGATGGAGTATTAAAAAAATAGTATTTGATAATATAAGTCATAGTAGTTACAATATTTATAAAAAATATATATCTGGATCCTTATGATCTTTTATGATCACGTTGTTATTTATAATGTATGTAATATTGCAATAAAACCATACAATAATGATCTATAGTACTACACAATAACATACTCCACTTATGTAATTAAATGATCTTTCAAGTTGTGAAGAATCAGTAGTAAAGTATAGATATCTCTTTTCTCCTTTAGAACTGGGGAACAGGGAATGATCTTCAGGGAGCTAGTCGAGGATCTGGACCCGTCGATTGATCCGAACACCGTCTTCTCGTGGTTCCACCCCAACTGCACCAAGAGCGAGGCGGTGGATATGTTAGTCAAGGCCGGCCCCGGGAGCTTCCTCGTGCGGCCCTCGGATAACTCCCCTGGCGACTACTCCCTGTTCTTCCACATCAACAATCAGATCCAAAGGTTCCGGATAGAGAAGAAAGGCGTCCGGTATCTGATGGGTGGCCGTACGTTTGAATGCCTCGATGCTGTCATCAATAGATACAGGAAGGAGCAGATTGTCGAAGGGCATACTCTGGGACAACCGGTGAGTTTGATTGTATAGACTTGCATGCACTATGACGTGGTCTGAGGGCCTTAAACGAAACTATATTTATTTCAGCCCCTTATACACACGCTGTTAGAGCCGAAAAAATCTTTCCGTGATTTGTATTTCGCTATTCCAAATAGATTTGGTTTCTATCGTGTAGGTAATGGGTTATGTTTTGTATATTACCTCCTCATTGTGGAATCAACATCCCGCAGCGGTATTTCCGAACCGCTACGACTTTAAAATCTTCAAGAAACGAGCCTATACCTTCCTAAAAGGCCGGCAATGCATCCGCACTCCTTCTGGTGTAGCTGATGTCCATGGGGGGCGGTGTTCACTTACCATCAGGTGACCCCACTAGCACGTCTCGTCACGCCTTCGTACATTATAAAAAAAATGGCGTGCATTCTAATGAAAAGTTGAAAAAAAAAAACTATAAACCATTAATTACAGTTGCTTGAACTTTTCAGATTAGCTTTAATTAGTATGCAAATTTTGTCATAGTTTCTAAATAACCTACTTCAAGAACATTTGAGTCACGCACACACAAGCATGGCAAAAACAACATGTCATGTCACCGACGGAAAAATAATAACACTACGTTTTCCTCAGTTGATTGCGGAGGGCCATCAGATCGAGCCGCAGCAAAACGCGACCGGTGCGGCGGCCGAGAAGATATACGCCACACTCCGCGAGTGCCGCGACCAGATCGGCCTCAAGAAGATGAAGGGAATCAAACACCAGGGATACTTGAACAAGAAGTCGGATAAAGGGGCAAAGAAGTGGAAGGCCCTGTATTTCGTGCTGCTTCAAGAGGGCACCGATACGCATCTTTACTTTTACGACTCGCCGAAGAGGACGAAGCCTAAAGGGCTGATTGATCTGTCGTGCGCGTATCTTTATCAGGTAAGTGATGCGGTCAAAACTGGTTTAATTTAAAGCTGAATTCCGGAGCTGAAACCGTGGGACACGCTTCGGCATGATACCATGGCCTTGCAGAAGACCGGCACTAACGGAAAGAGGATTAAAACGTTGGCAGTGCACTTGTGACTCCACTGATGTTGCGGGTGGCTATCGGCGGCGGCAATCTCTTCGCTGATCCGTCTGCTCGTTTGCCACCTATCACATAAAAAAACCCACCTAGCGGAAATGTTCGTAATTTTTTGCTTGTTTGTCGATTTCTAGTAAGTTGTAATTAATCAGCGTAAATCAACTCCTTGTAAATAAGCTCTTTACCCTTTTACTTAATAACTTCGTCCAAGTGATTTGACAACAAGTATCTCCTCCACAACACTCAAGCATCATCTTCTTCACTTCAAGCTTTACTTCAACTTCATCATACAACACTCAAGCAAGTCTACTTAGCTCATACACAAGTTCAAATACTTATGTAGTCCGGCCATAATCCATCCACCATTCGATGGTCCTTCCTGTCATATGGACTGCATCGTGGGAGACGCCATCCCATTCTTCTTTTTCTTCTTCGTACGGGCTTTTCCGCAATCAGGCTACAGGTGAGCCCATTTCGCGTGCGGAGGGTGAAGTCGGCTGGTGTTCATTCCAACCAGCCAAGGACGCCATCCCATTGCGTACTTATATGTATACTCTAAACTGTAATTCGAGACCAAAAAATCTACGACAGATATGCCACTGTCAAATCTGTTAAAGTCACTTATGTCATTCTCAAGTGACGTTTTTAGGTTTCGCCAACCTTTTTGGCATTATTTTTCTTATTATGCAGACTAAACTGTCAAGTTTCCGTACATTGTTAAAATGTTGTGGGTAAATACCAAATGTTATTAACACCTGAAGTGTTACAAGCGCAATAACATCTTTGAAAAATAAAATTACGGATGATTAAGTTTTTTATTAAAGCGTCTTGTATTTACGTGAAAATAAGTTAATAAAATTATTTCTTTAAATTATACAATCAAAATTACCACTAAATAAATTATATCGGCTAGTGTATTTAGAAAAAAAGGTTATGGTACGATCATTTTATTGCAGTAGCAACATTGTAGTAGATTTTTTGGTCTCGAATTACAGTTTTGGGTATAGTGTGATGTATATTTCCGCAGGTGCACGAGTCGCTGTGGGAGCGCGAGTTCTGCTTCCAGCTGGTGGAGCGCGCGCTGCCGTGCCTGTCCACGCACACGTTCCTGGCGGCCAACACCGGCGCCGAGCAGCGCGCCTGGCTCGACGCGCTGCGCCCGCTGTGCGTGCCGCAGCAGGCGCGCCACCAGTGCAAGGTGAGGATGTAGTAGCCACCCCCACTAGGTGGACCGGCGTAGTGAGGGTCGCTGTGGGAGCGCCAGGTTTGCTTCCAGCTGGTGGAGCGCGCGCTGCCGTCCACGCACACGTTCCTGGCGGCCAACACCGGCTCCGAGCAGCGCGCGGTGGAATTGTGTCCAAACGAGCACTGCGAGTGTTCTCTTTTCGCTTTTGTGTTCGCGCGAAAAACCGACAGCCGATGGATCAACCGCGAGCAATACATGTAATGCTTGTAGTGCCGTCCACGTAGAATTCGTGTTACACTCGTCTAGACCCGTTTTTAAATGTGTAATGTTTTTTTGTGCAGGTGGCGCGCGTGGTGTGGCTGCGCGCGCTGCGCGTGCGCTGCCTGACGGCGCACCGCCTGCCCGCGCGCCTCGCGCCGCGCCCGCACCTGCGCCTCGCGCTCGGCGCCGCGCCCGTCGCGCGCACGCGCCCGAGGCCCTCGCCCGACCCGCACTGGGACGACGAGTTCGTGTTCGAGTGAGTCGCACGCACCTCACACACACACCTCCCGCACACGGCCCGCGGCCCTCGCCCGACCCGCACTGGGACGACGAGTTCGTGTTCGAGTGAGTCGCACACACCTCACACACACACCTCCCGCACACGGCCCGCGGCCCTCGCCCGGACCCGCACTGGGACGACGAGTTCGTGTTCGAGTGAGTCGCACGCACCCCACACACACACCTCCCGCACACGGCCCGCGGCCCTCGCCCGACCCGCACTGGGACGACGAGTTCGTGTTCGAGTGAGTCGCACACACCTCACACACACACCTCCCGCACACGGCCCGCGGCCCTCGCCCGACCCGCACTGGGACGACGAGTTCGTGTTCGAGTGAGTCGCACACACCTCACACACACACCTCCCGCACACGGCCCCGCGGCCCTCGCCCGACCCGCACTGGGACGACGAGTTCGTGTTCGAGTGAGTCGCACGCACCTCACGCACACACCTCCCGCACACGGCCCGCGGCCCTCGCCCGACCCGCACTGGGACGACGAGTTCGTGTTCGAGTGAGTCGCACACACCTCACACACACACCTCCCGCACACGGCCCGCGGCCCTCGCCCGACCCGCACTGGGACGACGAGTTCGTGTTCGAGTGAGTCGCACGCACCCCACACACACACCTCCCGCACACGGCCCGCGGCCCTCGCCCGACCGCACTGGGACGACGAGTTCGTGTTCGAGTGAGTCGCACGCACCCCACACACACACCTCCCGCACACGGCCCGCGGCACCACTGATTTGATTTTAAGAAAAAGGAACTTACGATTTTTTTGTCAAAATGTTGTTTTTTTTGTTATGCCAATCGGAAGAAGCAATCAATACAATCAACATTTCATACTTGTCATTTTTCCTTTGAGTATATAGCCACTGGAGATGCCATACCGGGCGTTTCCCCTCCGGCAAAGTACATTGGTCAACTTTCGGAACTGGTCAACTAAGTTATACAAAACTACTTGGATGTCGCTACATCGCCATTTTGCATCGCTCCGTGTCGCGTGACGTTTCTCTTAAAAATGGTGAATTGTGCAGTATTTTCATGTAAAAGGCGATCTGACAGCTAAAATTCGCAACAAGATCGCGTTTCCTATCATAAGTAATGACTTTTATTAATTATTAAATGTGTATTAAACTAGAAAATCTATTTTAATAAAAAACCGTTACGATACGTAAACGACAGAAAAATTTAATAATGATATCGTGGTATCGGTCCTAGTGATGGGACCAATTAAAATCAACTCGACATTTGAATGAATCATTCACTCACTGCAGTTAGTTTCAAAATCCGTTCTTTTCATTATATTTTGAATAAAATAGTATAGACGTATATTATAATATTAAAACTATTGTAAAGTGAATTAGAGAAATTACTGTCCTTTCTTCTGGTCATACGATGTTGGAATTTATTCTAAAAATAAAAAGAATTGGTGGCTATAAAATATTTCGAGGTAAAAGGAATAAAATATGTGGTCCGGGAGTATCATGCATGGTAACGGAGTATATAGTAAACCATAATTGGAGCTCGCTAATTTTAATATAGAAAAGTATACGAATGTTCGTTTATCCAATATTTCAAAAAAATTAGACCCCCAGAAATATATTCGACACGTGTACAATAAACTTATTCATTTTGAAAATCAATATAAATGCGTAATAATGCGGATTTTTTGTAATATTTCAATAACTCATTCTAATTAAAAATATATTGTTTCATTTACTCTCCCTTTGTTTGTCCAAATGTTTAACCCCAAACTAGCGCACATTTGTAATTTTTTACGTTTTAGTATGTATTGCACAACTTCACCATTTTTTAGGGTTCCGTAGTCTACTCGTCATGTCTGTCCGTCTGTCTGTCTGTCTGTCCTGGCTCGTTCTCCGCCGTTTCTGCACCGATTGCCACTGAAAATTGGTAAAGAGATGTATACTGATAATCCAAAAATTGGTTTTTAACATTATTGAAAAATAATTATTTTTCACCCCCCTTTCCATACAGCGAAAAGTTAATTCGAAAAATAAATTCGACTTACCCCATCGTCTGGTCGGTATCGTTAAAAAGGTATCTTTAAATACAACAAAAATTGCCTTGACATAATGTGGATCAAACCCCCCAGTTTCGAGATATATTAATACAAAGTTAAAATTAGAGCTTCCTCTCCCCCCCCCCCCCAACTTTTGAAATACTATTAAAATAATTCTGAAAAAAATATGCTCTATACCTCCAAGTAAGTACCTACGTACAGCCACACATCACAGTAAATACTGTCATACACATTAAGTTGAATATCAGTTGAGGAAATTTGACAGATTGTGGTAACCTGATGTGTGGCTGACTGTACTTTTAACGAAAACTTTAGCGGACTCTGTATCATACATAGTATTTTTAATACAACTTGACCAACTTATGACGTGCAGTTGCCCTAACTAAATGGTAATGTATGGAAATAACTACCTAACTTAACTATGAAAATAAGGTTTAAGGCCCATCTTTTGGATACGGAACACTTCATGTGCGTGTCCGACACGCTCTTGGCCGGTTTTATTTTACAAACTGACTAAATAAATATTTATTTATCTTCAATGTGCAGAATTTTACACTTACAATTTTATATATAAGTTCATTCACCAAACTGATTTGACTCATTCTTTGTGTCCCATCACTGTCTTTTTCGTATGTATGCTGCATAGTTACGTGAAATCTTTATTTGTGGCGTGTATTTTTTGATGTGTTAAATTTTTCTGTAGTGTGCGTTTATCGTGACAGCAAAATTTGTGACTGTTGAGTATAAAAATTTTTGGTGGTGTGCTGTACGTGTTTACCTCGTCCCCCGCAAAAAATGGTGAAAAAAATTGTTAGAAGCGCGGACGTTAGGGCATCTCCAGTGGCTGTCTGCTCTAAGCATTTTTCCGAAAAACTAATATTTAACGGGTTATACCACCAAATGTGTTTTTTTACTATGGAACGAAAATTAAATTGTTCTGGTACTCCAAGTCCGGCACAGATCCAGTCTTCTCATTTCAAAAGTTCTATTCTATGACTATTAAGATATCAAAATGTGAAAAAAACATTGCGAGGTAGGTGCCCATTTTTAAGTTATGATAGCCTAAAGTTAGGTACTTTTTTGCATATTTTCAAGTATTGTTGTGTACTATAATTGGTCTGGGAAATGAAATAATCAACTTATTACGGTACTTACTAAGTCCACTGTTTACTAATTACTTTTTTATATGTTTATAACGATTAACGACCACCACCAGGTGGACTTCATTGTGAATAGTCTCTCGCAAGGTAAGGTATTGCCACCTGGAGAGCTTCAGATTGACCATCAAACTAAGAGCCTTCTCTGGTGAAAGCTCCATATGCCGTTTACTCCTTTCTATGCATATGCTTGGACTTCTGGGATGTGCTCTGGGTGTCTCAAAAGATGAGCAACAATTTGCGCTAAATCTGTTTGACCACTCTGTTTCAAATTTTTTATCGTAGCACCGCACAATTCATCCGGCGACAATTATTATTTATTTAAAACCTCAATTCTTCTTCGTTTCTGTTGCGGACAAAGTTCTTCAAATGGTTTTCTGGGGGTAAAAGAACAAGAACGAGAAGGCATCTCTGGTGGTAGATTTTTCGTTTCTTCAATTTCAAGGACATCCTCTTCTCCCACAGCAAAAGATTTTGAAATAGGTAAAGTAATTGCACTGTCAAGCCAATCTTCATTTAACTTAATAAAATTGGCGAATGTGCGATTGGCTGCCAGCCATTTACCCTTTATATTGGAGCAAAATTTTTGACAATAGGTAAGTAGTTGCGCTCCATTTTCTTCAGTCAATTCGCCAGCTACTTTTTTCTTAAGTGTTTCAAATAATCCTCGACTATTTGATAAATCTTTCACTTCTTGCCTCAGAAGCATGAATAAATCCAAATTAGTATGTAAGGAATCCATAATAAGCACTTGGAAAATTAAATCAGGACAATACACGTAATTTCGTTCGAAAAATGTAATGTTTGCCTTAAAAATAATCTGCACTGTCTTTAGGTACTGCGAAGATTAGACTTATCTATTATTTTAAAACTACCCTCTTGATTTCTTGTAAATACTTAGTGTCAATTTCATAATGGGGAATCGTAAGGTAAATAAAAGCACTACAGTAGATTTAATAAGTACCGTAATTGGTTGATTATTTAATTTCCCAGAACAATTATAATGCACAACAATATATGAAAATATGCAAAAAAGTACCTAACTTTAGGCTATCATAACTTAAAAACGGGCACCTACCTTGCAATGTTTTTTCACATTTTGATATCTTAATAGTCATAGAATAGAACTTTTGAAACGAGAAGACTGGATCTGTGCCGGACTTGGAGTACCAGAACAATTTAGTTTTCGTTCCATAGTAAAAAAACACATTTGGTGGTATAACCCGTTAAATATTAGTTTTTCGGAAAAATGACAGGTATGAAATGTTGATTGTATTGATTGCTTCTTCCGATTGGCATAACAAAAAAACAACATTTTGACAAAAAAATCGTAAGTTCCTTTTTCTTAAAATCAAATCAGTGTGCGCGGCCCTCGCCCGACCCGCACTGGGACGACGAGTTCGTGTTCGAGGGAGTCGCACGCACCCCACACACACACCTCCCGCACACGGCCCGCGGCCCTCGCCCGACCCGCACTGGGACGACGAGTTCGTGTTCGAGTGAGTCGCACACACCTCACACACACACCTCCCGCACACGGCCCGCGGCCCTCGCCCCGACCCCGCACTGGGACGACGAGTTCGTGTTCGAGTGAGTCGCACGCACCTCACACACACACCTCCCGCACACGGCCCGCGGCCCTCGCCCGACCCGCACTGGGACGACGAGTTCGTGTTCGAGTGAGTCCCATGCACCTAACACACACCTCCCGCACACCGGCCCGCGGCCCTCGCCCGACCCGCACTGGGACGACGAGTTCGTGTTCGAGTGAGTCCCATGCACCTCACACACACCTCCCGCACACGGCCCGCGGCCCTCGCCCGACCCGCACTGGGACGACGAGTTCGTGTTCGAGTGAGTCCCATGCACCTCACACACACACCTCCCGCACACGGGCCCGCGGCCCTCGCCCGACCCGCACTGGGACGACGAGTTCGTGTTCGAGTGAGTCGCACGCACCCCACACACACACCTCCCGCACACGGCCCGCGGCCCTCGCCCGAACCCGCACTGGGACGACGAGTTCGTGTTCGAGTGAGTCGCACGCACCCCACACCACACACCTCCCGCACACGGCCCGCGGCCCTCGCCCGACCCGCACTGGGACGACGAGTTCGTGTTCGAGTGAGTCGCACGCACCTCACACACACACACCTCCCGCACACGGCCCGCGGCCCTCGCCCGACCCGCACTGGGACGACGAGTTCGTGTTCGAGTGAGTCGCACACACCTCACACACACATCTTTTTTTTTATGTGATAAGTAGGAGACGAGCAGGCGGATCACCTGATGGTAAGCAATGGGGTATGGGAAAAAAAACCAAACATGTCCTAAATCGAAAACCATTTCGAGGCATTTGTCTTTCATACCATATTTTATTGCTTTTAAAATTTAAAAGCATAAGATCAATGATATTTTCAATAAAATCGCGTTTGACCTTCATCTGACCCAAGGTCAGCAGAATTTTCAGTCATACTACACTAACAAGATAAAATAAATGCTACATTAGGCGACATCTACTGTGATTGACACTTAGTCTATCGGAAGAACCACCAATTGGCGCTAGTTGTAATACAATAAAACCTTACCAACCAGTTGACATTTATTTGAAAGGTGATATAAAATTGATTAGAGATACCTCTCTGTTTTTTGTTTTGCCGGAATGTTGTCAGACAGTGATGTGAAATTCCCCCGATTAAAAGGGATTTTGCCCACAAGTAACATTTTACATATAATTTATTTGCCACGATTTGGGGAAAAAAGCACGTGGTAACACTATTAATATGGTGTAGCGCACTTGTGACGTCACAAATACGCTTGAATTAAATGTTTAAAAATTAATTAAAACATAACTACTGTCTTGATTACAAAAATATTCAAATTGATTACTTGAAATAGTAAAAGGTATTGAAATAAAATATAAAAAAGATACCTAAAAATTAGTTCCCATACCCCATTGCCGCCGCCCATGGACACTTGCAACACCTGTGTTGTTACAAAGCCTTTTATCCCCACCCCGGGCCTCCGGTACCCTCAACTCACTCGGCGAAACACAGCACAGGGGCTGCTTCACGCCGGTTTTCTGTGAGGCAGTGGTATCATTCATGCCGAAGCGTGGCTCTTCCACAATTACATCTGCTGTGCTTGACGGTAATAAACGACTAAAATTTAACGGTGCATATATGTCCCAGCCGCGGCCGGATCGTATAATCCGCCGTATTACATTACGGCTAACTGTTACCAAAAACAGGACCGTTGAAATGCGGCGGATCAATGAAGAGCCGGTATATAGTAGAAACAATGTTCAGATAAAAGATCCGATCTTAGAATAATAACTCTATAGAAGGAGAGTCTCCATACTAGAGCTCTGTCAAAAATGAGACACAAAAAAATTCACGCAGCCCACTGCGCACCTTACTGACACAACTGACACCTTTGTAATGTTGCTAGTGAAAGTGCAGTTTCCCCGAAAACAGGGAAATAAATCGGACGCCTCAATAGTGATTTCTAGTGTGTCGTAAAATGTTGGTCGGTGTGGTATGAACATGTAATGTAAAGTTTATTTCGAGATAGATCTAATAGATACCTATGTTCACAAAAACTACGACATAAGCTAAGCACTAGGTATTATAGAAATTTAACGAACAATTTCGGTGGTACATACATATCACACAACCTTCAGGAAAACACATTTAATAATAGTGTTGGTTGGGGTAGGTAATGTTTTTATGTGGTATAAATAGAATATTATTAAACTGAAATGAATAGAAGAAAACAAAACGATTTTTTGTATAATTTATTCGAGCACTCGACATGATATTTCATACATTCGTCAATTACAAATACATATCTAATTCGGACTTCAATGTCGAGCGCACGAGAAATGCCCCTCAGTCGACTGTATGTCATAGTTACTTACATTAGGAAAATAAGTTAGCAATAATTGTTTTAAAAATTAATTAGCTTGATAAAGTCAGGAAAAATGGGAAAATATTTTTCTCAATTGGGCAACACTGAACATTGAAAATAAACGTTTCTATTTTGGATTAAAAAATTTACAAGATACAATGAAAATATTGAAAGCTTCCCTGTGAAAAGTGATAATATTATTCTTATTCTCCCTTTAATTTTTATTGTGAACGATCTAACCGCAACAACCGTCATAATTATTTTTTATTTCGGGAGGACACGTTCGAGTCGCCGTGACATTTGACACTAGAAGCGAGTGGGTACCGTGCGCCAATTAGGGTACCACCTACTTAAGCTGAAAGCTGAGCGGACGCATTAGGTTTTCCTATAGAAGTTATTATTCTAAGGATCGATCTAATACGCACTGGGACGACGAGTTCGTGTTCGAGTGAGTCGCACACACCTCACACACACATCCCGCACACGGCCCGCGGCCCTCGCCCGACCCGCACTGGGACGACGAGTTCGTGTTCGAGTGAGTCGCACACACCCACACACACACCTCCCGCACACGGCCCGCGGCCCTCGCCCGACCCGCACTGGGACGACGAGTTCGTGTCGAGTGAGTCGCACGCACCTCACGCACACACCTCCCGCACACGGCCCGCGGCCCTCGCCCGACCCGCACTGGGACGACGAGTTCGTGTTCGAGTGAGTCGCACACACCCCACACACACACACACACCTCCCGCACACGGCCCGCGGCCCTCGCCCGACCCGCACTGGGACGACGAGTTCGTGTTCGAGTGAGTCGCACGCACCTCACGCACACACCTCCCGCACACGGCCCGCGGCCCTCGCCCGACCCGCACTGGGACGACGAGTTCGTGTTCGAGTGAGTCGCACGCACCTCACGCACACACCTCCCGCACACGGCCCGCGGCCCTCGCCCGACCCGCATTGGGACGACGAGTTCGTGTTCGAGTGAGTCGCACACACCTCACACACACACCTTTTTTATGTGATAGGTAGGAGACGAGCAGGCGGATCACCTGATGGTAAGCAATTGCCGCCGCCCATGAACACTTGCAACACCTGTTTTAACCAGTCCCCCCCCGGGTGGGCCTCTGGCACCCCTCACTCACTCGGCGAAACACAGCACAGGGGCTGTTTCACGCCGGTTTTCTGTGAGGCAGTGGTCTGCACACTCCGGTCTTGCTGGTCCATTAATGCCGAAGCGTGGCTCTTCCACAATAACTATGCTTGACGGTAATAAACGACTAAATTTTACGGTGTATATCCGGCGGGATATATCCCAGCCGGATCGTATAATCCGCCGTATTACATTTCGGCTAGCTGTAACCAAAAACAGGACCGTTTTGAAATGCGGCGGATCAATGATGAGTCGGTATAAAGTAGAAACAATGTTCAGATAAAAGATCCGATCTAATAAACGTTTTTCTCTTTTTTTACAGTGATGTGCCTCCAGATGTAACTTCATTCACCATCACCGTTCATAATACTGGGAAGAGGGGAAAAGAATCTGAAGTAGTAGTATAATAAGCATAAGCTATCTAACTACTTAAATCAATGTTCTGTTTTTCCTGATCACTATAATCTGGACATCATTAAGGGAATAGTATACCGGCAGTCGACCAGGCAAACACTTGCCAATCCTAGACCTCATCGCCATTTTCCAGTCAGATGCGATAGTGGTCAAGTATTGGCCTGTAGTAAATAAATGGGTTCGTCCCCGCTCCTCAGTAAGCCGTCCATCGAGGAGCTGGTCGGAGTCCTTGGCGCATCATAGTGTCAATACACATCACACTACATCATGTGTCTCTCAACCCTCTAAGGCTGCCTGTCCTTTAAGCGGAGCGATGCGGCGGAGCGGAGAAACGGACAAATATTAGCCAATAGTATTTATTTATTTTAGCCAGTAGAATTTTTGTGTAATACTATTGGCTAATATTTCCGTTTCTCCGCTCCGCCGCATCGCTCCGCTTAAATGGACAGGCAGCCTTACGCCTGTCTTTTTTCCAGGTTGCCGAACCAACAATAGAACTATCGAACCTCGCAAACGGGGAGGAGATCGAAGAGTGGTACCCCCTCGCCGGCATGACGCCCATCGGCGAGTGGGGCTCGCTGCGTCTGCGCATCCGGTACATGCAGGAGTTGGTGATGCCTCGCGAGGAGTACAACCCGCTGAGACAGCTGCTGCTGGAGCCTGGGTTACCAGCTGTGAAGGCGCTGGCAGACCTGTGTCGCACTGACCGACAACCTCTGGCCACTTGTGAGTGTTTTAAGTATTTATGTAGCTGCGTCTGTGCTTATGGTACATGCAGGAGTTGGTGATGCCTCGCGAGGAGTACAACCCGCTGAGACAGCTGCTGCTTAATCCTGGGTTGCCAGCTGTGAAGGCGCTGGCAGACCTGTGTCGCACTGACCGACAACCTCTGGCCACTTGTGAGTGTTTCCAGTATTACTACGCTGTCTGTGCTTGTGGTACATGCAGGAGTTGGTGATGCCTCGCGAGGAGTACAACCCGCTGAGACAGCTGCTGCTGGAGCCTGGGTTACCAGCTGTGAAGGCGCTGGCAGACCTGTGTCGCACTGACCGACAACCTCTGGCCACTTGTGAGTGTTTTAAGTATTTATGTAGCGTGTCTGTGCTTATGGCACATGCAGGAGGTGGTGATGCCTCGCGAGGAGTACAACCCGCTGAGACAGCTGCTGCTGGAGCCTGGGTTACCAGCTGTGAAGGCGCTGGCAGACCTGTGTCGCACTGACCGACAACCTCTGGCCACTTGTGAGTGTTTTAAGTATTTATGTAGCTGCGTCTGCGCATCCGGTACATGCAGGAGTTGGTGATGCCTCGCGAGGAGTACAACCCGCTGAGACAGCTGCTGCTGGAGCCTGGGTTACCAGCTGTGAAGGCGCTGGCAGACCTGTGTCGCACTGACCGACAACCTCTGGCCACTTGTGAGTGTTTGGAGTATTGACATATATGACATGACTGAAAAGGCGGTGGATGATACGATGACGAAAAGACAGGGACACTAACCTAAGAATAGGGCAGGCAGATGATTTATTTCATTATTGTTAGTATGACTCTTGTTGAAGATTCATTCATTAATTCCGTGATAGTTATTTCCATAGTAACTAATTTAAGATCTCTGGTGTCATGCGCTAATCCGATATGGCGTAAGACAATTTAAAAAGGAGTTGTCCCAAAATGTATGGAGTTTCGGCGTGGTATATGTACCCTATACCAAAATATAGAGAATTATTTGAAGAATAGTTTTTGACTATCCAATTTCTCTATTGTAGCGTAGTTTTTTGGAAGGAACAATTTATTTGAACAAAGGATTGCAACACAACAAAATGGTTGTCAATGTTGGTTACCTATTGATTGACATTACGAATTCGATGACGTTTGACGTTCGTCAGTCTGTCTGACGGTTGACGGAACAAACCACAGTTGTTTTTTTTTGTCTTTGGTCACCGTCGTCTCACGCGTCTTGTCTTTGGTAAAGATTGAAAAATGGTCATCTTTTTAATTTTATAACCAGAAAACTGTGTATTATATGGAATTCAAATGGAATGGAATTCATTGTATTTTTTTCGTAATAAGCAATTTTTTCCCGTTTTTAATGTAGCGTACCCAACCCAACCCAGACCCAACCTATAATGGGACAACTCCTTTACTAAATCTTGACATATGCAAGAGGACCTTAGTTGACTCACAAGTCACACGGAAACTCGCTTGAAACCATTTACCTCAGTTAGCTACATTTATTAGTTGGTAATTTCAGTTGACTTGATGAACATATTTGTCTCCAGCCATACTCCACGCGTTCACGGAGTGCGGGCGCGGCGCGGAATTAGCTCGGGAGCTGGTGGGCGCGGAGCTGGCGCGCGAGCCCGACCCGCGCGCCATGTTCCGCGCCGCGTCGCTCGCCACCGCCGTCGTGGACGAGTTCATGCACCACCAGTGCAAGCCCTTCCTGCAGGTATAACCATCAAGAAGAAAGTCAAATACAAATACAATTTTTTTTAGCCTGTTCGGTATCAATCTCCTTGGACAAAGGCCTCCCCTAAGACTTCCGCTCTGGCGCCTATTCGCTACCGTTATTTCCCAGTCCCGGAAGTGATGATCCAAATCGTCACGCCATCTTTTCTTAGGCCTGCTTCTTGGGCGACGGCCATCTGCAGGCTGCCACTGCGTGACGATTTTGGTCCATCTCTCCGAGTGCATTCTGCAAATACAAAATAGAAAACATTTATTTGTACAACCGCGACATCATAGGTGGCGCTTTCTAGCGCCGAACAATCCGGATCAGTCCTCCTGTACCAGTCGTGCGCGAATTCCCGCAGCCTATAGCGCAGTTCGCCTCCAGACAAAGATGGGGAACCGAGCCGGTCCGAATCCGTCAACAACAATCCCTTCAAGCTTGTCCATTTTACTAGTCGTGACAACGGATGTTTGTGGAACTAACTGAATTTCCATGTTTTAACAGTGGCACATAACATTATGGTAAGCCGCAGTGGCGCTATAATTTTTTTCACGACATAATTGACACATTATACGACAGTACATTTTGTTATTCACAGGCGGCTATCGCCGAGACGGTGCAGAAGCTTATTGACGCGAAGCAGTCGGCCGAGCTGAACCCGACCAAGATGGACTCCCCGGAAGACGCCTGCAACAACGCAGAGTTTCTGCTTATGATTCTGATCAGGTAAGACACCTTCATTTTCATACTGATACTACTCCCCTATCCTACCCTGCAAGCGGAAACAGAGCTTTTCTCCAAAGGTTAACGTTCGTCCTTATTTCGTTGCGCATAATGCATAATATCCATTGTTCGGGATGTAATGAACTTTTTTTTTTGTTTGTTTTTATATATAGAAGGCAAACGAGCAAGCGGGTCACCTGATGGTAAGTGATCACGGCCGCCCATGGACATCAGCTACACCAGAAGGAGTGCGGATCCTTTCATCCATTCCAGAATAATCTTAACTTTGTCGATAGAACTCTCCTGCTTTTAATCTGTGCGTGAAATTTCAAGCTGTTCTCACACGGGAGGTGAAAAGAAGTTTCTCGATTTGAGAGACTATGGAGAACGCCTGTTAAAATCAAACGGGCGCTATCGCGTGTGAAGAATCCGCTACATGGCACTGCACTTGTGTTACAGACATCAGACAACAGAGAATACTACCCGTGCGGATAAACGCTGGGATTAGAAATGGCGGCGCAACTATTCCACCTCTCGCTCGCACACTATTTGCGTCTATACTCGCACACGTGGGTACAGACTGACAAAAAAAAGCTGCGTTTTAATAAAAAATTGTGAGCTAGTTTTTCCGTGGTTTTGAACTTTCGTTAGTCTTGTCATATTTTGTTAGAAAGGTTTTGAGGAAAGGATTATTCCTCATTACTATAGGGTATGTATGTACACCACGGGCGAAGGCCGGGCGGACCGCTAATAAATGTGTATTTTTGTGAGAACAAATTCGTTTATAAATGCGATAATTATAAATTATTATTTGTTTATAACAATTCTTTTTAGAAAAAGAATTGGGTATTTGACTAATTTTTTTTTATGTGTTTAATCAAAAGACGCCTCAAATTTAAGAAACATCGTTGAAAGAATCACTTGATTCTCATTTGAATTACCTGAGATATCACAACTTTAAGAGCACATATTTTGGGCAAGCCCAAAACGCTCTATACAATGGCTATTGTATTGTGACTCACCAACGCAAACTCTTGTATGCGCGTCTGTAAATTTTGTATGGTAGCTATATCAAATGTTTCGTTTAGTAAATGGTTTTAAATAAAGTTGGTGGAAAATGAACGGGTAGTTCAATGATATATTATTATTTTTTAATTTTATACTTAAAAATGGACTTGCCTATGAAACTTTGAATGCTCACAAAACCAGCTATACGATACATTTTTAACTGAAAATTTGGCCATTGGTTGTTATTACCAATATTTTAATAGATATCAATATTTTTTAACTAAACGAGATTAGTCAATACCCAATTTATCGCAATCTGAATTATTTTCATAGATTTTTTACATAAATACAGTAAAAATACTACTTACAAATAATAAACCTATAAAACATACTTATATTAGTTGAAATAATACAATAACAAAACATTTCAATGCTCACGATATTTACTACGATTTTTCAGTTTACTTTATATTATAATTATATTAATACTTAGTATGCTGACGGTACTACCTCGTCCGGTCCGCCATTCTAACCCAGCGTTTTATCCGCACGGGTAGTATATACAGTTGAGAAGTTGCTGATTTATATAATATGTCATATTTAAATGTTATCTCTAACCATGCCTTTTTTTATAATAATATTACAATGTACATAGAATAAGAATTTTTTTTACTTGAACATTGGATTAGTTGAGTGAAGTGAGAGTGTTGTGTGTTGTGTAACTTGTGTAACAATCTATCGATACTTTACGAATGCATTCATCTACATATTTTGACCTTGAGCTCGATCATCATTTTAGTGTTATGAAAACTGAAAAGTTAGTATTAAAAAGAAATTCATCATGACACCACTCAAGCCTAAAAATTGGTGGCCTAAATAAAAAAAATGTCCTCCGTTATTTGACGACTTGAGCTAATTACCCTTTATGTCAAATCTTCACATTATTATTATGACATAATACAAATAAGCTAGCAAGCAAACTATTACAGTTTTACACGCAGGATGTATTGTACATACATGCATGTTTTAATTACTTATATTTAAATATCCTCGCGTTCAAGCCCGTTCATAAAATGAAACTTTAACACATAACTGTAATTAAGTTTTTTTGCTCTATCACGTGAAAATTAGAGAATGGATTTTAATAATGCCACAGCCGCTTGTCTTAGGGTATCTTAACCCCATTGATCATAAAGCTTGGGAACTACGTTAGTTCCTCAAAAATCCGTTTTCAAGACTTACTCTATGCTTTATTACATCTTCAAACTAACCTTTCTTTTTAGGAAAAAAGAATTTAATCGCAATCTGAATTATTTTCATAGATTTTTTACATACCTAAATACAGTAAAAAATACTACTTACAAAATAATAACACCTTAAAACGTACCTACTTATATATTATTTGATAACAAAACATTTTCAATGCTAACGATATTTTCTACGATTTTTCAGTTTACTTATATTTAATTATAATTTTACGTACCTACTTAGTATGCTGACGGTACCGACTCGTCGGTCCGCCATTTCTAATCCCAGCGTTTATCCGCACGGGTAGTAATTAAATGTTATTGTCAACAGATTACCTTGTCAATTTTCACGTCGCCTGAGGCGTGCCCGCGGCCCGTGCGCTACCTGTGCGGCTGCTGCAGAGAGCCGCCGTGGCCAAGTGGCCCAACGAGAGATTTGTGCGCACCAGAGTTGTATCAGGTAAAGTGTTTATGATATTAAACTGCCTAAAGGAAACACATCAGGTTATCACCTTCTGTGTTTTTTTAAGCTTAAAGCTTAAATAAAGTCGTGAAATTATTCATAAGAAACTTACGGAGTTACATAGTATTATGACCAATAGTGCTACTATATTTACATGACTTTCTTGATGCATTATACAGTGTGAGTCTTTATAAATTGCACATAATGATAGCAGGGATACTTTGCTCGATATTATCGACGAGAAAAATAAAAAAAAAAACATAATCAGAATATTTTTAAACGATCAATCTCAATGAAATAAAAAATAAAATACTTATTAGAAATAACAGAGCGTTATCAAAGTGAAAAATGAGGACAAAATCATCATCACAAAGCAATAATTTTCTTTAATAATTGTATACTTACAAAAAAAAATTGATAAGTTAATATTTTTTATTATGTTTTCCGTCGATAAAATGAATAATAGTGTCCCTAAATAAAATATGTGCACCTTATAAAAACTCACACTGTATGTTCGTACGGGCAGGCTTCATCTTCCTGCGGCTGATCTGCCCGGCGCTGGTGGAGCCGCGCGCGTGGGGGCTGGTGGGCGCGGCGCCGCCGCCGCACGCGCAGCGCTCGCTGCTCATGGTGGCCAAGTGCCTGCAGAACCTCGCCAACCTCATCGAGTTCGGCGCCAAGGTACTGACCAGAACGATTGAGGTGACATTAAAGGGCCCCATATACGGTACGATCCGTCGCTTCAGACCGATCGAAACGACGAATCGGTAGTGTACGAGTATATCAAGATCGTTAACGATTTCCTTCATCCAAGACGATTTCGGAAATAGTATATAATACCGTGGAGCATCGTAACGATGTTCCACGTATTTTTATTATTTTTTTTTTATGAGAAGAGGGGCAGAACGAACATACGAGGATCACCTGATGGTAAGTGATTACCGCCGCCCATGTGGACACACACCAAGCGTCGCAAATGCGCTGCCGACCTTTTAAGAAGGAATACGCTTGCTTTTTGAAGGTTTGTAGGTCGTATCGGTTCGGAAATACCGCTGGTGACAGTTCATTCAGTATTATTTTCACTTTATTTCAAATAAATAAATGATCGATCGTTACGACCAATCGTTTCGTGTATGAGCGTCATATGCGATGCGATCAATCGTCAAGATTTTCATCAGATCGATCGTCCAGACGAAGGCTGCCTGTCCATTTAAGCGGAGCGATGCGGCGGAGCGGAGAAACGGACAAATATAGCCAATAGTATTACACAAAAATTCTACTGGCTAAAATAAATAAATACTATTGGCTAATATTTGTCCGTTCTCCGCTCCGCCGCATCGCTCCGCTTAAATGGACAGGCAGCCGAATCGTACCGTATATGGGCCCCTTTAGGCGACACCGTGTCGAATCTAGCGACACGAAGTGACTTAACTTTCGAGATAATTAAGCTTTTGATGTAGAAAGAAAATATTTATATTGTTTGTTCTTTTATGTGCCTGTTAACCTCGTATTTGGATCTCATGGCCGCTTACCATCAGGCGGAGAGAGGTCATCTTGATTGTCCATATAAAAAAAAAAATACACTCGGCGTCAAAAAAATCGCACCTCTGCGTAGTTTTCATACTAACGCGCTCATATCACGGCTTCGTTATAAAAAAGTAAAACATTTGATTGCAATATTTTTTACGTAACATGGTTTTTTTATATGCTCGTCTGTTAATCATGCTTCTTAATTAGTCGTGAAAACTTCCTAATTTTCCCAAAAAACATAAAAAATTAAATCAATTTTATGTTCCATACAATGTTCTATGGAGCTGAAAAACTGATTTACTTTTTAATTTTTTTGGATGAATCAAGTAAATTCCATGGATGATGAAAATGTGGATTAAAAGACGAGCATATATGGTATGTCACCTTAAAAATATTGTAATAAAAATGTTTTACTTTTTAATATACGAAGCTGTGATATGAGGCGCGTTAGTATGAAAACTACGCAGATGTGCGACTTTTTTTGGCGCCGAGAGTATAATGATATTTACTAAGAGCAACCAAAACCAGATTCAATAATCTGGTACCAATCCATCATCCATCATCATCTGTACCAATGTACATCTGCCTTTTTGTTTTAGGAACCATACATGGAAGTAGTGAATCCGTTCATACTGAAAAATAAGGAGCGTATGGTCGTATTCTTGGATCAGTTGAGTAACGTGCCGGACCCAGGGAACCCGCCGCCTAATTCCAACAACAACTTCGATATAGGTAATCGCCAATCGTATTATTTAATATACTCTAAACTGGAATTCAAGACCAAAAAATCTACGACAGATACCTCACTGTCAAATCTGTTAATGTCACTTAATTATGTCATTTTTAAGTGACGTTTTTAGGTTTCGTCAACCTTTTTGGCATTATTTTTCTTATTAAGCAGACTAAAATGTCAAGTTTCCATATATTGTTAAAGTTGTAAGTAGATACCAAATGTTATTAACAGAAGAAAAAGGGTCAGATGGTGTGGTCTCAGCACGAATGGAGTATTCTGACTGCCTCACAAATATCATTTTCATCAGCCTGTATATTGATCCAAATAGTAGTGACGGCCTCAATGGCGCAGTCGCTAAAGTGTTCGCCCGAAGCGCAAAATATCCCGGGTTCGATTCCCGGTCTAGTCAATTTAGGAAACTAAATTAATAACTAAATTTAGGAAACTAAATTTAATTTAATTTAACGCCCCTAGTTAATAATCGTCATCAGGTACTCATAGTACAAGGGTTACCCTAGTTTGAGACCAGGTTGATTGGTGTGATTGTCTGGCGCATTTATTTATATATTAAATCTTCTCCATGCTATGCTCTAAACATTTTAAAACATGTTTTTTGTTTTTTTTTTTATTAATTAGCTTTGTTGTTTTTTGGTTTTTCTGTTGTATTATTTCATGTTTGTGTCATTCATTCGTTCATTTATATATGTGACTCAAGGTCCAAACTGAAAACAGCGCTGCAGTGGCTTCAATGAAGCAGCTGCAGCATATGCTGAGTTTGGACCTTATTGACCACCTATCTGTCTATATATGTAAGCACGTAATGTTTCTTTCTGTTCTCGTATGTACCTACTTCTTATTATGTATTCTGTGTCTTACTACTGTTGTGTTGTATCTCTGTGGTCATAAATGTTTTACTTACTTACTCTACCTCAGCAAAAGAACTGGCGACTCTCCACCACATCTGCGTGTCGCACCTCAGCGAGCTGCAGCCGCTGGCCAAGACGCAGCCCGCCATCAGGAAGCTCGTCACCGTCACCGAGATGCTCACTAAGCACAAGCACAAGTACCTCGAGATGATCAGATAGGGTACGCCTAACACAGGTAACTGGATTTACTATACTCAAAACTGGAATTCAAGACCAAAAAATCTACGATAGATGCGTCACTGTCAAATCTGTTAAAGTCACTTATGTCACGTTTTTAGGTTTCGCCAACCTTTTTGGCATTCTTTTTCTTATTATGCAGACTAAACTGTCAAGTGTCCATACATTGTTAAAATTTTGTAGGTAGATACCAAATGTTATTAACACCTGAAGTGTTATAAGCGCATTACCATCTTTGAAAACTAAAATTGCGGATGGTTAAGTTTTTATTAAAGGGTCTTGTATTTACGTGAAAAAAAAGTAAATAAAATATTTTTTTTAAATTTTAGAATCAAAATTACCAATAAATAAATTACATCAGCGAGTGTTTTTAGAAAAAGGGGTATACTAATGGTACGATCATTTTATTGCAGTAGCAACATTGTAGTAGATTATTTGGTCTCGAATTCCAGTTTTGGGTATAATTTGGGTAGATTTACTCATACTCGGTCAGATTTAGGTGTGCAATAGGGGCCATCGCGTGTGAAAAATCCGCTATACTCTGATTTTTAATCATATGGAGAAAACTGACAGAGGCAAATGTCAAGTTTCTATACATTTTAACATTTTGCAGTGATAATGTATGCGGATGACACATTGACATCTGTCAGTATACTCCACGTGATTAAAAATCAGAGTTTAGATAGCGTACCTACTTTGGTTATTTTTTATGTAAGATGTCAATATGTCACTAAACAACCAATGATGTCGAAGTTGGACCTCAGTTCTGAAGTACGCCATCTAGCCGATTACTCACACGCATTCACAATTATAGTTGGTAAAACACGTAGTATAAGGGTACTAAATGTTTGCAGATACACGGGATCATGTTTATTTTTCATTTTATTAATCACGAAAATCTATTTCAGGGTAACACGCCGTAACTCGGAAAGCGGCTATGCAATAGACCATAAGTTCCAGTGTAGGAATAAGTTGTATCTTTATTCGTACACGCGTAGTCATTGTTAGCTTTAGCAATTTATTTACGTTATTTTGCGATCACTATTATTTTCTTGCTTCCTCGTGCCAAAATTCTTGGGCGTTTAAATCTACACTGGCTTACAATCAGTAAGAATACTTTAATCACAGAAATAGCACTGCTATGGTATTTCCATCTCCTTGTAGTAGTAAGAAAATCACAAGCAACAAAATTATTTAAATTCCACACTTAAATAATGATTAGAATGTAATGTTTCAATTTTAATATTCAGGTATATTTATCGTTTGACTGATTTAAATGCCCTTGGTAAAAGCAAACCTTATTTAATCAATAATTACAATATTACTACATATATGATTTAGTTACTGAACTGCCTATTAATTATTTTATTTTAGTAAGAGCTCTCTAGTATTGTAAGACATATTTATTATTCAACACAATTAAACGTTTAGGTGCGATATATCGAGCATTTATTTTATTTTAGTGACGTTATGAAATATAAGAAGTTAGACGTGCTAGAAATTGTAATTGATAATGATACGAAATGTAACGATGAAAACATCGTGGTATTTGTAAGATACTTTATGGGATGCAATTCCTTTGTTTAAGTAGGTGGCAGATACAGCATCACGTAGGCCTAATAAAGTACATTACGCATTTGGAAATGATTTAATTTTAACTAGTCTGTTATGGGATTATTTTACAGCGAAATAACGTGCCCTTGACGGGCAGAAGAATTCACTTTTAAATTGACAACATACGTATATTTTAGGGATATTATCGTAAGCAAGTTTAACTTTGCAGGCGGGACGGTTCAGACATTTTGTCCGCGATGTTATAAAGACAGGGTCTGCCCGTCGAACCACACATTCAATTAACACCCGACAAAGTACCCAGCACTAAAACATTTGATGGATTTATTGATTATTGTTACTAACATTACAGTATACAAAATAATTACTGTTATTAAATTTTTACGCACTAGTCGCAAAATACGTCGCTATGTTTTGGCAAAAAATTATGATCATCCGGTTGATCGAATCGTGAAATGATTCTTCCAGAGGTATTGAAAAGTCGCGGGTCCATATGAGGTGCTTTAATTGTGTCGTGATGGTGTTCTTAACATTTACATTACCAGCGGCCCGCGGTAATTCTGATTTCCCTCGAGGAAAGATGACTGGAATTGCTTTATGTTAAAATTAAATATTGTGTAACGGTTTTATTCTAAGTATTCTATGTACTCCTTTATTGTATTGTGTATTTCTTATTTAGCCGTTTAAGACCAAGATGTGGTCTTCACAGGTGAGTTGTGTTGGGAGAGAGGCAGAAGAGTAGAATATTGCTCTCTCGGCTTAAAACGACTATTTCGGATTTAGGTGTGCATTTATTGACGATCATAGCATGGACATACCGACGGCACTTATAAATGGATTTTTTTATGTGATAGATGGTACACGAGCAGACGGTCATAGTAAGCGGTTGGTACCGCCCATAGACACTAGCAACTCCAGCGGGTTCGAAAAGTTTTCATACTAATTATAATTAAATTGCGCACAAATGCAGTAACGCCCATACAGCTAATCTGTGAAGGCACGTGACAGTCGAGTTAGGGTACTGCTAAATGTTTAAGGCGTAGTTTTAGGGTATCGTTTCGACCATCACAGGTAAGACACCAAAAATGAACTAGTAAAATATTATGAATGTGATAGACATGGTTAGAAGAATGGTGTTCTTTACCACAATTTAAATCTTTTAAATGTGACGTGGCACTTAAAATTACTCTAGTGCACCTCAACTGTATTTATTGATTCTCTGTGATAATTATTATTGACTATTTCTTTCATTTCAATTATTGCATTTTTGTTTCTGTGATCTTATTGATTTATATTTGGTGTTGTCATAACATTCTATCAGTTACTAAAATGTTTCAAATAAATATACAAGTAAAGATATTGTTATAAATCAGGATGGAAAATCACGAGATATACATATATTTTGCTTATTTACGGTTTATTTTGCGATATTTTAAACGTTAATACAAGAGTTCATATGTCTTGTGCCATATGCTGTACTTATATACTGGTAATTAAATCACATGCGCTTTTAAAATCACAAGCCACTTATTTTGGTTTTTATTTATACTTAACTTCAGTGGGCATTATTTATAGTTTTATGATAATGCAACATGTATTTTAAGTTTTATTTAAGTTACATCTATATTATTAAGTACCTAACTTCGCAGTGGGTTCATATTTTAATTAAAAAAGGTATCAAAAGTGGTTGGAAACTTGAACATTTCGGTATCGGCACCTATCCATTCATGTAAACAACGTGCAAAGTATTTATTAAATAAAAGAAGTTGTAATAGATATTTGAGTAGATGGATGTTGGCTGATTAGAAGGTTTAGATGATGTAACTCTTTATTCTGTTTGGAAGTAAAAATAAATCTCGAAATTTAAATTCTTTAGTCTGCTGACCCAAGAATTTAATTCGCGAGTGGGAGCCAGACGAGCCCTAAATTGTGAAGTAATGGCTAACCATTAATATAAAAAGCGTGGCCTTGCGCGTCACATCTATCTTTATTAGTTCAACACTGTAATATGTTTCTATTTTATTTCTCTATAATTTAGGATTGTTGTGACAGTCAAGTTTGTCCATTATTCGAAGAATCACAATCCTTCAGATTTGCTCTCCGACAAATTTATTTCCCACATGGTTACAAGTGGTTTTCATTATTATACATTTATTATAATAACACAAAAAATATATAACCAGCTCGAATATTACAATTTGATTCCAATGAATATAAATTTCTATTTGAATAAAAAATGTTATAAGAAGAAATAATTTATTAGTTGAATTTTTTTTTCCGTAATATGGCGCGGTTTTTTATATTCTTGGTGAGCCTTTAGACGCATGAATGCATCGAATATGTAATGACGTTCATTTATTTATTTAGACTTAGCTTGTAGGATTAGTGGATGTGTCATTGCTGTATCCATGTGTGTTATTTAGCTTATGATAGGGACAATGTCTAGACTGATTTACGCTCCAATTAGAAGTGTTAGTATATTATATTGTATGCACTAGATTTTCCACGAAATTGTAACAAGAGGTGATAATATTGCAATATTCGGCCCTTTTTAATATAAAAATTTTGATACTAAAATTCAGAGATTATATCAATAGAATCTTATACTGTTAACATTTTGAAACATTTTACAGTAATTTTATTTAACTCCTTCAAGATAGGTAAGGTGACTGTATTTGGAATTGTGTATTTAGTAACAGTTTAACTGTATTTTTTTTGATATTGTTTGCATAATAGTATTTATCATATAACTCATGTGTGAGGAGATAATATTTACAATGATTTCAATGCAATATTGTGTTTAATTTTTAGTATTTTTACCTACCTAGTTGGTTTACCAAGCACAGATTTTTTTATGGTATGCACTTGTTGATATCTGCAATTCCAGGCAGAATTTGTTACATACAGTAGTATTTAATTATCCAACACTTATGCTTTTAACTTCCTAATTATTATAACAAGTATTATTTTGATTTGTTTTCAAACTACTGATGTTACATTTTTTTGTTTCAATATGATAAGTAACAATTAGAATTAAACTAGATTTTGACTGTTTTGTAATCTCTTTATATTCTATCCCTTAGTGTGTACTGTTTTCTATTAAATTTTTATCTGTGCTAGATCCAGTCTCATATAAAATAAAAGTATAGAAATTAAAAGTGTTTTACTTTTCACATACCTACCTATTAATGTAAAATTATTTTTTGTAAGTGAACTAACATTTGACTTGACTACAATAAGGGTTGGTTTATTTACTTTATTTAGATCTTAGGTCAACATACCTACTGAATTTTTTCGGAATATGATTTAACTATTTAGAGAAATGAATACCTTACTCTTACTTTTCTTTGAAGAAATACAAAATGAGGTTTTTACTCATAAACATTTTCATTGGTTAAATACAATATTATTATTAATTATTGCAATTACAAATTAAAACTCATAAAGTTAATAGAAAAAAATGCAAAAATCTGATTTATTCATAAGAAGCTATATTATATCAATATTATGTTAGAAATAGAATGGAAAATGCCATAATTATGCAACAAACTGCGACATAGGGGGATTTCCGTTCTCCAATTCTTGCACACTTCCAAAATGTTCCGAGCAACCTGGAAATAAAAGCATAACATCATTATAATAATGTAGAGGCCACACAGTATCCAACTTCCTCGACTGATAAAGAGCAAAAAAGGGCAGCTCAGTAATTACTAGACTCTTTAAATCCTTGATCATGGTCTAATTTTACCCCAGGCTGCATAGTGACAGCTTTAAACACAACTGGGAACTGCCTGCTTAGAGGGAGACATCATATCTAAATGCTTGTTTCTAAGGCAATTCATGAGGGAAAAGTTGGTTAATAAATAATAATTTTGACAGATATATGTACCAAAAGATAAAGAATTGGTAATTGTTAAGAAAGTATGACCTTTATCCAGAAGTGGTCTGCAACAGCTAATGATGAAGAATAAAAACCTGTGTAAAGGATTTTTGGTCAAGTCAATAGGTCAAGTTAACTAAATGAAGTAAAGGCATACAAACCCAGTTTTGTTTCTATCCATAATACTTGGAAAGAATGATCTCAGGTATGCACAAGTGCAGATCATCAATAATATTACAGATAACAAACTTTGGAAATTGAAAATTGCACTCTGAAAAATAGAAAAGTCACAATAATTAAAAAAAGGTTGAATTTTTAACAATATCTAAACAGGATTAATTTTATGTAGGAAAAGAATCTAATACAAACTTACCATTTTTGTCTATTTACTAATTAATGAATACACGAAGTCCTTTCTATAACATTACATTAAGGAGATACATGTATAACTGTGTTTTTCGAGTTCATATATTCAACAGCTTGTATTCCTACATACGTTTTACACAAACAGAAAATTACGAAAATAAGGAAAAATAAATAGAATTTCACCTCAATTTTCCCGGTTGTCAATTTGACAATTTGACTGACAGTAAAATTTGACACATGACGTGGAGCTATGAAGTTATTCAAATGCGTTCCGCTTAGTAATATCAATGCTCTAGCGGTCACTATTCGTATAAAGATGAACACACACGTATCCGACAATTTGTGTCGAGAAAGTCATGAAAACGGATTTTTGAGGAACTAACAGCGTGATGTTTTATTATAACCAATGGGGCTACCATACTCTCTGACGTTAGCGGCAGTGGCGCCATCAAAAATTTTTTTGACCTTGCTTTATTGATGCAATACATGTTGCCAACCATGCATCATGATTGATTGATTGATGCAAATAATAGATGTTGCCAACCGTGCATCATGAATGTATTTGTCAATTGTCAATGTCAATTTGTCAAAAATCTATTCTGTCAAAAAGTGCGATCACAGAGTACATTGTATTATATAGTAATAGAGATACAACTCAGCCTTTTTTGTGGAAATGCGATAGGTAGTGCTGCCTCTGAACGCGAGCTTTGGAATTAATAGTATGAATGTGTGTGTGTGTATGTGTGCGTGTGTGCGTGTATGGGTTGTTTTCAAGGATGTTTATTTGATTTGTTTTTGACATAGCTTTAGATATTCCTTATTCACAAAAAATATAGTAAATAAGAAATAGGTAAAGCTATGTCTAAAACACAATATTCTACCAAATGATCTAATAACCAATTAACTATACCTAACTCCCTTATATACACTACCATAATATTCTGTGTTTCCGCAATGGATGAAGATAAATTTGCACTTGTTGAAAAAATAATAAAAGACGTTGACAATGCAATGAAGAAAAATGCTGAGTTGTAAATATTCACTTAAATTTTGGGCTACATTCCAAATTGTATTCCGAAACTTCGCAGATTCTAGATCCTTTGTTATGTTTCAGATACGCCTTTGATATTGTTCCCGTGGAGGCAAATTTTTGCAATAAGTCACCTGTCCTTCATTTGGAGAACTGTCTTGGGTTGGAGTCATGGTGTGTGAAGCATGTGTACATGTATTGCTACTCGGAGCTCACGGATAAATACTTTGCGAAGCCAAAGCGTAAGGCCCTGAAGCCTTCCTCCGTGAACTGTGACCGGTTAACTAGGTTGCTCAATTTAACTTTGCTAATCAATCCCGACCTAACATCATTTTGGAATAAGAGGCGTGAAATGGTGTTGAAGTCATTCCTGGAGAAAACTAGCGAATTACGATTCACCAAACTGGTGCTGTCAAGGAAACCAAAATGTAATGATGCTTTTTCATATCGGAGATGGCTGCTTGATTTGATACTGAAAGGTATGCTTGTTCTAATTACAATTGAGTCTTTCACATTCATTAAATTTTTTGTGCTCGTTTGTTTCTTACTTAATTATGTAGACATCTTAAATTTTTGAAACATGTGTTATTGAACCACTCAGATATAAATAGACAATAAATTGTTATTGTTTTATTTATTTTCAGATGAAACTTTACAAACAAATGCAATTAACAATATTACAAATGAAGAACTGCAAATATGTGAGCTGGCGTCTGACAAGAGTCCCAACAACTACCACAGCTGGAACCACCGCATCTGGTTTGTGAACAAACTGAAGACTATCAAGAACTTTGACCTACACTTTCTTTACATTAAGGAATATGACTTCTCAGAAAGATGGACTGCCAAACATGTGTCCGACTACAGCTGTTTCCACTACCGGCAGTTCTGCATCAGAAATATCTTTTCAGTGACCTCTGATCGATGGCATTCCTTTGATAATACAATTAATTCCAATTTCAGAAAGGGTTTTGTTAAGATACTTTCGGAAAATCTTCCAAACGATTTGACTGTTAAAGCTTCTGAAACAGGACATGTTTTTGTATACAGAAGAGAATTTAGTAAATTTTCTCCTTTGCTATAACACAAATAAAAATTGTAGTTGTGTTACAGATTTTGTGTTAGGTATGTAGGAAGTTGGAAGTATTGTTTCATGAGTTGGTTTTGAGTAATGAATTGCTGAGATTTTATAAGTATCACGAGACTATGTGGTATCACAGGCGGTTCATTGTGCATGAAGTGATGGCTCTGATGTACGAGCACTTTGGCGTAGTCAGACAGGACGGTGTGCTGGTTAAGGATACTTGTGGAGTATGTAATTTGGATGAGTCTAGACAGAAGCATGCCAAGATTGTAAGGTATGACAGTAATAGAATCTACTCTAGTGTTCTTTTTAATGTGTTGAAAAGTTTTGAGAAGAAGTTCATTGAGGAGAGGCAGAAAGATGGAGACAACTATGCATGTAGACATGAAAAATATTTGAGATTTGTGGAGGGTCTCAATAATGTGATGTGAATATTTTATGATGGAAAGAATGGAAGGCTCATTTGTGATTGTGTATAGTCTTGGTAGGTCATAAACCTTTAGTATGTTTGAGTAATAAACCTTATACCTAAATTATAAATAGAAAATACTGTTATAATTAAATGATATTAATTTGATAGAATTGTAATACTCTTGGAATAATAAATTGCTGTCCTATTCACTAATGTAGCAAAGTGTTCCTAAGCTGAAACCGAGACAGGATATCATTGAGTCTGTAATAATTACTGCATCTTACTGTATATTACACTTTTCCATTTGCATTTTTATATTCTACTTAAAATGTATGATGTCCATAGCATTCTATTTTAAATACAAATAGGTAATTTTAGGAGTAGTAATATATTGAAGAAGGGTAATATGTATTTGCACTTTAATTATTATTTGTTATGTCATTTAAAGCACCTTTACAAATAAACTAGATCCCAAAGTGTCTTAAGCACTTGTGTTGTTATAAGTTTTAGAATCGAGAAAGTTACAATCAATCCTACTATCATGTGAATAGGTATCATTTATAAAGGGATTTAAGCAATTTAGATCCGAAAGAAGATAAAAATTTAACAGTGTACCTACCTATGTATAGTGTCACATTGCCAAATTGCTTAAATATGATGCCTGGTTTTAAGACTTAAACCTGCAATTTCTTTAAGATTGCATCAGCAGTTTCCATACTTTACCCATAAGCTTACCGATAAAACGCAAAACACGCGACCGTTTCATATACCTAAGCATAAGATAAGAAAAAAAAACATTTTATTTTGGTATAATGGAGCTGAACGAAGTTTGTAAATTAAGCCATAATGTTGAAAAAATATTCGAAAAAAACGGTATAAAGAACAAGACCCGATAAAATTTAAGATGCATCTGCAGGTAAACAGGTCGCAATAACATTCTTTTATAGTACGTAAAAGTGTTCCTTTATGCTAAAAGACAAAAGTTACTATGCACACAGATCTGTAGGCATTCGTTATGGCCATCCGTCGATACAGAGATAGGGCGATGACCGTTACGGAAATAAAGAGGTCACCATTTCAGACCACCTCCGGTACGCGTTTGTAGATCCGCGCTGTATAAACTAAATCCTAACGGTTCACAACCTAAAAATACCTAAGTAAAATAAATTATAAAACCCTCGATAAGTTGCCATAATGTATGCATTGTAAGTTACTTAAGCCCTTTCATTTGATAAGCACCTATATTACGGGAATCAAGTAAAAATATGAAATCATCATTTTGTGGTGGTGGTCATCTTAAGTTGGCGGCCATCTAATCTTGCTTTAAAACACTCCCGACTATTATAACTTTCAAACAAAAAACAATTAAAATCTTCATCCGTTCAGGAGTTACGATGCCACAGACAGACACACAGACAGACAAACAGACAGACACGTCAAATTTATAACACCTCGCCGTTTTTGCGTCGGGTTGAAAAAAAAGGGATCAGCAACGATTTCCAGTTTCGATTGCAAGGTTTACGGAAAAGTGGCATTACCAGCGCCTGTCCTGTGGTGTTTCGCCAAGTGTGTGAGGGTAAGGAAGGCCCAATCCAATGGGAAGGGCTTAAAGGTTGGCTGCTCACTTTTGATTCCAATGCTTATAAAAAAAACTAAATTAGTCGGATTTGGATCATAGTCTAGGAATTTCAAGATTATGAATGTTTTGTTGATATTATAAATCAATTTTTCAAAATTTTGAAAGTTTTGTTGATATTTTAAATTAATTAATATGTTAGAAAAGATGGATTTTAAAGTCGGCACTTTAGTATTTTCTTAATTGATATTCTTTTAAACTCTAAATCTTATTCTAGTGCAATAGGCTTATATTTACGTAATTAATTAGTTTTTTAATAAATAACAATACAATTTTAAAGTGCTTTTAAATATAACCCTTAATAGTTAGGTTTCACCAAATACTTTTGTTATAAGTAGTTGAGCTAGTTGTATGTACTTTGTTTTTGTTTGTTTTTACCAATATTTATTTTATACAATAGAATTAAAAGACATTGTTTTATATTTCAATAAATTATGTAAAGTATCTTTGTGTATTTTTTTAATAATTACAACAACATCTGTGACATATCAACGAACTTAGGTACTTAGGTTACTATGGGAGAGCTACGCTTCAGCATGAATAGGCCAGCTCGGCCGGAGTGATACCACGGTATCACAGAAGATCGCCGAGAAGCAGCGACTGCACGAGTGAGTGGGGTACCGAATGCTGAATAGGGGGTAACGGGGGTTAAAAGGTTGGTAGCGCACTTGTGACTTCGCTGGTGTTGCCAACGCATACCACATGCGTAGTAGACCGTGGGTTTTTCCACCTCCTGGTGTAGCTATGCCCATGTTTGCTTCCATATCTCCTATAAATAAACAAAGCCTTACTTTTGATCTATTAAAAGGATAGATCCGTTCTTAAATGTATGAAGTTTAAACCTAATTAAGGTTTATCAACAGTAATGTATCATCTATATACTGTCCCACTGCTCATACTTTTGCTCGGGATCTCGTCATCCCGGCCCGGTGCTTAAACCATTAGAACATCGCGGCGAAATCGGAAAATTGGGCGCTTATTTACCAAATTAATGTAGGATGCAAGAAAGCCAAATATCAAAAATGATATTAAATGTTTGACATGCCGTATACTAATTTTATAAAATACTTTGATAATGAATCATTGACAGATTGTTTGCTTTAAAACAAACTTAAACTGAAGTTTATATACTTATATAACTTGAATCCAGTTAACTTGAATATACTAGGATATAACATAAAAAAACCAGTGCGTTAGGCTTTTGTTTTCTTGTTGTAGGTATTTGTATTACAATATAAGTGAGGGCGTGCGAGAATTCTGTATGATTTTAATAAATAATTTACTTTTCCCACCTCTAGTACGGTTATCGAGTGGTATGTACAACATTATTCAGTTAAATCTTGATTATGTAAAAAAAACAATTTCCTATCCCTATTTATCACCCTAATCTCGTAGCTTTTGTCGCGGGTCACGGAGACTCGTAGTCGTCGTAGTCGTCGTAGCGTACATAGCTGTAGCACTGCGTGCTGTCGTAGACGCGCTGTAGTCGCTGTAGCGTTTGCTACGGCGGCGGATCTCTACGCCCGGCTTACGGGGTTGTATAAACCGCATAGTAATAATTTGTATCATTACAATTAACATTTTATTAAGTATGTTGTTGTGTTTTAATGTTTACTTTTTAAAAATAACTAAACAATTCCCAATACTCTTAAATTAATATTTAAGTTTTTTTTTATATGTACCTACACAAATACAGCGAGCATGATCGTTGCATAATAACGAAAAAGTAACCATACGATTTGCAAGTAGTTAAATCTCGTGAAGCAATAAAATCACAGGATTTCGGATTTTTTTATCTAATTAAATATACCTATCAGTTCAGTAGGTATATTAGTAAACATAATTGTATCAATTACCAACCGTAATAAAGTACTTAGATGATAATATTCGTCCACGCTATTTTCCTGTTGTATAATCTATTCTTATGTCTTTATGCGCAAAACCTTACTACTCGTCACCTCAGATTAGCATGCAAGCAAGTACAAACATAGCTTGTACTACGCCAGTCGTGTGTAACTACTGACCATTTTACAAGGTTGCAACGTTCACGTACGAGGTAACCGAGTACATATCAGGTGCATACGCATTACGCATCGGCATCGGACAGGCCGATGTGGGTCAGGAGGCTCGTACGGGGAGGGGGGTCGCCACCATCGAAAATCCCTTGCAAATGAGAAACAGCATAAAACAAGTACACCCCATTTTCCAATTTTGAGTTTAATCTTCTCATTGCTAGAGTTGGAAATGGGTTGACGGGGGAAACTTCGTGGGGCGTTCGCTGGCGGGTGCGTTAGTGTGACGTCACAAGCGTGGCGCGTTCGCGGGTTCGCTGCGATCGATATTCGGGTTCGTCGTGGAGCGCGCTCGGGGCCGCTCGGGCGCGCTCGGGGGCGCTCGGGGGCGCTCGGGCGGCGACGGGCCGCGCCGACACCACGTGCGTGTTACGTAACTCTGATGGGTACAACTCATTGACAAAGATTATTTGTGTAACGAAGCCTCGCTATGCACAACAAGCGGACCTTGGTCATGCACCTGCTGGAGACATGTTATCTATTTCAGATGTAACACAAATACCTTTTGATTTAATAATACGATTTTAATTTTATTGATTTGTGATGATTGGGTTTGACTAGGAATAAAAAATTACATAAAGTTGTTTGTGTCTCCGCGAGCAGCATGGTAATAGACGTAACGTCAAACACTATTATGTGGGTAGTTCAAAAAACTTTTGACTATTTATTCAGATATAAATGTATTAGAAGCAACAATAAGAAGTGAATTGTTTGCCTAGTACCTTAAAAGTTTCTGCGTCAAAAATGCGCTAAACTTAGTTTGTATAGGTATGCCTTCTTACTTTTTTAAGTAGACAAAATAACGTTAAATTAAGACATATTGCTTTTAAGTGGTAACTTCACTAATCAAGTAGATTGATGTGAATGTGAAGAGTTATTTATTCTGCGTGACATTGAAGAAAAGAGGATATTGTATATCAGTCACACTTGGGCGTTCAAGACTGCACTCAAGCCGATCCTTTCACCACAAACGCAAACCTCAACTAAGGTTTAACATTGGGCAGAATTTACAAAAGGTATGACGAAGTTTATTGGCTTAATTTTGGCTACCTACTGCTCGTAGGCATAGTTCGCAACATGTAAAAAGAACGCCAGCCTTCATACTTGTACGAAACCGGTGGGGGACTATTATAGTAGTTGGATTACCTGCAGTTAAGTTATTGTCGCTGCCCATTGATACCCGCAACACCACTGGAATCACACAGGAGTGAGTAGTCAGCCTTTGAATTCCCCTTCCCCCCTTTTTTGATGCTGGGGAATGCTTCATTACGTATACCATTCTGCCGGGGGGTAGGCGGGATATGTCGGGTTCCCCTCTCCCTATCTTAGACTGGAAACTGCTGATCAAAAGTTGATAGAAGAAAGTGACGTCTCAACTAAATTAAAGATCATGGGCATGCCCACAGTGCCCACAACGGTGGATCCGCGCCTGTTCTGTAGCCTTGAGCCATGAGCTGAAATACTATCCTCGCTATCGAAAACTATCGATTTGTCTTTTTTCATCGTGATGCATTTAAAAGAGACAGAGCAATAGTTTACGTTATGTCAGTTTTAGATGTCAACTCATGGTAGCGCTACAGATTAAAGTTTTCAGGCGCAAGCGGACCGAGGATACATCCTGCCAGTAATATGTACGCTAAGTCTATGTATAAATAAAAACTGGCAGAATGATCTAATAGCAAGATTCGTATCTCTAGATGGGCTCGGCGCACGTCGGACCGCGGAGCAGGGTTATGAGAACATTCCGCGGGCCCCGCCAGCCAGAGCGGAGATCTCGACACCTACTACATTCCTACTTGTACTGCGGTGTCTGCGATTAACCCTTAAGGGCTAGAGTGGATTCCTCAAGCGGATGACCTTGACCTTTTTATATTTTTTTTATGTGATAGGTAGTCCGGACCGGACGGATTACCTGATGGTAAGCGATTGATGGCGTCAATCCAGATCACCCAGACCCAAGAAAATTTAGAAAATGTTTCCTAAATTGATTTAAACGGGAATCGAATCCTGGGACCTTTCGCCCTTCGAGGGCGAACACCTTCGCCACTGTGCCATCGAGGCCGCCCTTCGCTCCGCTCCGCTTCTGTGACACTTGTCAGCCATCTTGAAGGAAATTGTATTTTTTTTCAACTCCAGACGCAAAAACGACGTACCTACCTACTATTTATTATACGTTTGACGTGTCAGTCTGTCTGTGTCTTCCTGTCTATGGCATCGTAGCTTCCGGACGGATGAACCGAAGTGTATTTTTTTTGTTTGAACGTTGAAATAGTCTGGAGTATTTTTAGCAGAGTTTTAATGGCAGCCGCCACAAAATGATACTTACATTACAAATTTTGATTTATGTTTATTAATACAGGCAACTTAATAAAAGAGCTTGAGTAGGTACCTAGTAGAATACGTGGCCCGAAGTATGACCTATTGCAACTTTAATACAGGGCAAGATCCAAGAAAGAGAAGCCCAGGAAGAAGAAGAGCTGTCTGTTGTGTCAAGGGTTCAAGTCGCCATTATCGTCACCAACCTTCGTTGGAAGATAGCACTTTAAGAAGAGAGTAGAATATAATATATGAGACATTATAAATCCAAGATGGACGCCGCCTCAAAATGCCGTAAGTATTTGCATGTCTGGGGGTTTTATAAATGTACAATTTTTTTTTATGTGATAGGTAGCAGACGAAAAAGAAGAAATTACGGAAAACCTTAGTTTGGGACCAGGACAATATATGGGATGTTGGATCAATTTATTTATTTAACAGTTGAGTCGAGTCGCTTCACTGATTGGGTTCCACTTTGTATGCAGTTACCAACATCATAATGCAGGCAATAAATGTATGAAAATGTTCAGAACGCAACGCAAATACCTCTCTTATTAAATGCGGAGAGCATTATCTTATAAGCTTAAAACAAGTATATTTATGAACGTGTAGATACATACACGTTCTAAGACTTCCTATGGTAGATGAGTGGACTGGATTTCTGAGAAAGGAGGGAAAACCTTTACGTGATAATTGCAGTAACTTTATTATAATATTTTATAAATATCAGACATCATAAATCAATCACGCACACGTAATAGCCAGTTTCATTTATATTAAAGAACAAATCTACTGATTTAAAGAAATGTATGTAATCAACAAGTCAATCCAATTGAATTACGACCCTCAATGAGTAATCTACACTTTATTAATGCCTTCGAAAGACTGTCAGTCAATTTTAATCACTCTCGCGGAGCTTTTGTCATTGCGCCGAAGCCTCACAGTCTCTGCAGATTAGTGCTTTTTGCGCGTGTCGTGTAGGGATGTTATTGAGATCATATTTCGGATCTAGATACAATTTCGGAAAATGGATTAATTTATGGGTTGAGGTTCCGAAGAAAAAATAATTTCGGACTAGCTTTCCGCTCACAGGGTTGCCCGCGTGGGCGACAAAATCAGTAGGTATTTTTTATTGAATTATCGTAATCCCTCAAACATACTATTACTACATACATAGACTGCTAAAATTATCACTCTTCTGTTTTGCCTATGCAGTAGTCTAAGTAATATATTTTTTATACTAGAGGCGGCAAACAAATAAGTGGGTCACCTGCTGGTAAGTGATCACCAATGCCCATGAACATCTGCGAGATCAGAGAGGTCGCTGTTGCGTTGCCGGCCATTTAAGGACGGACGCTCTTCCCTTGAAGGGTAGAGACCTTCAAGAGGTTCATATTCAGATTCCACAAGACTGAGGTTGGCGCGGAAGAAAATTCCTCGAGAAACGCACTGTGCTAGACCGCCAACCATCAAGATGATGAGGATGGATTGTGGCGTTAATCGTGATGTGCTTATAAGCTCGTTTAAGTGCAAGACACGTGACGCTTCCTACAGGAGCGATGTCGAATCCGACTTCATGAAATCGCATTCAACATAGGTCAAATCATTATTGTCACAAAATGTCATAGACCAGATATACTTAGATGCTAATTAAGTGGGTGTATCAGTGAATATTTACATCCCTTTAACCACGTGGACTAGTCATAGAACAAATGTTGTTCAGAATGGTTGGCAGAACACGTGGTTAAAGGCATGTAAATGTCCACAGATACACTCTGTATATTTGACTAGGACAACAATTCAAGAATCTCTATCTTTTAATTTGACATACCCATTTCGAAGCATTATGTCAAGAATCCCTACCTCTTGATTGAAAAATACGTGCGTTTGTGAACGCGCTCCTGGTTTAATAAAGCGCGAATTATTCCATCTGCCAAAACGAACATGTACGCACAGAAAAGTAGGTACGCTAATCTGAAGCGATCCAAAAATGTTCCTTTTTACTTTCCGCGACGCCGTTTAATCAATGGCAAGAGATGAAGATTACGGCAGACATACATTCTGCCGGGACATAATAAATGAAGTGTTCGCGTGCGGGCCTCTTTTTCGATTATTTCTTATTTCGGGGATTTATCGCGTAATAGCCCAGTGGGCTGCGAGCGTCTAACTACTTCTAATCTAGTGTAACGTACCATAAATTACTGTCTTATCTATTTACTAGAGCTGAGAAGAAGACTAAACTAGATCTTAAAAAAGTACTTTTAAAACTCCGCAGATACGAGTAGACAACAATTTCTAAACATATTGGTAACTTAAGCTTTCAAATATAGGTAGACAGTTTACCTTATTTATGTTAACAACTTAAAGCTTGAAAGAACTTGGACAGAATAAGGAAGCGGGTAAAACGAGTTATAAAGTCTTTGTACCGGACGTGTTTTGGAACTTTCGCTGGAAAATCGCAACAAAGGCTAACATTGTTTCTATCTGCGGGGCATCGACTGACGCGATGATGGTTACCGTCAGCTGTGATCATCAGAGGTGCATAAGGACTAGGGCAGTGCAATAATTGCATCAAGTTTAACCGGGACCGATCGATGTGAGGGTATTTACCTCGCCGGGCGAAAATAATCCGGGTGTTGGTGATGTCACAGGGTTTGTGTAATGCGCGTGCGCGAGGCGGCTATGGCGGCCGGCGGGCGTCAGTCGGTCGGCGGGCGCGTAGAGAGATGGCGCCCCGCGCCCGGTGCGGCCGGTGAGGCGGCGGCCCCGCCGACCGCCCCGGTCGACGGGCCAGCCCCAATCGGGCCACGGGACGCGAGGCCCATCATGTCCTTACTCAGCGTCACAGGTGTGTTGTGAAGTGACCCGCTCGAGCCGGCACGCGGCGCCAACTCGCCCGTGACGGACGCTTTAGTGTACAGGTATTTATGGTGGTACAGGCACAGGGCAAGACGTCGCTACTACGGCTACGTACTACGGCATCCGTACTATTCTATTATTGACAAAATGATGCGGGCTAGGTTATGCGTTGTCACGGACGGAAAGTTCGCCGAATGCGTCAATAAGATATGAAGATAAGTGGAGTTTGATTACCAATCTCGATAAATAGGGGCCGGTTTGTTTGTTTTGCGAGCGCAGGCCGCAGAGTTTCTGTCATGTTTCCGAGTTTTTAGGTCTCGAACAAAGGTCTGGTCCGGCGCCCTAGGCGCGCGGCTCGCAGGCACTAGGGAACCTGTATCGAACCAACTTCCAACTTCATTTATGGGTTATTCTTCGAGATCTAACTTTCGCGGCAGTCCTCAAATCCATTATTTGCGTAAAATATGCATCAAAATCATTAAATATAGTTGAAATTTGTAATATTTATGCAAAAAACTTGTACATACCTAATCGGTTTTAAGATTCCGATGTCAATTTCGGAGGGATATTCGATTTAAGGGATGGTTATTACTTACTAATATTAAAACTATCCGTATTATTATAACGTTGGTAGGTTTTCTTTGATTGATACTCGTATAGTTACATACTCAAGTTAATCGGTACAATAGTACCTAAACGGAAATTAATATTATAGAGTGCAGCGATTGTTGTTGTTTGTATGTCGCTTGACGTGAAATCATGATGAAATTTTGTTACCTTTTATTGGCAATTTTGCTATACAAATTTTCAATAACTTAGGTAATCTTTAAGTCTCACACAATTTTTTTTCACTGGGGCGATTTTTGATCCCTGACACCTGCAGTTAAAGCTTACCTTATTTTCACAAAATCATGAATTATTAAGTAATCATTTTGCAATCGCAAAATTTAAGTAGCGTATTACATTTACTTATGAACAGTCAGCAACATCAGGTTACCACAACCTGTCAAATTTCCTCAATTGATATTCAACCTAATGTGTCTGAAAGTAAGAGATGAGAGTCGATTGAAAAAAAATACAGTTTGTATACTTGTGTAGCTGTACTTACCTATCCTTTGTCTTTATTTTTCTACGTAACGTTGCGTTGCTACACTCGTTCGTAGGTGTACGCAAGTTTGACTCTTATTGCTTTGACATAGATATCTTTACCCTGACTGTACAGAGATTAGTAGGCTTGCTGTTTCAGATAGCACGCTTCACTTGATTTCACTTTTCGCGCTGGAAATATCTTTTGAAATTGGAACATCTTTGGAAATTGGAACGTGTTAACTTTTTCACTAACGTCTTTTTTCTAAGATACAGGATGTCCTCTAAACTGTAAATGACACTTTTACGACCACGTATGTTGATACATGTTTTCCTCCCGTAGTTACTTATTTATCTACCTGTACAGTATCGTTCAAATGTATAAAATATTATTGTAGTTTAGTTTTCTAAATGATTTTAAACCGAAACCGAATTATTATCTTAAACATGAGTTTTTGTCTATTCGTAAGATGAAAATAAGCCACATGCATTTACTTATTTACCAAGGGAATTTTGTTTAATAAGGTACCCGGGATTCCCGATTGTTCGGTTTGTTTACTTTCCTTTCCATAAAAAAAATTGCACCCATGAATACACTACCAGTATAGTAGTAAGTATAGTAGTTTACAGGTATAGAAGTACGTTCTTCTATATCTGTAGACACCTACGCTTTAGGGCCTGCTAACTGCGTGTAGAGGCGCCCTAATTCTCGCCAAATGTAGGTCGGGAGGTTTGACCATAACGCGGGCTTTGGCTAAGAGTTACTACTGCTGCCTACCGAGAGTAATATGAAGTTATAGGCTGGTAATCTCGGATTAAAGATTTGGAAGGGTTATGCTTCTACTTGGCTGGGTAGGTACAAACTTAGGTTTTATACTTGGTGTATTCGTAAGCTCTAATATTAGTAAACAATAAAAACAATTCTACTTAGATAATTGTTAGTTACCAGCGCATTGGAACACCTTTTATCAGATTTTTTTTTATAAAATTTCGAAAAGCAACTGACCATTATTTGTGTATTTTTATTTCATTTTTATTGTGGGATGCAAAACGTTTTGTGAGAATTTCGAAAGACAAAAGTCGTTTCAATTACCTAAAAAACAATTATAATAAGTGTTTGTGAAATAACTATTTCTAGAATGGAAAAAAATCTAAAGAGAAGATTATTTATTTAAGTTTACCCAAATTAATCATATTATCATAGTAGCGATAACTTGATTTCTATGATCGAAGCCTTTGCCCCGCAGTGGCTGTCCCACTGCTGGGCAAAGGCCTCCATCATAGAAATACCTACTTTAGTTAGGTACATAGGCTGATACTTTACTTTACTTTTTAGCCAAATTGGGCCTTCAAGACTTTCAAACCGCTCTCTAATGACCTCTGAAGAATTAGGTTACGGCTTTTGCAACTGTTTTATTCAGCGTGCCCTGCAAACCAAATATATTCGGTAGCTATAAAATCAATATTAAACGATTACTTAGCATAAGAAAATATTTATATTATATGTTACACGCTTAGTTGCGTAATCTCTATCTATTAGATATCAACGAACTCTGTAAAAATTAAGATCAATAAGATAATTTTTAAAGTAACGATATTTTATTAAAATAACCAATTAGGAAGAATATTCTCAAATTGACTTTTGACGTCAAGTCAAAAAGTTTTTAATTCATTTTTGGCGACGAATTCAAAGTTAAACGAATTCGGAATACTTTTAACAATCAGATTGATCGAGAACGAATATTTCTTGGGAGATGTGCGAGATAGAAGGGACAACTTCCGCATATAATATGTGTTTTGGGACATATCTACTAAGATATTTTTTGTTATAAAACCCTATAAAACTAGATCAGTTCTTTCGCTTATCAAAATCCTTAACGGGCAAAGGGAAGTAGCTCCCACCAGACTTTCAACCTACCTGTCATGACACAAAAGCGGAAATTTTAAATTTTGCATTCTCACTTAAGGGTTATATGTAAAACTCACCTTAAACTCATCCACGTATGATTCAATAGGTAGGTATCCATTGAAGGATTTAACTGATAGTAGTTAAGCGTGGCTGCTAGTACATTAAATGACCATTTTTCCGATTTGTTCCGACTTTTTTATTCTTGCAAATATATTAGTATTTCAATAAATATTCTGCCACTTAGCTGAGACGAGTCTTTCTTGGGTTCATCCTCATCGTCCTTATTGGAAGATGCCGCGGGTCTGCGATACGGAACCTAGCATCACGACATCTTCCGGGGCGGTGATGACTTACCATGAGATGACCCACTTGCTCGTTTATCGTCTGTAGTTTAAAAAAAACCACTTTTGTTACCATTCTGACTTCGCCTGACATAATGTATAATTTCAGTTTGTCGTTAGTGAATGTAGTGCCAATCCATTTGACTCGTTTGTGCCTGAGTTGCGACGCGTGTTATTAATTAATAAAGTACCTAGTGTATGCATATGCAAGTGTGATTCGGTTAGAGTGCGGTTCGCTCTATTTGTGCCTGTGTTTCAAACAACTTTGAACAGACATGACGAATATGTAGATTTGGAAATTCTACAATAGTAGTTTATATGGCTGCAATTTATTGCATTGCAGTTATTAAAACACGAGCGAGATGTTGAAAAATGAGCCACTTCATTTTTGTTTTAGATACAGATATCCATACGTATGCCTACTCAGTATCCATACCAAACTTCAGTGCCTTTAATTTCAAAGTATTTTTCTCAGCTCAATGAGAATTACTGATGCGTATCATGATTTGGGCTCTCTTTAAAAGAAAAAGATCAGGCAATACTGACACAAAGGCCTCTATTTAGGTCACCGAGAGGAATGAAAGACAAAAAATATAATATGTCTGGGTTAATTTCTCGTATTTGGGGTAGGGATATAATTTTTGTGCCAAGATGTTTGGATACGCTATTTGTCGAAGATAATCTTTCGTAGACATAAGAATATTCGATACCAAGAAATTTGATGATTATTTTAGTAGGGGAGCCCAAGAGGGGATTTTGGGATTTACTCAAGCGCGGCAGATTACTATACAGGCAGGTACCTTGTACCCCATTAAATACCTCCACTGAGTATGAGTCCTGTATATGTGGCCGTGCGTCAAGGATAAAGGATCAGATTAGTAAAAAAAAATTGATCATCTGAAATTCTCGAGCGCGTCAGATTAAGATAGGATAAGTTAGTTATATGCTAAAAAGTGTATATTCCACTAATCTGACAATTTTCGATTGACGATAAGAAGTTAGTGGGTTACAAACTTGTAAAAAAAAAACGTCATCTTGACTTTCTCGAGCGTGGCTAAATTTTTTTTTATTTTTAAGGGAATAATTCAACGTTCACGAAAAATATATAATCTGACGATTTCCATAAGCCGAAGGAAGGAAAAATAATCGATAAAGTTTAAAGCGTGCAGCTACGTGGTGCCGGTATTCCCCTCTCCGAGTTTCTATTCCTCTCTCACTCTTTCTCTATCTATGTCTCTCTCCTCTGTCAGTCAGAGGAGGAAGATAATTCTACCGACGAAGATGACGATTAAAAAAAAAAATATATATTTTTCATATTTATTTTCTTATAAATAAAAGTTTTGTACTTCAAAAAATATATACTGGTTTATTTGCATGCTATTTTTTCAGTTTTTCAATTCGTTAAGTTAAAAGATTTGAAAAAATAAAAAAAAAAAATTTCTATTGTCAGATTAGGCCAATCCCTCCAGATAATTGTCAGATTATGAGACAACACGTTAAGGGTACATAGATGAACCATATATATCTTAATCTGACGCGCTCGACTATTTCAAAATGGCGATTTTTTTTTGCTCATTCAAATAATGGCCGCGAGTTTGGGTCACATCTAAATCGTCAGATTATTATATAAGAAGCTTTTTTTAGGTTCACTTAATACCCCCTTTGAAAATCTGACGCGCTCGATTAATTTTTTTTTTTTTCCGTTTTTTACCCTTACGTACGACCACCTCCACCATGGAAACAGTCAGATTAAAATATGTATGTTTTCAAAAATACGTAAGACATGGATGCTATTAATATCTGACGCGCTCGAGTATGTCCATGCAACTGTTTTTTATTTACATTTTGAAAATTTACAGCGACTTCCCCCACCGATGGAAGTATGGATATTATATGACATTTTTTTTTTCTTATCATGTAAGCTTCGCAATCCAATATGTCTCTTTGACGCTCGAGTAAATCCCGATTTAGCATCCTGGGCTCCCCTACTATTTGGAGTAAGGAACGTTTCTTCCACTGTTTCATACCGTATTACCTACTCGCTTTTGCTAGTTGGCTTCGGTGGCGCGGTTGAGTGGGTCGCACCTTGGGGTCCCGGGTTCCATTCCCGAGTCAGGCCAATGATTTGTACCTGAGTTTTTCTATTCTCAAATTATCAGTATCAACCCAAATTTTTTAGAAAGTTTACAAATCTTAAACTATGGTCATATGCTACTACAGTTCAGGTGGTCTTATCGCTTTTTCTTCTAGACAAGCTTGGGGTAGAGGAAAACTAAAGCGAAAATATTATAGAATGAATTTATATATAAAAGGACGAGATATTGTGAGAATTTATTTTAATTAATGTACCGGTACCTACTCCGGCAGGTTAAAACTATCTCTAATAGATTGATAAAGTCAATCTTTTTACAAATTTCCTATCTGTAACTGAATCAGCAATCACCATACATATGTTATTATTTGCTTACCTAATTTTCGCTATCGGCGCGGCATGGCAGCCCTGCGTAACGATCGGTTCACAAATAAACAGCGTGCACCGCGGCCATTCAACTCAGCGCTCCAACCACGCGACTAACTTAACACTGGCACTAAATATTAAGCCAACCTACTTCGACACAGGTGGACTCTCTTGTCCCTTACCCTCTTACTGAATTCGAGGAGACACCAGAGTGCCACGACCGAAGATTGGGCGCAAGACCAACGTGTTGACGTGACGATTGACGTCCTCGATGGCGCAATGGCTAAGGTCTTGGGTTCGATTCCCAGTCAAGTCAATTTAGGAAGCTAGATTTTCTAAGTTTTCTTGGGTCTGGGTGTTCTGGGTTGACGCTCCCAGTTTATTATCGTCACCTGGTAATCATAGTACAGGGGTTGCCTTAGTTTGAGACCAGTAGCGCTACCATGAGTTGACATCGAAAACTGACATAACGTAAACTATTGCTCTGTCTCTTTTAAATGCATCACAATGAAAGAGGCAAAGCGATAGTTTTCGATAGCGAGGATAGTATTTTAAACTATACCTATGTATGGTAGTGCTACAGGTTTATCGGTGTGATTGTTTGGCGCATTTATTTATTTAACGTGCTTTTTAGGGCAGGGGGTACAAGACTGCCAAGTACCAGACTTCGGGCTGACATTTTTTGAACAGCAGAACTCGGGTACAAATTTTTGGCTCGACCCGGATCGAGCACGGAACCCCAAGCGCATCCGTCACTTTAACTATTCACTGCACCACCAAGGCAATACAATGAAAGAGCATTTATTTATTTAACGTGCTTTTTAAGGCAGGGGGTACAAGACCGCCTACTATCGGACTTCGGGCTGACATGTTAGCGTGTAATAACCGGATTTAAACGTATGCTTAGACACTGATTCAGGATTTGGGGAGGCTGGTAATTACAAAGAAGCGACTGCCGTCTACTTTGTACGGTCAAGGTTTTGCTTTTTTTTTATGTGATAGGTAGCAGGCGAGCGAGCAGATCACCTGATGGTAAGCAATTGCTGCCGCCCATGGACACTTGCAACACCAGTGGAGTTACAAGTGCGCTGCCAACCTTTTATTCCCTTCCCCCCCGAGTGGGCCTCCGGTACACTCACTCACTCGGCGAAACACAGTACAGGGGCTGCTTCACGCCGGTTGCACGTTACTTTGCAACAGGGCACTGTTTTAATTATTCGTCGGTACTAAATAAGTATTGGCAGTTGTCTACATCTCGATTTATTGAAGCAACCATTTTCCTGCCAAGAATTTACTACAAAAACGGAATAACTCTGAAAACAAAGGTTTTCCATTTATAACTCAAGGAAGTATCGAGCGTTTTCACTAAAAGAGGCTTAGTTCAATGAATCGCACTCGTTCGTATTAAAAGCACTTCACTTCACATGAATTAAATACAGAATAAAACAAAGCAAGGTAAAGGGCGCTTAATACTCGTACTTAAGAGTTTGTATAAGTATTTTGTAATACCTTAAGGAAAATCTAAATGTATAAGTAGCTACTCAAAGTTACTTTTAAATAATCAAACCAATCTTTTTTTCCCTATTTACTGCCCATACAGCAACACAGTAACAGAAACATTATTTATTTGCTTAATACACAGTTGATACAAAACTATTATAGAAGGCATGGTATTCAGCCTGCCAGCATGCGCGCAAATGATGTTATTACATTCTAAACTAAAATTTATATAATCTAAGTAAGTATATTGTTTAACAAATGGCAATACTTAAATTATAAAATAATAGCTATTGCCCGCGGCTTCGCTCGCACCCTCCACTTCCCTAAATAGGGGCTAGAAAGCAGTTTAAGGGCTATGTTACTCTCCAACCCTTCAACTATCTCCACTTAAAAAATCACGTCAATTCGTCACTCCGTTTTGCCGTGAAAGAAAGACAAACATACAGGCAGACAGACAGGCAAACAGAGAGACACACTTTCCCATTTATAATATTAGTATGGATCTTACAAATTAAATAAAATACACAATAATTATTATTTAAAACTTTATTGCACAAAACTTCGTACAATAGACGAAATTAATGCCAAGAGGCAGTCAACCTTTGGGTCAAGTATATATTTTAAGTATATATAACATGAAGTAGCTATTACGAAACAAGTCCGCATTGATTGTGTCGTATAAATATTACTTTGTAATATTGTACCCGCGCACAATGAAGTTGTGTTGACCGGTGTGTTGACTTAGTTGTGACCAAAAATGGCTATATGGGTACATTTTCTGTCATTATGCGGGGGCAAAAGTGTTTGTGAAACTCTTTCATTCATGACGAGATACATCGGATGATAAATGAAAAAATCATTAACCTATTCGTGTAAAATTAAAACCATTGATATTCTTTTTGGATATTTTCATATTGCATCGCAGGTATCATGTTTCTGTTAATCAGGTAAGGTTTGCCAGGTTAAGGATGTTCGTTTGTTTCGCTAGGGCTGCCATGTTTTAATAAAACATCTCTTGGTACATAGTACCTATTTGGTTATAATATATGTGTAGTAACTTGAGCACAAAATGTGCTTAGGCGGCGTAAGGGCAGCCCACAAACTGGACTGTGGGTATTAAAATATATGATTGTGGCAGATAGGACTGTATACATTTTTGGCCCGTAGTGTAAACGGGCCTTTCGCCTGGGGAGGGACGTGAAGTAAGGTTCTTCAACCAGTACTCATGTCCTAATAAGTAAGGTTCTTCAACCAGTACTCCTCTCCTCTCTGGCGACGAGGGAACGCCGCTGGGGTTTAGTAGGTATGCCCGAGCCCGAGCCCGACATAACCCGCCTGCCCCCCGGCAGGAGGGTATTAACAAGGACGCATCCCCAGCGACAAAAAAAAAGATAGGACAGACAGCTGTGACTGACACTGAAGCCAATAAAAACCTGATAGAGGCAAAACGTAACGCATAATTTTGGTCAGCACGGTGACAAGATCAGACAGACGAATCCCAAAACAATAATGACGCCAAAGCAAAGAACACGTATAAAACAACAATTTAGAAAGAGGCTGGCACTGAGCAAGTAATCACTTGGAGGCTGGTGCAGCCGTAGATCCTATTCTGCAAGCTCATAATTTAAAAAATATTTGAATTGTTTTTTTTTAGCTGCCAGTATTTCCTATTTTCTTTTTATGATTTTGTATAGTTTTCTTATCCTAACATTAATTTCAAGGACCATTAAGGTGAAAATGTTATGAAGAAAGTTGATACCACGTTTGTAGCAACGTGTGCCCGTCTCTACTTTCAAAATCGGTTAAATTACTTTCCACCTCTTTATTATGGTTACAAATGAACTGCGTGTAATATTTTTCCATAGTCACTACGTTATTTCAAGAGCGGGTATAAGACTGGGTACCAATATAAAATGTAATGAAAGGGTAGGTGGGCGGACGCAGCGGCGTGGGCTTCTATAAGTTATCTATAAAAGGTAATTGCCTGAGCAAACCTACTTCGCTCAGCCTCTCAGAATATTCTTAAGTTCTTCTTCTCAATCGTATTATTATGGTCAGGTTAATATATGCAGGTAATGTCTGGCTGGATGGCGCATTTGGTAGTGACCCTGCCTCATACGCCAAAGATCGTGGGTTCGATTCAAACATTCGTGTGATGAACACTTGTGTTTGTTCAGTGTCTGATATCTGTAACACTAGTGCTTAAGTTACTTAATACGGAGTCAGGTCAATATGAGATGTTGTGACAATTTATCCTATCGAAATAATAAATATTTCGATAGGTTATGATCGCGATAACTGAAACTATTTAGGCGGTCACAATTTTAAATAGTGTAGGTCAGGGTTTCCCAACCTTATTTTCGTCGAGCCTCCCCGCATTAAAAATAACATTTTTCATGCCCCCCCATTTTGCAGTAGGTACAATAAAACTAGCATTATTTCAAAAACATTTATTTGTTTTGTAACTTCTACATTTAGTTTATTTTTTCTTTCGAAAACTCAAACGTCTCGCGCCCCCCTTGACATCCCTCTACGCCCCACCAGGGGGGCACGCCCCCCTGGTTGGGAAGTCCTGGTGTAGGTCGTCAGGATCCTCAACATTTTAGCCACCGACTAAGAGAGAGCTCTTATAAAGTCACGATATTTTCCTATCTTTTCCGAGATCATGCAATCGAAGCTACAAATTTTGATTGCGTACCTTATTTTGCTTTAGTTTTCGTTCTCAATTTTATTTCTACCATTTATTATATTTATACATTCCACCTAATAACTGAGTCAACAAACCATTACATAGGCCTACTTTTAATTCCAGTCTCGTAAAAGTTCTTAGAGATATAGACAGAATTTTAACTGCTGATCTTTCCGCAGAAGTAGCGGTTCCCTCTCCCAAGTTGTGGAGGCGTGGCAGCTTGCCAGGCCGTAGGGCTTGCCCACTTGCATCTTGGTTACTAAGCGGAAAGACCGGATTATACGCATGTTGTGGATCTTCATTGGATTAAACGCTAAACACTGATCTCAGGCTAAAATATTGGCGGTCTTGTACCTTAGTTTTTTAGATTTTCTTGATTATAACTAACGATTTTTTTTAGATTATAACTATAAAATGTCTAAACGGGAATTAACGCGACGTTTATTGTTAAGTACATCGTATTGTACTTACTGCTTGACGTTTCGGCTACGTTGCAGCAACCGTGGTCACAAGCGGACTGACCACCACGTCGCGTCAAGGTAGTTTCTGAACGTGTAACCATGATTCAAGCCCAATACTACCCGTGTGCATTAGGTGTCACCGAAAGGTGGCGACGTCGGCTCATTGCACTTCGGGATGGCGGCATTTCACCGGGTCAACAAAAAAAAACTGTTAGTTTTATCTACCACGCGAAGAAAATAACATAGATTGGACTACGCACACACAGAACTAAATAGGTCCAGCGTTCTCTGTAATCGTTGTGATTGGTTTCGGAAAGCCCAAATTTATGTAATAAGGAGGACATTAACTCTTTAGAGATAGCATTTAGAATTCTATCTGCACGTAAGCGCAGCGCTTCCCAGACTTAAGATATAAAGGCTGGTCCTCATACTTGGAGTTTCTTTGCTTGCCGCCGTGGCAGCTTGCCAGCGCACCTAAGGCCTTTGGGCGACGATTCTCAACATTTTGTGCTACGATATAAAATTAAAACTTTCACTTTGTACGTGCTATTTAGATAAGTAGTTTGAGACGGTGAGAAGATTTAAAAAAGTCACTATTATGAAATATTCAACTACATGAAAATATTTTAAGATCATCGTAGACTATTAAGACAGAATGATCGATTTTAAATAAATAAAATCACGTAACATCTCATACATTGACTTGACTCCGAACTACGTGCACTTGTGTTACAGATATCAAACAACGAAGTCTCTACTTAGGAGGTCCTAAGTTATCCTAAGTTTCCTTTGCTATGAGTACTAGATAATGATAGTCGGTGGTGTCTCCCAACATATCTAGAAGGACTAAAACGATCAAATCGAGTTTCCCTTCCTTTTATAAGCGCAGTCTGTCACCTTTGTTTGAATGCGACAGGTATATTCTCATTCTTTATGGAACAGCTGCATTGAAAGCCACCTTGTACATATGGTTCATTGGTGTATGATTTCTGTTGGATTAAAACAAACAATAGTAAGAACAAATCAATTTAGCATTCGCATAAATAAAAGAGAAACTCATAATACATTTTCTGATATTACTGTCAACACGTAATATTAGTTGAGACATGAAACAAAACCGTCACGTGTAACCCCGTGGCATTTGCTGTTGGTCCTGCCCGCAGTCCCGACGCCCACCTGGATGGGGGACTAGTGTTGTCTAAAATCATCTGTACACCCGTGGGAGAGCCTTATTTTGACATGAATAAATAAATTCTTACAACATGTCATACATTGACCTGACTCTGTAATAAGTAGCTTAAGCACTTGTGTTACAGATGTCAGACAACAGAGGAAACACAAATATTACACCCAGACACTGAACAAACACAAGTGCTCATCACACAAATGTTTGTCCAGGGTGGGGATCGAACCCGAGTATGAGGCAGAGTCACTACCAAATGCGCCATCCGGCCAGTCAATGGGCTCTCCAGTTGCATGTACCAATACCAGTGCCATACCACGGCCTCAAAGAAAACTGGCGTGAAGCAGCGCCTGTGGTGTGTTGAGTGGCTCTGTCTAAGAGAAGGGAAGATCAAAGGTTGGAAGCGTGACTTGTGACTAGTTTAGCAATGCCATTTCCATCAGGTAAGCAAACAAATCACCTTCTGTTAGATATGTAGATAGATAACATTTATTGGCCATAAAAACATAGTACATACAGCAGTAGACAAGTATATGGAAAAACAAAAGTGGTTTGTAGCTAACATGGCGCAGCCTCAGCATTTACTGCAGCAGCCAGTAACCACTGCAGCGCTGATTGTCAGGCTGAGCCTTGGGCGACGGAGGTGCACACTACTGGACGTGTTCGTCTGCCACACAACCGTTCGATCAACTAACCAACCAACTAACCGTAGATAGCAATCTATCGCTTAAGAAAAAATATAGCCTCAAGATCCAGTCGGATGTGGACAACACTATTCTCCAAACGCTACGATATTCAGTCAGTGTCTCTTAAGTTTCTTCAGATGTTTCGTAAATTATTCATTGCTTAAGCTCTAATCAGACTTGAACAAACAAGTGTTCTGTCACTAAATTATTAGTGCCAGGGTAGAGTACCTATAGTATTTTGATGTACCTAATTGCATTGAAAAGTAATAAGGTAGCCTGTACAATATCGCGCACTAATAAGTATACACTTCGCTATTACATGTTTGGAACACGAAACGTCGAGCTCATAACGCCATCATTGCCTCGGTAGCACCAAAGTTATTTTGAGATTAATAGATTTCTATATAACAGAAACAGTGGTGATTAACCCTACTCTCATCATAGTAGCGATCATTTGAATTCTATGATGGAGGCCTTTACCCTGCAATGTGACAGCCTTATACATATACATTTTAACTGTGGGAGAGCCACGCTTCGGCATGAATGGGCCGGCTCGACCGGAGTGATACCACTGCCTTACAGGAAACCGGCGTGAAGCAGCCTCTGTGCTGTGTTTCGCCGAGTGAGCGAGTGTACCGGAAGCCCACCCGGAGAGGAAGGGGATAAAAGGTTGGCAGCGCATTTGTAACTCCACTGGTGTTGCAAGTGCCATGAGCGGCGACAATTGCTTACCATCAGGTGATCCGCCTGCTATCTAATGGGTTAAAAAAAATAGGCTGATAGTTAACTTTTTAAATATAACTGTGAATAGATTTTCTACGGACTATTCTAGCTACGTTTTCGGTACGTGTCAAAAATTCAAGTCAACAATGATAGTAGTCGCGTGATTGGCCAGGTTTCAGCTCTGTATAGCACTGGTTTCGTCGTAGATTTTCTGATATTGCCGAGTTGCGCAAGGTTCTGCTCTGCTCAATACATTACTTATGGAATAACTTTTGTGCCGAGTTTCTGACTGGCTTTATATAAAGCGCTAGGTTTCTGTTGAAGCCTTATTTTGCAGGAGTTATTGTTGTAGGTACCCTTACTTTATGGTTAGGTAGATATTATTTATTGCACAGAAATGAAATAATGAAATAAAGTCATACTCTGGTGTGATTACGAAGAATTCCATATTGAATGATAAACATCTATGAGTCATGTCCACACCACTAGTGCGGTAATCCACACTGGGTTGGTCACACTCTGGTGTGACTAAGCTCGTATTCACACCGCTAGTGCGGAAATTTAGCGTCTTTTTTCACTGAAATCATAATGATATTCTGTTTATAGTTATCCTTGCTTATCAGTCGCTGCCTACGCATTCACGAGAATCAACCTAAAAATAGCTTACACAAATGAAAAAAAAACCAATGGTTAAATTAGTATGCACAGTTTATAGCTCGCTCTAAGGTTCAAATTATAAACAAGTTACAAGCAAAATTCTTTCCCCATGAAACTGAACGTTGAAAAATGGTTTTCATTACTCAACACCGTGACTCGACAATCTTGTGGTTGATCAGAAAATGGCCTTTATGGTAATAACATAAGATTGCGTTTTAAATAAATTCATCTTATATAATATTTACCTGATTCCGTATTAATTAAGTACGTAGCGTTACAGGTATCGTTTCGTGCGTTTATCTATAACTTTTATTTAAATCTGGCCATTATCTCAACGATAAAGAAAAATAATTGTCATACATAGTAGTCTATTAATATTATTGTAAGTAACTTTGCTCAAATGAAACTCTGTAACTTATTACTATTTGAAAAGAGTAACTACTGAGTTTCTTGCTGGTGTCTTCTCAGTAGAAATCGGCGTTCCGAACCAGTGGTAGATTATATTATGTTTTGACATTAATTAGTGTTCTGTATGGACCTAACTTGAATAAAGATTTTTTCTATTTCTATTTCTATCAGACAACAGAAGAATTACAACTAACTATTATGCTTAAATACATAATAATATGTAACACCCAGACACTGAACAAACACAGGTGTTTATCACATGAATGTTTGTCACTACCTACCAAATTCGCCATCGGAAAAGTCATCAGTCATGAAATTAATTGATGGCGCCCCTGCCCCTTACGTCCAAAGACTTTAGATTATACTAGTGGCTCGCCCTCACTTCGCTTCGGGACCGTAATTCAGAAACGAACCAATAGATGGCGCTGTGCTCAATAACATCGCGAAAGCGTTTCGTGTTTTCGGTTTAACGATAAGCCTTGTCGTTGTCCTATAGAAGTTATCTCTTTATAAATATTATAGAAGATACCTATATAAAGTCTTAAGTCTTTGCTTATGTCATAGGGTATGGTCACCCAATTAGTTATAAAACGTGGGAACCCTGTTAGTTCCCCAGACATACGTTATAACCGTCCGTTACAACATATTATCTGACTAATATTTGTTGCAATGATATGTAATTACACTATTTGGGTTACTGCCATCTTTATAATAAAAGTTTTGACCGCAACTTGCGGTCCCAACAACCAGATGATTGATGAAGGTAAAAGTATTTTTGGCTGAAGAAGGGTCTTTCCCTGTGACATTGTATACATACTGACGTTGAAGGGGCACCGCGTAAGCTGCACTGACACACAAACGGTACTCGGTCGGTTTAGGCGATGAGCTCTAGCGATAATACAATAGATAAATAAACATGTATACATGTGGGAGAGCCACGCTTTGTAACTGTGGGAGAGCCACGCTTCGGCATGAATGGGCCGGCTCGACCGGAGTGATACCACTGCCTCACATAAAACCGGCGTGAAGCCCCTGTGCTGTGTTTCGCAGCACACTAATTGTAACACCACTGGTGTTGCAAGTGTCCATGAGCGGCTAAAATCGCTCGTCGACGCAGTACTAAAGTCTAGGACGTCGGATTGAGAGTGATGGAACTAAAGTGGAATTGGGCAGGACATTTAGCTAGGCACGGTGATGGCAGGTGGAGCAAGGTTATGACCGAATGGTGTCCTAGAACGAAGGAGTCCAGGTCCACGTTGTGTCGACGACATCGCAAAAAACGGAGGGACTACATGGATCCAAGCAGCTCAGGACCGGGTACATTGGCGAAAGGGAAAGGAAGCCTATACTCAGCAGTGGGTACTACCAGACTGGTGATGAAAATCGCTCGTCACTCATGACTTGCACCACACCAGGTGTGCTCAGAAGTGTGTCAAGATGGACCATTTGAATCGTGTCGCGGTGAGTGCTCGTTCGCAGCTCACAGTACAGGATTCACTTTCATACAGTGCTGATGAATGCAAGGGCTGGATCCGGGGCTTTTATATTGGGAGTGAAACAAGAGACATATTGCTCTTAGAATAAATGTGACCTAACTCTTCTACAGGATTTGGGCCACCGCTGGACGACAATCGGACCTGATTTTATTTTATGTAAAATTTTAAAATTGAAGGGGAGGAAAGATTCATAGAGACCTTTTTCAAACAGGGGGTGATATATGCTAAATAGAAAAATATAGCTAAGTTACTAGCTTGTTAAATTTTATCTTAACTTTTCGAGGGGGATTGGGGCTTGAACGTCTACCCCTCTCCTTACGCCTTTGTATTGGACACATGTACAGATAAACTTTCAGCTTTATTAAATGAGGAAAGTCTGGCAGTCGTGGGCTCTTGGGCTATTTTATTTTCTATAATATTGGTAGGTACTTTCGTTGTTACCCGCGGTACAATTTACGAGTGGGTGCCTACCTGGAATTTTGATTAATAATAAACGTGCTTATTTTAATAATTCTGTACAATTATTGCTATAACGACTTTGTATTTGGGATTTACCTACTTTTTTGATTAAGAAGATATTACTTATAAGTAGGTATTTGTTTTTCCTTTTTATAACATCACGTACGTTTTATATAGTCAGATAACAATGTTTTAACCATTAACGTCGTAAGGCCCAAAAGCCTCATATAAGGCAAAAACAATTTTTCTATTGTGTCTGCTGTCTGGGCCTTACGACGTTAAAGTAGAAAGTAGACAAATTATTTCTGCGAATTATTTCCGATTGAAGATTAGTTTTGGGGTTTGTCAAATTTTCTTGTAGAGTTAGAAGCCGAGCTGAAACACGGACAGTTTGAATGTAGACTTGTTGATTTTTTAAATATTGTACCAATTTTAGAACCCACCCAATGGCCACCCAATGGCGGCCAATCGTTGGACACCGTCGACGGGGCAGGCCTAGAAAAAAATGGTGTGACGATTTGTATAAGTATGTCCAAGATTAACAGTCAAGGGCGTTGGACAGGGATCTATGGAGGAACTTGGGGGAGGCCTTTGCCCAGCAGTGGGACTCTATAGGCTAGCTAAAAAAAATTAGAACACCATGTTCCGACAGGAAAGTCATTTTACTTTACGTATTTATCATAACTTTTTAAGCAGCTAAAACAATATAAAAGCACAATAATTCGTAACATTCGCACCCAAAAAGCCAACTAAATCCGCGCTGAATTTTTAAGCGCGCACTCGGCCGTACATAAACTTTAATGTGTCTATTAATTTCGCTTGGCCCATATCTCGGAATTAATGCCGAAATATGTACTCGAATGGCTGACCCATTTGGCTTTGAGCGTTCACAAAGAAACGTGGAAGGAAAGCCAGTGAATGCGAGCGCCGAGTCAGCAAGTATTGTGCGACTATCGGTCTAGGGGTTATTAGGCCGGGGATCTAATGTGTGCTCTCATTAGGTTTATAGTAAGTCTGAATTGAGATTAACTTGTTGAGTATAGTATAGTATAGTAGGCTATGGCATGCTTTTGGCCCAGTTCGGCCTAGTTTGTATCACACAAAAAGTGTGTTTTAGGGTTCCGTAGCTAAATAGCAAAAAACATAGTCAAAAGTCAAAGTCAAAAATATTCTTTATTTGCATAAGCTTGTATATTATATTATATAGCCAATAATATTAAAAAATACTTATTTTAAGAAAATATACGATTTAAATACAATTAAATATATATGCTGATACATAGGATAGATTAAAAAAATAAATAGACATAATGCGATTCTACCACCAGTATCGGAAAGTTGATTCTGACGAGAAGATCCGGCAAGAAACTCGCCAGTTACTCTTTTTAATCGCCAAAGTTTTTATTACAATATTTTCCTCATACCACTTCCCACAGTCCACTAACCAAAATTAAGAAAATTGTTAAAAAAAAAGCTAAGAATGAGGTAAACCAGAGCAGACCAGTCCCCCTATAACCCCCTATAACCCTTGTAGATTCGCCGTGTCTGTCTGTTTTCTAAACTGAACAGTTTGCGCGAGAGAAACATCAAAAGTAGTAAAATGTGTGTATGATGTGTTTGTAGAGGGGGAGCCTCTAACATGTAAACTAAGAGAATGATGTTTATGTATTTATATGCAAACATCCACTGAAAATTAGTTTGAGCGAGATCTAATGAGGAAATGTCAACAAATGAGAAAAAGCCGATAGTTGTTTTGAAAGTAAACAATTTACAATTAAAGGCGTCAATTGACACTGGAAGCGACGTGAACATTCTTTCCAAAAATGTGTACGACTCTATCGGCAAACCAAAGTGCGAAAAAGATGAACTTGTGTTATCTGGCATCGGACAACCAACACTACAAATTTATAAAAGTTTTTTATTTTATAAAAGTCATTAGGAATCCTTCGGGTACGAGTTCAATTTGCACTTTGCCGATTTTTAATTGGTTGCCAAGGTCAGACCGCAGTCGCTTCATTGTAATTACTAGACTCCCCGAAATCTGAATCACGGTCCAAGCGTACCCGAGTCCAAAGCGATAGGTTTGGTCGCAACTGGGAATAACACGCTGAGATGATGTCTGATTTTTAATAATTTCTCTTTTATTAAAGGGCTAATATTATTTCAGTTGAGTATTCTTTCAATAAACCTCCGCAGAAAGCAAAGCCTCTGGGATAGATATTGAATGTTCATTTATTACGTAGTCGCTTCAACTTGACATTTACCTGTTGTTCTCGACGAAAGGTCAAAGTTACCGCCATTTGCCAAGTAAACACTTAAGGGTGCTTATGAGGTTTGCTAGCGCCGATTTTGATTCAATCAGATCCATAAATGGGTCCATTTATTGCTGAACGTAACGGTTCTTCATGATACTTCACATGTAAAAAAAACTAAAACATTGATTTAAAGTACTGACTTTATTAGACTGGAGTACTCGTTTAGACTGTGAACATACAGCAGTAAATGTATTTAACTTAAAAAAGTAAAAAAGATATCCCAGCACAGCTAAATGTTTACGACGTCTAACATAAACGGCCCTCACTCAGCTTAAGTCATGGTTGGAAAAGGTCATGGCGCTGGTTTTAGTGGTTTCAGAGATTTCTATCTTATATTTATCTATGGGGAGAGACGTGAAGGTTCTTCAACCTATTATGTTCTCTCTACATTCTGGTAATGAGTAGATTAGTCGGTAGGTATGCCTCAGGCTGAGAAGAGCCCGACATTAGCCGCCCTTCGGTCGTAAGAAGTATGTGGTGGCATAGCCCAGCGTCAAAAAATATTTTAAGGCAGACCAGAACTGCAGAGAGTTCAACGAGAGGCTGGAAGTTAAACACTAAGCGTAGTTACTACGTTTATCAAATGTCCTTTGCCCAAGGTTGTCTGGTAGAAATCGCTCTTAACCAGTGGTTCTTAACCTTTAAGTCATGAGGGACCATTTTACCAAAATTCTGTCGTATCCGGGACCACACACTTCGGACATGCGTCGCGGCGACGTACTCATCACGTCACGTCAGTTGCTTATTACGATGTCTTCGCGGACCACTTGGAATGCCTCCAGGGACCACCAGTGGTCTGCGGACCACCGGTTAAGAACCACTGCTCTAAACGATAAGACCCCCGATATTGTACATTAAATTTCTGTAAAATATAGTATATCTATCTAGTTTACCTCGCATCAAGATCCACTTTAAGAACGTATTCACTGAATGATGGTCCCAACAAAATCAAATGTCGGCGCTAGTGGACCTAATAATCGCCCTTAAATTACCTGCTGACATCCGAGACGAATTTGTCAAAGGTTACATCATAAATTAATGGGACATTTTGCGATATCGGATTATGTTTAATGATTTCGTAATGTGACTTTAAATATTTTGGTTTGGCATAGTTAGTGGTTTGTTTGTAGATACAGTATAATGTCAAATACAGTAGTTTAACTGTGGTTTAACTACAGGCCGCTCGGCGAGTATTTAGCCTATTCGCTGGGTGCGCGATGACAGCGCCGACTAAAAGTTACAAATACGAGTACGGTGGCCATCGAAATGTCAAATGCCCGCCTGTCATTACGACGAGTTATTTACAAAGAAACAATTTTAAATGAAATATGTACGTATTGTAAAATTTACATTTATTCATTATTACATTACCCCCCGTTATGCGGTCATGCGGGGGGAGTCCGACATAACTTTTACATACTTTTATTAATACTGGCAATTTTTTTTCTAATCGCTAGAACTATTTCACTTTAAATGCAAAATATGAACAATGTAGATACCTACATATTTTAAGATTTATTACGACGTAGAGCCTTCGTCCAAATAATGAGTTTATTTGACAACTATGTTTTAGGTCTATTTACTTTCGAATCTCTTTTAGGCTTGTTGGATATTAGTTAGAAAATGTTATAACTTTCCCTTTGTGCTTTTAAAATTAATTTACATATTGTGTTTTAATGTTTCAGATAATGCTTTAATTGTGTAGTAAGTAGCTCAAGGACTAGTTACAAATTGGTATTAGAAAACGGAAAAAACACAACATGATTAACACTTTTTTTTTCACTGGTAGACTAACGCCACAATTTTTTTTTTAATATAATCATTAACTAATTGTAAACAATTGCAATGCAAAAAAATAAACTACTTATTGGCATAAAAAAATACCAAAAGCCCCTTACAAAAAGTTAAAAACGTTATTGATATTTCACAGATGCTTTACTTCAAAATGACGTATTTTGTATCATGACTATTTAAATCTAAAAACCGGGTTTTAATCTACAAGAATTTATGTACTCAAACTAATTTTTGTTCTCAAATATGTCTTAACACAAATAAGTCTGTCGTAATTTACAAGAGCAAGTAGGCGCTCAGCATCGGATCCTTTTGCGGACATTTCATTAATCTCGGCATAGCCAGTGCTTCGCACGTTGTCAGCAATTAATCTGCGCTATTTATAACCAAGTTAATTGATCTGTTCGCTGTCTGGAAGGATCCGGGGAAAGCGAAATCTTTTTATAGTCTCCGGAAAGAAGTTCACGAATTAAAATGTAAAAAAGGCATATCAAGCAGCAATATAATAAATAAATAACTACTTCTAAATTAAAAATAAAAGTTCTATGTAATGGGTGGCAAACGAGCAGAACCCTTGATGGTAAGCAATTGCCGATGGTAAGCATTTTTTCCACCATTAGAATACTTGTAAATCCTTGAGTTACATAAGTCTATTTAGTACAAAAATATATATTTTTCACCAAAACAGCTTGATCATAACTTCACAAAATGATTAAACATATCAAACAAACCTGTGAAACAAACACACACATGACGCAACTTTTTTCTTTTTTGTCTGGTAGAGAACTTTTTTTGTCTCGTACAGTATCCCAGTTTAGCTCCTCGTTCAAATTGATCGGGCATTATTTAGCGAGACTCAATATGGAGTCGAGTATAAAATTAGATTTAGATTTCGATCCGATCTGAATAATTGGCCTCGACAATGGAAGACGAACAAAGGCGTTCGAGGTCTTCCATTGTCCAAAAGGTACATCAGGTTACCTTACCTTGAGATTATTCTAAAGAGGTTTATTCAAAGATGTGCCATTATCATTTATTTACTAGAGTAAGCACTTATTTTAAAAATAGAACATTATCAAAGTACTTAAGCCTATTGGTTGTACCGCGGCTGGTAGAAAGACTTAAATTAGGGATGTTCTATTTTAAATAGTGAAGATGAGTCTCCTGGATATTGTCAACTTTATTGAACGTAGTTATTCAGTGTAAAGTAGCTGAAATCCAGGTTAGGTTCAGCAATAACCGTTTGGCATTTGATTAACATGCAAAGTGAACTTCTAAAGATGTAGTTTTACGATTTTTATTCTGATTTACGAGCAAAAGAAACAAAATGTAGTGAGACATTAGTTGGGTACTGTCTGCCCTTTAACAGAAAAGTGCACAACGTTTTTGACTGCCTTTTTTTATTTAATAGGTGGCAGATTAACTGACGCATCGCCTAATGGTAAGCGATTGCCGTCGCCCAGTCACCTGCAATACCTGTAGTCACAAGTGCGCTGTCAACCTTTAAACCCCTTACCCACCCGGCGCGGCTTCACGCAGTCATCATCATCATCAGCCTGACTCAGTCCACTGTTGGACATAGGCCAAGTCGTGTGGCCCTAAATGTCAAGTTTCCATACATTTTCACAATTTGCATCTGTCAAATTGAGTGGTAATGTATGGGTCGATGACTCATTGACATCTGTCAGTTTACTCTACATAATTAAAAATCAGATTATACACTACGCTTTCCAAGTCGCGATCTCCACTCCAAACCTATCCTACCCCAACGGCTTTACGCAGTGCGTCTATCAAATCCAGTTATAGCACCACTGACTGTGGTGATAACCCTACATTTACACCCTCATAATATGCCTTCTTGCCGCCTTAACAATTCGTACGTGACTCTCAAAGATCCAGCGACGGCTCAAAACCCTAATGTGCTATAATGCCCATTACAGTGCCCATGAAAAAGAACTAATGCCTTCCGTAAATGGTAGAGGGTCTAACCAATGTCACTACTCAAAATGGGCCATAAGTAAGGAATTCAGTGGATAAGATTGCGCCTCTCATACAGGAGGTCAGTTCGAATCCGGACATGCACTACTATCTTTTTCAAATCGATAATCTGATTCATAATCATGTAAAGTAAACTGACAGATGTCAATGTGTCATCCCCATACATGATCACTCAAATTGACACATGCAAAATGTCAAAATGCATAGATACTTGTCATTTCCATCTGTCAGATGCCTAAAAGATGCCTAAATACCTATCTATATTTATAATCTCAGGGTCCCGGGTTTGATTCCCGGGTAAAGCAAAAAGTATGTTTCGAATTTATCGAACATTTCTCGGGTTTGTAATCACCAATCTGTATTAGGCAAGCGTGGTGATTAAGCCTAAACCCATCATAGTTTTGCCCTGCAGTGGGACAATACATAAACTGATACTTTATTTTTCATTGTAACAAGTCCGCATTTGACCACGGCTGTTGTAATGCAGCCAAAATATCCTGCAGTATGTAAGTACATAATTATGTGCTTATGTAATAATTAAGGTGGCGTTTATTCGCGTCTTAATAATAATAGTTTAGCTTAGTGGTTAGGGGAAAAATCGCGAGGAAAGCACGGATCATTTCTTAAACATGCAACCATGTTTTAGTTGGTCTGGTTGGTTTGTTAAAGGGTTGCGAAGGTCAGACGGCAGTTGCCTCATTGTAATAAATTAATAAATAAATAAAATAAATTGAGACAACATCACATACATTGTCCTGACCCCAAACTAAGGTTTTCCCTTGTGCTATGGAAACCAGAAACAAGGAAGGTACTACAAATACCCAGACCCAACACAAATATCTGCATCATCAACAAACATTTGTGTTGGTGCGGGAACCGAACCCGCGACCCTTACGTCTCAACCGGCGCTCAAACCATTGCGCTAAACGGGACGTCTAAATTACAAGGCTCTCCACATGCTGAATCATGGTCTAAGTGTAACTAGGCCTCAGCTAGCCTCAAGCAACCGAGAACTGAATGCTGAGAAGATGATACAATTTTGAGAATATCTGGACCAACCAAATTGTTTCTGTACGGTCGCTTCAGAAGATTTATTCTTGGCGAGTCAATTAATCTTCTTTCGCAACATGATTGTGTTCATTAATTTAAATTGCCTGTGGACTTAGCAACTGATACCAGACTTAATCCGATTATGGGCTCTTACGAACGGAGAGAGATTTTCCATGAATATTGAGTTAAAGATTACGGAATAGTCACTAATGTTAAGTTTGTTTCATCATCATCATCATAATTAGCTCTTAATGTGCGGACACAGAGATGTTATATAAACCTTAATTGTAACTAAAGTAAACATATTGACCTTTATTAAGACTATCCATGAATACTATCCATTACCACAGAATACTTAATAGTACAAGGTACAGAAAACCCACTTCTAAAAACCGTTTATAGAAAATTATCCAATCTCGCTGTTGACATCCTCCCTCCAAGAATTCCACGCCCTATTAACTTCTCTTTTTTTCTTCTTCTTTATCCTTTTCTTCTATTATAAAATATTTATGTAGATATATTGTAAAATATAATAGACTCTAAGCAATCTCTCTCTTACCATTGTGTCGTCTATATGTGTTTGTTTATTTGTTGTTTGTTTTGTTTTAGATGGTGTTAAAACTCAATTAATATATCCAGAAAAGCTATTCTCGTCACACCGGTCAATTTTATTTTGTACTAGTGGCCGCCCGCAACTTCGTTTGCGTGAACTTTATGACTCTGACTTAAAGGTTTATTTATATAGTAGATTGGCCAAGGAATCACATAGTCCCATCACCTAACTTGGAACCCCCTTTAGGTTCGAAATATCCTTCCTTATCGGATCTCATCCAAAATGCTCATCACATTAGACATTTTGCATTCCATTTTATTCATATTTGTTATGGTGTAGCTGGGCTCTTAGAGTTCTTCACCAGGTGTTCCATGATCTTTGATTTTTTTCATGGCATCATAAAATGCTCATCAATCTAAACAACTTTTCTTAAGGTGCCATTGACCTACCTCTTATAGTTTTGGCTGGGCTGTTGTGGTTCTACATCAAGGAGCCTGGTCTTCAAAATAAAATATATCCTATAAGTTGCCCTGATGTTACAGCTATACATGAAAAAGTTTCATTCGAATCGGTTCAGTAGTTTCCGAGATTGCGCGAACAAAAGACAAACAGACAAACAGACAAACAGACAGACAAAAATTTTTAAAATCATTGATTCATGTTCTGTTACTGTTTTTTAGTCGTCCTAAGTTATTTTGAGATAATATCTTCATGTACAGACACAGCTTTTTTACATTTTTTTATATAGTATAGATATATATAATCACTCGACGTTGGCAGAGTTAAATGTGCTCGTGAAAGCACTTAGCAGCCATCCCAAAAAAAAAAGAAAGATTCGCGCGCTCTAGCGCTCCTTTCATTGTTATTAGTAAGTACATAATTATGTGCTTAATAATTAAAGTGGCGTTTATTCACGTCTTAATAATAATAGTTTAGCTTAGTGGTTAGGGAAAAAATCGCGAGGAAAGCACGGATAATTTTTTAAACATGCAACCATGTTTAAGTTGGTCTGGTTCGTTTGTTAAAGGGTTGTGAAGGTCAGACGGCAGTTGCCTCATTGTAATATATTAATAAATAAAAAAAAAAATTGAGACAACATCACATACATTGTCCTGACCCCAACCTAAGGTTTTCCCTTGTGCTATGGAAACCAGAAACAAGGAAGGTACTACAAATACCCAGACCCAACACAAATATCTGCATCATCAACAAACATTTGTGTTGGTGCGGGAACCGAACCCGCGACCCTTACGTCTCAACCGGCGCTCAAACCATTGCGCTAAACGGGAACGTCTAAATTACAAGGCTCTCCACATGCTGAATCATGGTCTAAGTGTAACTAGGCCTCAGCTAGCCTCAAGCAACCGAGAACTGAATGCTGAGAAGATGATACAATTTTGAGAATATCTGGACCAACCAAATTGTTTCTGTACGGTCGCTTCAGAAGATTTATTCTTGGCGAGTCAATTAATCTTCTTTCGCAACATGATTGTGTTCATTAATTTAAATTGCCTGTGGACTTAGCAACTGATACCAGACTTAATCCGATTATGGGCTCTTACGAACGGAGAGAGATTTTCCATGAATATTGAGTTAAAGATTACGGAATAGTCACTAATGTTAAGTTTGTTTCATCATAATCATGATAATTAGCTCTTAATGTGCGGACACAGAGATGTTATATAAACCTTAATTGTAACTAAAGTAAACATATTGACCTTTATTAAGACTATCCATGAATACTATCCATTACCACAGAATACTTAATAGTACAAGGTACAGAAAACCCACTTCTAAAAACCGTTTATAGAAAAATAATGCCTCAGGCTATAACATAAATTTGAAATTCCGACCGCCCAACGTTCAACACCTACAATTATTTATACCTAGAAGTGCGTTCTCTTTCTATCGCACGCAACTGTCGCACATGCGTCGCCGCTCGCTCGTGATTTTCTACTGATCGTCCCCTCCAGAGGGGACGCCGCATGTACTTGCAAATTCGTAGGTACACGCGGAGTGTACCTACGAATTACTAAGATAATGAACATTAAGGTTATATGATTTCTCTGAGTTCGGCAGTTAGCTTCAATGTTCCTTTTTTTTTTGGGGGGCTTCACAAAAGTCAAATTAAATTTCTTTACAGTTAAATGTTGTTGTAATGTTGAAAGTAGTATGTCTACTTTTTGACAATAAATCATAAAGCCCCTCAATAAAGTATATGTATTTTTTTAACGTTATATCAAGTAAAATCTATGTTAAAAGTACTATTAATATTTTTCGACACAAGCTCATTAGACCCTATCATTCTCTCCAACGACGTTGCAATGAATCCCTGCAGTTTATTTGCCTCTCAGTATCTATTGATTGTGCTAAGATTAATCTTTCAAAGGTCAAAAGCGTGTTATCTGCATAATATAATACTGGCTGATAACACGAGTACTACGTGGGCGCTTTTATATTTTACACAATACATTTATTTCCAGCTCATTATTGTATTCTGAGAATTTCAGCGTAAAATTAATCAAAACGACTGTTGGTAGTACCTTTATATTTCCTTCCTACACTATTTTAAAAAGAAAAGAGAAAAAGAAAGGAGGCCTATACTCAACAGTGGGTATTGCCGGGCTGATGATGATGATGATGATGATACTATTTTAGCGAATTCATAATTAAGAACCAAAGAATAAAATCGCTAATGTTACTTCAAAATAAAAAAAAATACAATCATACCAACACACTTCTAGATGTATTTTATTGTAGAAAGTAAATGGATTGATATTTCATATTAAGAATATGATATACTAAATCTACACAAAGATATAGGTCACTGAGTGAGTGATAAGTCACTCACTAAATGACCTACTCATATATCTTATCTATTACTCATGAAATAATATGACACAACTAGCAGGCAAAAAAGATCTACTTGATCACGAATCACCATGCGCCAGCGCCGTAGCAACAATGCATAGCTTCTCGTAGCTGTCGCTACGGCGTAGCATTCTCGTAGCTGCGTAGAATACTCGTAGACAGAATGTGTTCGGGTTTGTGTTATCCTAACTAATATTATAAATGCGAAACTAACTCTGTCTATCGGTGTGTCTGTTACTCTTTCATGCCAAAACTACAGATGGTATATACCCTGAGAAAGGGCATAGGCTATAGTTTATTGCGAAAAGGGGGTTGTAAGGGTTAAGGGGGGGGGGGGATTATTAAATAATTAAAAATACTACTCTATAGAAAGCTAGTTAAAAAATAAAATTAAACTGGTTTAGTTTTTCGAGTGGTTTTGCTTAGTATCTGGTTCATCCACAGTTGAATATAGAAGTTTAGACACACTTGTTCGTAGCTAGTTAGCAAGTTAAAGTGATCAGATAAATGTGTTTAGTTTAACAATCAGCGCTGGGTGGCACCGCTTCGCGTGCATTAATGATGTCAGCACGTGCTCTACGGATACAAACACTCGATGATATTAGGTTGAGTGTGAGCGAGAAGCGGAAGCGGAGAGCAATAAGTTGTAATAGTTGACTTAGAAAAAGATTGGAAAATTAGAATAAATCCTAAAGTTATGTTAATGTACTTGGTTATACATAGTTATTTCATTTGATAAATAAAAAATTAAAGTTGTATACAAACTGGGTTTGTTCCTTCATGGGATTATTTATAATTTAGTTTTATATGAATAAGGCAAATAAATAAAAAATATTAATTTAATTGTATTGGTATTTATATGTACGTATAAAAACAACATGAAACTTTAATAATAGCTGAAATAAAAGAAAAATACTTAAAGTACGGTATCTATGGGCAGTGGCAATCGCTTACAATCAAGTAGCCCGTCTGCTCGTCTGCCACCTATCAAAAAATCCTACTGATTTTACTTCCAGCACTGCTTACTTGTACTCGTTACTTGTACCAAGCGATCAAGGACAGCGCTCAGTAGAAGGTCGTTTATGCCCATGCGCCGGCAACTCTTTATTATTACGCAATCGCTGAAGTGCATTCATAGAGGCGCTATTAGCCGCAAGTGCTGCTATTAGCGCCTAATTACCACTAGCATAGAATTCAATGTCAGAAGTGTTATCAAGAAAATTGGTTCTTGAGACAGCGGTCTGCCAAGGTTGGGCATGTTCATGCTGATATCCTGCACAGATGACCCACTAGTGTAATAATAATAATAAATTCACACAACATCTCATACATTGACCTGACTCCGTACTAAGCAGCTTAAGCACTTGTGTTGTTCTGTTCATATTACAGATATCAGACAACAGAGGAAACACAAATACCTATAATAGTTAAATATATAATGTTTAGTACATAGTATTGCTAATCAATGTTGTATTACGATTTATATAGTGAAGCTGTTACCCGCGACTTCGTTATTTATTTATTAACTTTCACCTCTCATTTGACCCATTAAAACCCCCTTTTCGCAATAAAAAGTAGCCTATGTTATTTCTCAGCGTCTAGACCATCTGTATACCATCTGAGTAAATTTCATTCAAATCCGTTTAGTAGTTTTGGCGTGAAAGAGTAACAGACAGACAGGGGTTACTTTCGCATTTATAATATAGGTATTAATATTATATATTTATAGGATAGTTAGGATTAGAATGAATGATAAATGATTAGGCAGGATTAATGTGAGAATTTACGTAACAATTTACTCTTTAATTTACCCTTTATTTCTCCCGCTCGGCGCTTGTTCCTTGTGGCACGCGATCAAGGACATCGCTCAGTAGACAAGGTCGCTCATGCCCACGCGCCGGCAACTTGCATTACGCTATCGTTGGAGTGCACTCATAGTGGCGCTATTAGCCGCTAGTGCTGCTAATCAGAACACAGAGTTGTAATGGAACCAAGGTAACTGTAGGTTTGCCGTGGGAGAGCCACGCTTCGGCATGAATGGGCCAGATGAGTGATACCACGGCCTCACAAGAAGACCGGTGTGAAGCAGCGCCTGCGCTGTGTTTCGTCCAGTGAGTGCGGTACCGGAGAGGCCCAATTGGGGGGAAAGGGGTTAATGGTTGGCAACGTACTTGTGACTCTACTAGTGTTCCAGGTGTATATGGACGGCCATCGCTTACCATCCGGTGATCCGTCGGCTCGTCTTCCACCTATAATAATAACTGTGAGGGAATGTTGTCCGCTTGTGACCACGGCTACTGTAACGTAGCCGAAGCCAAGTAATAAGTATTAATGTACATAACAATAAACGTCGCGTTAATTCCTGTTTTAGCAATATTTTATAGTTATAATGCAACGCGTAAATCTATAAAACTATATAACAAACAAGCTAAAGTTGCTGCCAATGCAAATGTCTCTTGTTACTTTAGTATCAGTATAAAGAGTGACATTTAGCCAGTATTTTAGATTCCCTACAAATTGGCAAACCGAACTGTCACCCTTTTCCTTTTCGAGTTGAGTCGTAAACTGCGGAGTCACCCATAGATTCCGACTCTTGTTGACAAACAATTGTTTACATAAAACTGTATAAGATCGGAGTTGGCACTTTTTACTATCGCATTTACTATCTACGGACGGTTACGCAGTGAATTGTCTTGTTTTTCTAGTAGGGATGTTCACATCCGGGCACTTTGAATCCATATTCTGGATCGCATTAAATCGTAATACGATGTATCGATCCAAATGTCTATCCAGTATATTCGATATGGATGATTTTTTGGATCGATCCAATTTTTTAATATCGTATCAAGTATTTTTAAAAATCAAACAAATTGTATAAAACGACCACACTGATGATTTTTTTTAGGTAGAGCCATTGTTGCTATTCACAATTGATTAATTGTTAGCGGTTCAAGATAACCTACAAAATACTTACACAAAGATAATGAGTGATCTATAATCACAAGTTCCGATCTTGCCTAAATTGAAGGTATATTGAAATAAAACATTTTAACAAAACATACCGCCAAATAAATATTTACGTCATAGTGTAATATGAATCAGTTCGTATTTAGACCATTCTTTGTAGTATAGGAACAAGGCCGCGGTTAGTATTCATGTTACAAAGATTGATATTATGCTTTACGTTTGTTTAGCTTGACCCGATCCGATCCTCATCTTACTTATAACGATCCACTACCGGATCGAAAGCCATTGTATCGATACAAAAATCGAAAAGGTCGTATTGCTATGTATCGATCCACACAAGTACCTATCGTATCGGATCGAACATCCCTATTGTCTAACGTATTTGGTTTCAAGGAATCCGTGAAGTAACTCGATTTGAAAGATTCTTGTGAAGTTAATGAAGTGTTATGTCACACTCCGATGACTTCGGACACACAGAACGATAATGTTTCAAAGTTTCAAGCCGGTAGACGCTGTATGTGGGAATGTGGGTAAGTGAGAACAACAAATGCTTTATATTATTATTAGCATTTTGAAGAATGTGATAATCGTGTCTTATCAGGAGGAAAGTCAGCAATTGAAAACCTACTATCTATTATGGTCTCATATGGTCTTATATGAGGGAAAGGGGAAAATGTATGCTTTTCTATTTATGATAGTTGACTCTGTCACTCTGGACAGACGACTTTGGAACAGAAGTTGTACTTTAATTTTTGCCATTTAAACGACAGTTAAGTACAGTTAACCACACATCAGGTCAAATTTCCTCAATTGATATTCAACCTAATTTATTATTAAGAAAAAAGGTAATGATCAAATAATGTCAATAAGCTTTTTTCTAAAGGTTTATACGCCTGATAATACACAGATAAAAAATATTTCCGAAAATATTTTAAGAGAGCCAGTAATAAATTCGTATAACAAAGAACGAACGAAAACTTCTTTGTTATTTTAGCCAGCTCTACAAACAAATTGATTATTCAAATCCATGTTTTCGAGTTACCCGTGTTTCATATTACTGAAAAACATTTATTTAGACAAAGGTTCGTAGGTACATCTAATACGTTTCATACCAATCAGCTTTACAATCAGAAAAATACTCCTAAAAAGTAGAAATACATAGGTATGTGTACTTTTTAAGTCCGATTCGATCAATCTTTATCCGACAGTAAATCTATGGTATAAAGCTGTCATTCCATACGAATCTAAGCCATAGATTTATTTATCTCGGATTAAGATTGGTCAAATCGGGCTTTAGTAGTATTTAGTACCCGTACATTTGTTGTGTATTTATATATTGTGTACTTTATAATATGCTAGGTAGGTCCTAGGGATATCGAACTTGTAAAGGCGCGACAAAATTTTAATATCCTACAAGCGACAAGTGTGTAAACTATTTATAACTGGGCAACCATGTTAAATCAATTTCGTTAATTATAAGTTCACTCAAAACTCGTTTCTGTGGTCGCCCGCGCGGTCTCACAGAATAGAGGTTGCGCGCCCACGTTGGTGCTTTGTATAATGAGTCCACGTAACACAGTGTCGGCCCTAATGAGATTGTATGAAAGAAATGCCACTAGTCACTCGCACAGAGTACGCCTCCCACGATATGCACTCAGGGTTGCGCTAGCGCGGCCAATCAGACAATGAGGATTTATTCTACGCTCGCTATACAAATGGCTACTGAAGAGTGACGTCACACGTCAGTATCTTGTATGCGCGTCTAGTAAATTTTGTTTGGTAGCTATATCAAATGTTTCGTTTAAGTAAATTGTTTTATAATAATAGTTGGTGTAAAATGTATGGATAGCTCAATGATATAATATTTAAAAAAAAATATCATTTAAAAATAGATTTGCCCATGAAACTTTGAATGCTCACAAAAGCAGCTAGACGTTATATTTTTAACTAAACATTGTGGCTATTGGTTCTTATTTACCAATATTTTGAAAAATTTTCAATATTTTTAACTATATCGAGATTAGTCAAATATCCTATTTATTTATTTATTATTTTTAGGAAGACTAACAGCTAAATAATACATTGAGATTTATACAATGAAAGAAAACAATGCCAATAATAATCTATCTATTCTTTCTGAAACACGCTGAGATCGCTGTAAGCACGTGTATATAGGTCTTTTTGTTATTGTTCTGGTTCTAAATATTTTGTGACCCCAGTCTCCCGCTACAGCTCGAGAACTTGAAATCAAACAAAGAGGTCCATTGATTCCTCCAATCCGGGAAATTTAACAAAAGCAGTGTTTACATAGCGACTGTTGTTCTATGTAATTACGAGTTCACTGTTCAAGTGAATTATTAAATATTCAATACATTGTTCTGAGGCCCGTGAATTGGTAACCAAAGGTTCTCAACCTAGGTTTTTAATTTGAGACGTAGTTCTGGTTCTTATTCTGTTGAAATTAGAAATTTCGTTTGATCTGAACTGATCGTACGGGATTAGTACACTACAGTTCCCATTTTTACATATTTAATTTTTAACTGTAAAATGGCTGATGTTGACTGGTTTTAGTATAAGAGACTTTGTGACCACAGAAATATGGGTGGTTAATTAAACTGATGTTCAACCAATAAGCGCGCTATTTGGTTTCCATTCCACTTCGATTGTAGCATCGAATTACATTTACCTTTTTATTTAAGTACGTGCAATAATCTAACCGGTCTTTGCAATTTCATTCCTCTACCCAAAGGTAGTTTGTAAGAGAGATAGATATCTCTTTATTGCACAAAATATACAGGAACTTAATGCTAATTATGGTTATTTAGAAATACAATCTCAGACCGCTAATTGCGATCTCTTTCAGATAACCTTGGGGTAGAGGAATAATACAGCAAATTAACAAGGGGTAGGCAGTGCAAATCTGTTATATACGTAATATTAATAGTAAATACGTGTTGGATCTGTATCCCCACGCACGCCTTCCAAAAGGACCGGCCTCCATGCCGTGATTTTCCAACAGGGAGGATACAAAATAATAGTAAATACATAAATGCATACTAACAATTAAAATTAATACGAAATATAATCTTATACTTTAATAAATAATCAAAATATCTCGTACTGGCTTTGTTGTTGTAACTCTAACCTGCATTTTGGGCAATAAAGGATTTACATAACATATTTATATTTATTTATTTATACTTCACGAGACAAGAACAAGAGTTCAAGCCACACAGCGCCCCCTTGTTGAATGCTCCGGCGCCCGCGGCGACTCTTTGGGAACCTTGTTACCTAACACTGGTCCGGCGGGTTCACAAGGAAACATTATTGCTGCGCTTGTCTCGCGTCTAATGAATCGCTGAGTGTTTTTCGTGAGAAAGTTCCAATTTCATTTCGCTTACAAAATATTTTAGTCATAATTGTTGTTAGTTAGAGGGAATGCTTGAGTAGATTTCAGGTACTTACCTATTTATTGTTTACTTTCTAGTAAGGCCTTATTCATATTTCAAAAAGGCGTAGGTGGTATAATAAAGTATGCATTAAAGTTGTTAGAGATACTCGTACTCGTACTTCACGACGTCTATAGCCATGGGTATAGCGCTGTGTCACGATGGTATCCTGTCTAAAGATGAGTGTAAGGGTAAGTGCACTTGTGTTCGCGCACACAACACAACACACAGTAAGTTAGTAACAATGATTTGCATGCCCTGAAGGGGTGAATGTGTTAGTTCCTCACAATCAGCTTGTATATGCAACTCCTGAAATGTACCTCATTCTTGCAAATAAAGATCTATTCTATTCTATTCTATTGACACTTCTAAACTACAGCCTTGTGATTAGCTGCTAATCCCTTTTTTCGTAGCAGTAAGGTGTTTTCTCTTCTATTGTCAAATGTAGTTGATTCACATGCAAAAAGGCTTCACAAATTGCTTTAGTGCAGTTGAGTTTCTTACAGAGTTTCTAACATACAAAATGTTTGTAAAGAAGAAACTCAACTGCACTTTGTCTTTCCTATTTCTCCTTTCCGTATAAGCATATTTATATAAAATAAATAAAATAAATTGAGACAACATCACATACATTGTCCTGGTCCCAAACTAAGGGTTTCCCTTGTACTATGGAAACCAGAAACAACGAAGGAACTACAAACACCCACACCCAACACAAATATCTGTTTCATCAACAAACATTTGATGCGGGAATCGAACCCGCGACCCTTACGTCTCAACCGGCGCTCAAACCATTGCGCTAAACGGGTCGTCTAATAATATATGAGCACCTTTTAAAGTAGCTTTTCGATTTCGATGATTGTAAAATGCCTTCTCTGCTTTTTATAATTTTAGTTAATTGTAATTTTATTAACTTGGTAGCTGAGGTGTTCTTCTGAAACAATTCATTGAACTCTACATAGTTAAACAAAACTTCACTCTCCCTTACTATATTTAGCCATCAGAATAAGGAATGATTGAGATAACTCTACATAGTTAAGCGGAGTAGAGTGTCGTAATTCAGTGGGCACGTTGGCTCGGGGTCACGGCTCGCTCTACACGTGCCGGAGTCGAGGTAGAGATTCCTATCTCTCTAGAAGCCGCTAAGATGCTCTTCGGCCGCTTGTAGAGACTAATTGCTGGATAGTTAAAGTTAACAGTGATTGAAATTGCGTTGCCAATTCTTTATGATTTTTTCTATGTGATAGCAGATGAGCAAACGGATCACCTGATTACTAAGCGAAATGCCGCCGCCCATAGATACCCGCCACATCAATGAATTCACAAGTGCACTTTTTTATGATAGGTGGCAGACAAGCACTGGCAACTTTATTTCTCCCGATTGGGGCTCTCCTCACTCACTCGGCGAAATACAGCTATTATGATAGCTCAGTTAAGAGTGAATGTTTGAGAAATGAAATCGCAACATTTTTTTTAAGTATACGTCTCACTCAATGCCGTGTTTTAAATGATCGTAATAAAGAGTTAGATAGATTCCTAGTAAAATAATTTTCTGAAAGATAGTATTGAATGGAAAAGTTACCTCAGAAAAATAAAATTGTGACGGTGTGAAAACAACAGGGACAATATTAGGTCAAGTAAGCGAACAGCTGTGGTTTCTGTTTTAAACCTAAACATTTTCATTTCACCAAGGGGATATCAGTGTCAAGCCATGTTTGCCTACACAATTGGATTTTTCTATTAAAATTGACTTTGCCAACAACCTCTGTACTTTATCCAAAAAAAGAATACGGGCTTATGCTCCATTAAAACCGCCCTTGAAGGCCGCACCTCAAAGCACAGAACAAATTGATTTTCAATTGTTTTTCTTTTAACACTGAGCTCGCTAAGGCAAATATTTTCCGAGCCCACTTCCCGTGATTGTCGATCAAAAACAAGTGCGTTGACACGGCCGGGCATGTCTGGCAGTGGCCTTGGCCGAAGGTCGGGTGTCGGCATCCACCCGGCATCCGCCCGGCATCGCGTCATCCGCCCAGTCAGGTGTTAGTGATGTGAATCATCTATGCTATCTGCTCTCTCTAAGTGTTTTATCGGCTAGTGAAGGTTGGCTGTCAAATTGGCATATCATTTAGATATCTAACTAAGCGAGAAAGTTTGGTACGCTGCTGTCTTTGTCTATGTTATGTTTTCAAACTTTTGCGTTGCATTATATAAGCGGGACTTAACGCGAGGAAATTTAAATATAAGTACATTATAGCACTTACTGTAGTTTTAAGTTTTATACCTCTGTTTTGTGTGCAATAAAAAGCATATTTATTCATTCATTCATTCATTACTCCTTGACGTTTTGACTGCGTTACTACAGCCGTGGTCATAAGCGGACCACGCTCCACGGGTAGGTATATAAAATATTAGTCTACGTTGTCATTAATTCATTCGTGTGATGAACACATGTGTTTGTTCAGTGTCTGGGTGTAATACTCGTATATTATGTATTTCAGTATTTTGTGTTTCCTCCGTCGTCTGATATCTGTAACACAAGTGCTTAAGTTACTTAGTACGGAGTCAGGTCAATGTATGTTGTGTGAATTTATTTATTTATTGATTATTAATTTAAAATTGTACACAAGTCACATCACTAGCCAGGGGTGGTCGCGGCCCGGGCCGCTAATCGAGATCCGTGACGCAACTTGCGTAATATCTTGTCGGCTCGGAAAGCGGGCCGTGGGTTGACTGAAATTGATATGCTTTTGATTGAAAGAAACATTTGCAGTATTTTTGTTGATAAGTGGTAAACTAGCTGACGGGTCACCTGATGTTGTAACAGTTAAACGTTGTAATACATCTCCTATCTTCTTCTTCTATACTATTGATAAAAAGGTTAAATCTGCAGAAATGACAATGGCTTATAGGAAACACAAAAAACTAGCGCGATTTAATTCACAGCCATCTAATTGGCAGATTGGAACTTTTAGCAAAATTGTTGGGGTTTTTTCATTTAATTTTTGAAGTACCGTTTTTTTATTATAACAAGGTTTTTTTAGATACTTTTGCAGTCGCTTTCGTAATTAAAACAAATGTAACATAATTAAACCTTTGAATAAAAAAAAACACTTAGGCTGCTGAGCGTGCCTAAAAATGATAAGTATGTACACATAAAGTTTTTAAACACTTTCCGCAAATTTCAAGATAATACAAAATTCTATCCTGGAGGTTGACTGGTAGAAAAGGCTTAAGGCACTAAGTCGGTCAACTGTGTTTTTTATTTCGTGCAATAAAGAATAAATAAATCTTCAGACAACGCTATCACACAATTCATAGATTGACTCAAAACATTCTCCGCTTTTCTTCGAGTAAAAAGTAAATATAACGACACAACCGGGACTTCGCCTTCAATCGGGGTCAATATAAATTAGTGTTCAAAAAAGCCTTTCCTTTTACTATTTCATCGTACATTATTCAACATAAAAATGGTACTATAACAACATACATTAGGCCCTCAGACGGAACTAGTGGTCCGTAGTAGAAATAGCTCTCAAATGGCCTCGGTACTTACGGTTATACCCTACTTAATTACGTGAGCCTTCGTTTAGAGGTAATGGAGGTAGGTGTACCTGACGCAGTGTTGCCAGCTAGAAAATAAATATAAGCCTAACTAATATTATAAATAAAATATTTAAATATTAGATATAGATACTGCACTGGGAGTTCTAACAGGTGATCTACTGAGATCTAGACCAAAGTCAGAGACAATAAGCAAAAATACGTTTCTTAAATTCACCTGATCGGGAATCAAACCCGGAACCTGCTGTGCTTGGGTGTCACACTGTGAGGTGGAAGGGAGTTCAGGGGAGGTAGTTATAAAAAAAATGCGCTGTAAAGTCACGCGGTACTAAATTGTTCCTACTAAAGTTAACATTAAACACTTGTGTTATTCGTTGCGTTCAAATAATATGTCGATTAGGAGCCTGGGTATGCTTAGACCATGATCCAAGATTTTGTGATTCTAGCAATTACAATGAAACGACTGCCGTGTGATCTTCACAACTCATAGACAGAGCTGCAATCTGATCAATCTGACCTTGTACTACATTAAAAAAAATGCATTTGTCACAATACAGCTCCCGTGTAAGTCAGGGAAAGTAAGGAAGCTAGCAAATGACAACATACTAAAGTGTACATTTTTTTGCAGCTGTCTGTACTTAAAGTTTGGTGTGCTTTTGCTTTGCGGGCAACATTTCTCCCACATTGCGGAGAAATCAAACTATATGTAGGTAGCTGCTATGCGTTCAACATTATAGTTATATAACCTTTCTCAACTATCATAATTTTATTCATAGAACGGTAGCCCATGATGTGAGCAAGATTTAGATCAGAGGTTCTTTATGTTTCGGAAATTGTTATACTTATAACTACTGCTCACTTTGAAAATATTTTCAAACACTCTATTTGTTGTCAATTAGTGCCATTTGTCTTTTCCTTCTCTAAGATCACATGTAGTTTGTTTTGTACATGAGTTAAGAAAAAGCGGTGGCTTACGCAACTTTACAACGTTGTAAAACAATCATAGTTTGGTTTCGAAAACTGACTTAAACCCTCTTGGTGATACTTAAGGGGCTATACGAATGAAACTAGCGCCGCCAACCTATTTACACTGATTGTTGCGAAAATATTATATTTTTGAAGAAAATAAAACATTACAGACTTAGATCCAAGTAAAACACGCGACAAGTAACAATAATGTCAATTATTGCTAATAGTTGCCGTTTTTAGCAATAATTAACATTATTGTTACTTGTCGCGTGTTAGAAATATTGTATTGCATCTTGAAAAATCCAATTTACTTTTATCTAAGTCTGTAATTTTTTGCTTTCTTAAAAATATCGTATTTTCGCCACAAACAGTGTAAATAGGTTGGCGGCGCTAGTTTCATTCGTATAGCCCCTTAATGATTATTTTTTTTGAGTCACACGGGATTCATTGATTCGATTTGATTAATAGCATTCATTGCATGAACCGGATTGATTTTTAACCCACTAATTAAGTATAAACGTGAAAGCACAAGTGAAAGTTTGTAATTATGGATAGATGGATGTTTGCTCCTCTTTCACGCAAAAACTACCAAATAGATTTGAATGAAACTCTACATTAATATAGTTTTAATACATCAGAATAACACATAGGCTTCAATTTATAAAAATGTATCGTGTGGATTGTCCAATTCCACGCGTACGAAGTCGCGGGCGGCCGCTAGTCATATGACTCATATAACTCATGAACAGTTTCCTGTTGAGAAGCTTTATTATAGAAATTACCTACTTAAGTAGTCCTTAAGTGACTGAGCGTTTCATCAGAAGTGGCACTTAACCACCACCAGGGGTCAAATGATAATAAAACAAACGTAACGTTGCTTTTATTAATTATTGTACCTATTATTTCACGATCTTTGGCGTCCTTACTGGCGGCTGCTTCTATTGGCGTTCCGTTTTCAAAGGGCAAAAATGGGAACCTAGTATAAAAAATTCGCTGTCCGCCTGTTTGTCACCAAACTGTACCATAGGAAACGCGATGACAGATGAATTGGTTTAACATTAATGTAATGAATAATTGTGTACTCTGTATAACGTGGTCACCGTCACAGTTTCTCAGAGATTACATTGAAGGAAGGAGCAAAGTAATTTGTAGATTCTTATAAATTAATAAATGAATTTTCGAATTGACCTTGAAATAAAAGGGTTATTTAATTTTTTTGGAACAAGTACTCAAACTATCTTATATAATATAGAATAACAATCCATGTAGTTTTATATTAATATTTTTTTTAGATTTTCCAATAAAAAATATCGGTGCCGAACTACTCAGTCAAGAGTTCTCTATCATACTTAAAAAAATACACATACTTACACACAGTTGAATTGAAAACCTCCTCCATTTGTTTTCGTCGGCCAAAAAAAAAATGTAGCGCTTCTCCCTCGGTAACCCGAGGGTTGTTAAAAATAGGTTTCATTAAATCTAATGGCGGTTATATTTTATCTCGAAAAAGGAGGTTTTAATCTTAGAGGGGTTTGAGGTCTACCAATGGCAGGTGACAAAATAGAAACATGAACGAACGCGCGACAAATAAGTTAATAATAAAGAGAAGACTTCTCATTTTACAGAGGTGATGTAATTTTATTATTTATTCAATATACTATGTTTTTATTTCTGGCAATTTCTTTGTTTTCTGATATTCGTAACACAAGTGCTTAAGTTACTCAGTACCTTCGGTATCAGATTAAAAACAAATGTAAATAAATTACAATTAAATGTAAATGTATAGGTACGAGAAGGTAGGTATAAATGTTTTTTTTTATAATAAACTGGATTTAGCATTAAACGTAAGAGATTACGTATCGGAGAATGTCTACAGCATATTTTCACTTAAAATTGTAGTGAGAGTAGTGATTTCCCAGTGGTGGCGAATGTAAGAGTTGTTCTCCATTTTGCAACTAATTTGTAGCGACTCCTTAAAAACCTTAAAACTTTTTTAAAAACATCATGCCCGGCAGAAACTATTTTAGGAACACTCATTTTAAATTTGTGTTAGAGTTATAGATAAAAAAATATGAATTGATTAAAGTGCTCTTGATTTGAGAGTAGTAAAGTTGTGTGCGATGAGTGCGACTCGTTAAGCGAGTGAGTGCGCGTGAGTTCAGCGAGAGCTTCGAGTTCAATCAATTACATTTGAGGGTCACATGGAGTTAATTGGACATACAATACTTTGATAAAACTTGTATTTTTTAAACTACGGGGCTTTCTTCCACTACTTAGTTACGGAACGGATGATTAGAAAGATGCTATCAAACGTCTTATTAATCAATCAATCAAATCATTTATTGCCTCAGTTACATGTATGTATTAGATACATGTAACTGTATTTATTTAACTGCGTTGAACGCGCAGTGAGAGAAAGGGTTCCTAGAGGGAACATAGTATAAATATGCTATCAATAGATGGTGCATTATAACTTAAACCATTTTTTATATTTTGCATATACTCTGGATGGACTTACATCCGAATCGTTCCGTAACAAATTAGAATATCCCCGTCGCTTCCAACAAAAGAAACGCAGGGCACGTGTGTAAAAGACGGGGATAATTCTGTCGTGAATTTCATTTCCATACGTAGATATTTTTTCTTTCAATTCATATAAATTCATTTAAAATCAAATGGCAGCGCTACTGAATCAAACAAGCCGACAACAGTTTTAAAACACATAGTCGAGTAGTTTCAGCTTTTCTCGTACTTAGCTGAGCGTTTTCTAGTTTTAAAGTCATCGTGTTTAACAATATGTAGGCGAATAACCAAGTCCTCACCGCACTGCATAATGTAACTGTAAAAGTACTTGCTTAATTGTGAGTTTTGTACAGTATCTGTTGCATAATGAAAGCATAATTTCGTGCAGGCCCGCGTTATTGTTGGAGGCAGGGCCGGAGGTGGTCGGGGCCCGGGCCGAAAACTAAAAACGCAATCTCAATCCAGTTGCCAACGATGGTGTTTCCGAGCAGATACGACCTAGTGATCTTTAAGAAGAGGCTTTATTCCTTCCTTAAATGCATTTGTGATGCCTCAGGTGTTGCAGATGTCAACAAAGCGTACCTATCTAACAAAGAATGTATTAAGTTTGCGTGTGTAGTAAAGTATAAGTGTATACCTACTAGGGGTACAGTAATTACTGTACATTACATTAGTGTGATTTTTACATGTAACAAAAGATGAAAATGGTAAAAATACCTACGTCAGTTCTTTAAGTTTTGAATTTATTCGGAATAGGTAGGTACTGTAACGATGGTAAACTCCTTTGATACTGGCCGCCGTTTATGGCTGATTTTATAATGAGAATCTGTCATGCATTGAAAAATAAACAAACACGCTCTCGGGAGCGCATTCCGAACTGAGTGACGATATCGCGAGGAGTTAGAGTAAGGAGGGTCCAGACCTCACGTCAGGAGGAAGTGTCCTCCCAGATTGCGGTAGTTAGAAAGTGAAGTAACCTATTATTTTCAGAAAAGTAATAAAAGATATTTCAAAACAATAACGTCTCCACCACATTGTAACAGTACCTAAATACTTACACAATACTTTTTACCTATTTTATATGTGACTTTCAAGTCAACCTTTACGTTACTTACGGCGTTTATTTATATAATATTCATAGCCTAATATTCCTCAATCCGAGATTTGCCGTTCCCTAATTTGACTAGGCTATCCCGAGATGTCATTTAATCACTCACGTCTTTCCCCCATCCATTTGGGTGGACTCGGGTCGCCTTATTGTATGTTTAATGTATATCTCTGAGGACCTATACTTAGGAAATATCATGATATTTAAATATTTATATACTACTAGTGGCCCGCCCTCACTTCGCTTCGGGACCGTAATTCAGAAATGAACCGATAGATGGCGCTGTGTCCAATTACATCGCGCAAGCGTTTCGTGTTTTCGGTTTACCTATAAGCCTTGTCGTTGTCCATAGAAGTTATCTCTTTATAAATAGTATAGATGTGCTAGGTGGCAGACTGAGCAGACGGATCATAAGCGATTGTCGCTGCCCATACTTAAACACGTGCAACACCAGTCGCAACAAGTGCGCCGCCAACCTTTTACCCCCTTTCTGGGCATCCGGTACCCTCATTCCCTTGAGGCCGTGGTAGCAGTCCGCTTGAGTAGCCCGTAGCCATGCCGAAACGTAGCTCTCCCACGGGTGAAAACTATCTCTATAGACTAACTACTATTAGACTCGACTATCACACTATCACAACAAAAACATTTGCAAGAGTCTTCGAAGTAAGGCGTTAGCAGTTTCGTGGAAAGCCAGCAAGTTGATGGAAAACATTCTAGGTTTTGTTGTTGCTAGAACTAGAGGTTTTCAGGTCGTGTACTATTTTTCCGCTTGCTTGGAAATACTAGAATAACATTGTTGTTGGCAAAGAGTTCGCCTACTAGCAAAGTTGCGTAGGTCCATGTTTTCTGTCAATAATAGGGATGTAGAAGTATGGTATGGAGGAATATATAAAAAAAATATTTGCTTGTCTGATAAAAAATTGTATAGTGAAGATGAGATTTAAAGTAGACAACGAAAAGGCTTATGGGTAAACATAAAAATAAAAAGCGAAACACTTGCGTGCCGTAATCGACTCCCAGCGCCACCTATTGGCGCTGTTTTAAGTTAAATACCGTAACGAAGTGGGCAGGCCACTAGTTCTAACATACAGGTTTGTATCCCATTCATCTGAGAAAATACATGTAAGATAATTAACAGGTTGACTTGCACATATGTAATCAAGCTAAATGGGCCGAGTTACATCTGCCAATTGCATCGCTTTGCCCATCAATTAAATACATGGCCTCTAACTAGGCCAGCCATTGATCTTAGGTCAGCTCCCATTTGATTGGTCATCTCATATTAGAATACAATATGCAATCTGTAAATGCTTATTCAGTTGAACCGATTTCCTACAGGGTTACAATACAGCTTTTTCGTAAATAAAGGATATAGAAGCATTGATATATATAATACTCATAAAATATATGTGATTCTCTCAGTGAAATAATTTTTGCAAGTTGAACCACTTACAGAAAATAACAAACGGTGTTAAATTTGGTTTTTAAAAATAGGTATGTCAGATTATTTTATTAAAGTGAGCTGACGTTTAAGACATCTAATATACTCGTATAGTTAACGCATTTACGGCCGTCTGTTCTCTTCTGGAAGTGATTTAAGTACCAGGCCGTGATCTCGGGATTTCGGCTTCTGTCAGGGATCGTGCATAAAATACTTATATGCATAGGCTGATACTTTACTTTACCTACTTTAAGACTACTAATCAAACCCATTAGTTAGGGAATATACTCAAATATGAAAATGGAATATTTCCAGCCAAAGTATTTTGTTTGGAACGACTGCAGAAGCTAATGGCCTTCCCTGAACCGAACCAAACGGTAACGTTCGCTATCGCTAAAAATAAACAAAATTGACAAGTCACGTTGCTGCAATTTTCTTGGCCCCACTGCCTTATAATCGAAAACTAGCTAATCTAGCTATACGAGAAAGGTTATTTAGCATACCAACTACGGATATATTCAGTACGCATTCTATATTTACATTATATACGCTGTTTTTTATTTAAGGCTTGTACATGCGCGGATTAGGCACTTTTGTGTATGTTTAAACTCGGTAAATCGTTAAGAACGATACCTAAAAAAATACATGTTATAGACTGGATTTCGATCTTGAATTTCTGACGAGGATTTTTATTCAATGTTTATAGTTCATTAGGAAAAAAATATAACGTAAACATCGATTTTATGCAAAATATTGGATAAACTACGAAACTAAACAGTTCAGATGACTGATTTTTTATATATAATACAATACAATGTACACTACAATCCCTGACGAGGAATTCTTGTTTCTTGGCTTTATAATTTTTTAATTAATAATATTCTGTTTTTTGATATACGCGAGCGCGAGTACTCTCTATGCTCAAGGCCGTTGGCGCATGTATAAGCCTTAAGTTGCGGGAGTCTACGCCGGGAATCACTTACCATCAGGTGATTTCTCCGCTCGTTTGCACTAAATTTCCTATAATTAGGGGCCCCGGAAAACTTCGTTCCGCTCTTATCTATTTTTTGCAACTTTTAAAAAGATAATAGTAACAAGTGATCGCGACACTTTGGGTCATCGGAGTAAGTAAGTATTTTGATATTCAAGGCAAAAACAAATAAAAAATCATTAATATCGGCCCAACCTTCCTTGAATTACTCACCTTGTTTTTTAAGTTTTACTCACTCCTCGAGGGCATTATACTGATGAAAACAAATATTTTTTCCTAAGGAACACATTTAGGGTAAAATTAAAAAAAAAGCCTACTCATACAAAGTTGCATCAGTCAGCTGATCATTTTTGTGTGGAAATTTGAGTTTTTTTTTAATCAGAACCTAAAATGATTGTTGTCATCAGTATAATACCCCCGAGAAGTGAGGAAGACGGTTAAAAAGCACGATGTATAAATGGTGTAAATTATATGATTTTGTATAAATTGTGTTTTACCTACACACATGGTTTTTGTGAAGCTTTAGATCATGACATTATTATGAAATGAAGGAGCTGAAATTAATCGAAAAATTTCGTAATTACTGTTGATTTCATTATACCTTCGTAGCAGCAAAGGGTTAAGATAAAGGAAGCAATAAGACTGCGTTCATATGTGCCCCTATTTATTACGGCATTAAAATTTTCATTAACTCCGGGCCCCATCGACCGCCGAGCCTGCTCACGGTTGGCACTGAGCCATTCACTTCCCTCCATATTACAGAAACTTCCTGGTCACGAAACTTGCAATATTGGACTTTAACTTCATCTGTTTAGAACCGATATTCTATTGCTTTAACTTTCACGCGGTCCTTTTGGTAGGCTCCTTTGTGTTTTTCCACACTTCGCGATTTCGGGAATGAGTTGTGTTTAGAATTTGTTTGCGTGCAGCATTTGTGATATTAACTTCACTTCTTATTCAACGACACTTCATAACTCCAGCAGAACTCCGGAAAAACATTTCATCGATATCTTTGATTGATGGAATTTTTGTTTGCAAAAATTCGAAGTTGTTTGAGATACGTCTATCAATTTCTCGGAATGTTTTAAGTTTGGATTACTCGAATGATGAATCGAAATGGATTACGATGTTTCATAAATTGCAACTTGATAACAAAGTAATGTTAATGCGCATTTTATAAGATTATGATGATTTGTACAAAATATATTTTATACTATTCCTGTTAGATTTGACGCCTAAATAATTACCTGTCTTTTTTATTTTTTTTATTACGTAGATGGTACGTATACATCAAAGTATACAAAACTGTCATATTTCTTTAATCGACTTTCATCTTACTGTTACGAGTGTTGAATATTAATTGAGGAAATGAAACAGGTTGTGGTAACCTGATGTGTGACTGACTGTACTTATAATTTATTTCATTGTTAGATATAGCTATTATTATATACATTGTGTTTCTTATGCTATCTCATAAATGGGTGTTTTTCTTTTCTCTTAAAAATCCTGTTAGTGTATTCATAAAATCAGCCTCATTCATTTCAGTTTTTACTATTTATTAAAACACTTTATTACGTTCATTCTTCTATAAGATTAAATACTATAAGTTAATTAAATAATAAGCACAAGATTGCAATTAAAAGAGATTGAAAATAATACAAAGTAATGGCGTAGTATACACTTACCTGGTGTACTACAATACATACGAGTATACTTACATACGGTATTGCACAATTACTATCAATCAATGTATTTTGACTTTACATTTACTACATTGGTATTGGTACCTACTTAACTTGTTGACCGGGTTCTTTAAAAGCATACAATATTCACAAGAAAATTACTCCTAGTGTAGGTACTAAGAGTAAAATATGTGCCCCAGATCGCTGCCTAAGGGCATAGTGCCCAAGGGTTGATGTATTTCCTCTATATATTGCCAGACTAGACGTTGGCATACGAATAATGTGCTGTGTTATTCATAGCTTGTAATAACTAAAGAGAACAATCCAATAACAAGTATTATTGGGAAAGCGGAAAATGATATAGGTAATAAGTGACTTCTGCCATCTATCTATATACATCTATAGGTATACATACCTATACTCTGATTCATAATCATGTAAAGCAAACTGACAGATGTCAATGTGTCATCCCCATACATTATCACTCAATTTGACACATGCAAAATGTCAAAATGCATAGAAACTTGTCATTTTCATCTGTCAGTTTACTTAACATGATTAAGAATCAGAGTATAATAATTAGTATTGCTTACTGTATAGTCCCTTTTTAGCTAAAAGTCAATAAATTTAATTTGCACGACTTACCGTGTGATCACGAGCGTTGCCATCTCGCTCATCTTCAAATCAAATCAAATCAAATCAAAATCACTTTATTCAATTTAAGTCCTTTACAGAACATTTATGAATGTCAAATTTTATAATCTACTGCTGATTCGGAAGGTCAATTTCTACCGAGAAGAATCAGCAAGAAACTCAGTAGAACTTAATCTTTTCAAATTTGTTATCATAAAATTTTTAAAGAATTAAATAAAATTTAAATTTCATAATACATAACACTGTGTAGGTGAACAGTTTATCATTTCCACAAATTCTTGTCATTTAGGTATTCTTCAATTGTATAATAGGCATTTGCCATCAAATAAGATTTAACTTTAGATTTAAATTTATATATGGGTAAATCAACAAGGGTTTGTGGTAATTTGTTAAAAATTGTAATGCTCATTCCGACAAATGAATTACCAATTTTATGAAGTCTGAGATTTGGAACAGCAAGTTTGTGTTTATTTCTGGTGTTTAGGCTATGCTTATCAGATTTCTTCGGTAATAAATTGAGATTTTTATAAACATACATTATACAGTCAAAAATATACTGTGATGCTAATGTTAAGATGTTGATTTCTTTGAACAAATTTCTAAGCGAGTCTCGTGGTCTAAGTCCATATATGGCTCTGACGGCTCGCTTCTGTAGCACAAATATGGCTTGAATGTCAGCCGCAGTTCCCCACAAGAGTAGACCATAAGACATGACGCTATGGAAATAACTGAAATATACAAGTCTTGCTGCTTCAATATCGGTCAGTTGTCTTATTTTTCTGACTGCATATGCAGCTGAACTGAGTCTTCCAGCCAGAGCTGCAATATGAAGGCCCCATTGTAATTTTGAATCTAACCTAATGCCCAGAAATACGGTAGAATTAATAACTTCAACATCTTCATTGTTCATATTGATCCTAGTGCTGACCTGTCTTACGTTGGGCAATGTAAATTTAACACATTTAGTTTTTTTAGCGTTTAGAAGCAAATTGTTTACAGTGAACCAATTTAGCACTTGGGTGAGAGCATTATTTACATCGTCAAAGTTATCTTTCTGTCTATTAGTTTTAAAAATTAGGCGTCAGATATGTCATCTTCCGTCTACGTTTGAGGTTTGATGATATCACGGTAGCGTAAAGTCGCACGATGTAACATAGCCGCGCCACGATCTATCATGATCTTGCTATCACTGGTGACCGGCCTGTTACAAGTCCTGTGTGTGAGGAATTGTTCGATTTACTCCCTGCGGCTGAATTCTTACATCGAAACACACGCAAGCGTCTCCTCCTCATCATCTTGATGGTTGGCGATCTAGCACGGTGGATTTTTCGAGGAATTTTATTCCGCGAACCTCAGTCTTGTGGAATAGTTTAGCTGCGGCAGTATTTCCTGACGGCTATGACTTAGGGACCTTCAAGGAACGAGCGTACTCCTTCTTAAAAGGCCGGCAACGCATCAGCAACCTCTCTGATCTCGCAGATGTTCATGGGCAGCGGTAATTACTTACCAGCAGGTGACCCGCTTGCTCGTTTGCCGCCTCTGGTATAAAAAAAAGTCCGATTATAATAAAGGTACAGTCGAGGAGCAATTTTGTGAAATTTCAATTCTATATCTTAAGTGTTATTAATTTTTACGACCAAAGACGTATATAAAAAAACTTTGACTACCTACTTTTTTATGTTTGTCCAAAATCTTCGTCCAATATGGCGACGGTTTCTCTGGTTTTATTAAACCGCCTGTACATGTGGCGAATGGTTTGGAATCCAGCCAGAAGGCCTACAATGAAACGGGTTCCGCCGAATCTTTGTATCCATTCCTTTCGCACGTACTGTGCGTCTGTTTTGTGTGAATGCGACAGGATCATATTCGTTCCTTACGGCATGGTTTCGTCGTACCCCCATAGTGTCACCTTTTTGCTAACTTTGCCGCGAACGCGAAGCCCAACTCGTTATCATCAGTGGATTATTAAAATTGCTCCAGAGATTAGTGTGAGAGAGATTAATGAATTTCGTTTTTTTTTCCTATTTTGATGATTGCCTTCATGTCGAAGTACTTTTTGAATTATTTACGGAGTTGCGAGTACATTCCATTGGGCGATTTCAATATCTATCTCAGTCACTAAGTGGTATTATTACGTTAGTATTTGTTCTCATCATCGACATTTCGTTTTGGGAGAACTATACTTTTGCTTGAATTGGCTTGTTTAAACTCTGATTTTTAATCATCTGGAGTAAACTGACAGATGTCCATGTGTCATCCCCATACATTATCACTCAATTTTACAGATGCAAATTGTCAAAATGCATAGAAACATGTCATTTTCATCTGTCAGTTTACTCTACATGATTTAAAATCAGAGTTATAGAGTGGTACGCAGAAAATAAAGACCCGATTTTATGGTTATGGCCATTAAGAAGATTGTAGACTTGTCAACCACGAATTCAATAAAGAAAGAAAAAGGGAAGCATTGCACGCACTGGCGAGATTCCGGTGTTGCCACAATTCACCCCGCAACTCTCAAGGCCGGGAAGTTTATTAATTAAATCACCCGGCACCGCCAATTAATCTTGCTCCCGCTGATCACCATCTTAAGCAAGGATTTACTTTATGTTTGAATGGATTGGGAACATTAAAAAGTTGGCCGATTTGTACGATGCGAGTAGTTTACGGAACTTTTAACGAATGACGTTGATTAACTTTGTATAAACATCGAGCGGAGTGATACCACCGCCTCACAGAAGACTGGCGTGAAGCAGGGCCTGCACTTTGTTTCTCCGAGTGAGTGAGGATACCGGAGGTCCAATTGGAGGGAAAGGGGAGTTGGCAGAGCACTTGTGTCTGTTCTACTGGTGTTGCATGTGTCTATGGGCAGCAGCAATCGCCCTGTTAATCGGTTGCGAAGGTCAGTTACCGGACTCCCCACATTCTGAATTATGGATTAAGCATACACCGGGCTTCTACGCGATAGCTTTTTTATATTATAGGTGGCAGACGAGCAGACGGATCACCTGATGGTAAGCGATTGCTGCCGCCCATAGACACCTGCAACACCAGTAGCAAGTAGCAGTAGTAGCTTAATGAAAGATACAAAGTTCACGTTTCTAATAACTAAAAAGAATTCTATCCTCCCACCCATAAATTTATTGTTTACTATTGCTAGATGCTTGTTATTACATTATGAAAAAAATGTCAAAGCAAAAGGTAAATTACAACACCCACTTCGTCTGGAGGATTAACATTCGTCAATAACTTCAGTTTAAATATGGATAAATTCAGCAAACATTTGGTGTTGCTGTTTTCTTCTTCGTTATTTCCGTCTCAAGTGCCATGGTAACAAGACAACCCATTGGATATGCATGCCAATGTTGGTACAAAAGCAAGGGGATATTCAAAATAACGAGCTGCAATATTCAAATATAGGTGTGTAGGCTTGAACACATCATAAGAGGGGTTAGTACAAACATTTGATTTGATTCTTTAAATCACACCCCTAAGAAAAGTTACGACACGTGTTCTCGTATATACATATATACGTACAACCACATTCCAATCGACTCTCATCTTACTGTCAAGCACTCCCAAGTGTTGGTTGGCTTGGTGTCAAGTTTAAGTCCCATATTAAAACCTGCCTAATGAAGAAGGGTTACTACAATGTACAAGATTATTTGAATGATAAAGATTCCTGGACATGTTAATTTATTAGCTTTCATTGATGTTATTGTGTGCGTTTATCTATAACTTTTATTTAAATCTGACCATTATCTCAAAGATAAAGAAAAATAATTGTCATACATAGTAGTCTATTTCCTTGTATTATTGTAAGTTATTTTGCTCAAATGAAACTCTGTAACTTATTACTATTTGAAAAGAGTAACTACTGAGTTTCTTGCTGGTGTCTTCTCAGTAGAAATCGACGTTCCGAACCAGTGGTAGATTATATTATGTTTTGACATTCATAAGTGTTCTGTATGGACCTAACTTGAATAAAGATTTTTCTATTTCTATTTCTACTTTAGGTTGAATATCAATTGAGGAAATTTTACAGGTTGTGGTAACCGTGCTTAATTGTCTGTACCAGTGATCGCTGTAGCATTATGACATTACCATATCGTGGTAATCGAAACATTTACATCTCAGTTTGATATCTGAATCTACTGAATGGAAAAATACAGTACGAATTTAGGAGCAAATGAGTCGTTGAAAGCGTTGTGGTGTTTAGGGTTCCGTACCTAAAGGAGCGCATTTGCGACTCCTCTAGTGTTGCGGGTGTCCATGGGCGGCGGTAATCACTTACCATCAGGTGATTCGTCTGTTCGTCTGCCCCCTATCTCATAAAAAAAATGCGGGATTTCATAATCTCTGATTCCACTACAATGTCAAGTGCATGAAAATTGCCTGCCAGGTCAGTCATAGTTCTCACTAAGACTTCACTGTTCGTCTATTGGTGACCTAGCTGTATCTATTGAGACCATGATAAAAATTATGATTATATGTATTGCTGTAAAATTTGATCAAAAGTTATATTTGTTACGGAGAAAGCCTTCCCTAGAATCAGAGGATTTTTAAAGGCCCATTTATGTCGAAGCGTGGCTCTCCCACGGCTAAACCATTGCACGGTTATTTCCACATTCACTTTTACAATGAAAAATCTAGATAATGGTGCGGAACGCTTCATTTCGAGCGCAACCCGCACTTTGCCAGTTTTTATATCTCCTTCCATTTGCTATCAATGTAGGGTATTTTAGCATCATGAGGGGCATTTGTTCGTTTTTACTGTCGTTTAAGTACGTGCTTCACACAGGTATAACTACTATTGTGTACATAAAAACCTACTTGGATTCTAGCCACTTGACAAAATTACTTTCTGAACGTAATATAGAGGTCGTGACCATATATTTGATCACTTATGAAATGGTAGCATTTCATCATCATCATCATCATTTCAGTCAATAGACGTCCACTGCTGGAGGCCTCCCCCAATGCTCTCCACGCAGATCGGTCCTGTGATCACTAGATCGTCGGTCCACCTTGTGTGGGGTGCCTGCCACAGCTGCGACTTCCTGCGGCCTCCACTCAAGAACCTTTCCGCCCCAACGGCCGTCGGTTCTCCTCGCAATGTGCCCTGCCCATTGCCACTTGAGCCACGCAATTCTTTGGGCTATATCTGCGATCTTAGTTCTTCTGCAAATATCTTGGCCGCATCATAATAAGGTTTGGGCAGATCAATAATAAGAAATCGTTTCTTGATATGGATATCTAAACGCGCGGGTATTTTCATGAAATGGTCAGAATTATTATTTAATTATTATGGTACAGATAAATCTCCTCCTCAAGTGCGCTGTCAGCTTTTTAACCCCCTTTCCCTCTTTGAGGGCTGTACCTACACATCGGTGAAACTCAGAACAGGCGCTTCTTCACGCCGATTTTCTTAAGGCTGTGGATTTACTCCAGTCAAGCCGGCCTATCCTAGCTGAAGCGTAGTTTTCCCACGAAAAAGGCAATTAAACTTCAAAAAAGCCAGTTCTTCATTTCTACTCCACCCCTCATATTACAAACACCATGCCTATCTTTAACTCTATAACTTGACGACACGAATAGTTCCATAATGAAGGTATCGACCGTGTTTTAAAATTCAACCCCAATTGGACGAGTCTGCCCTAAGTTTGGGCCGCTGAATTAGTGATACGTCCGCCTATAGCCTCTTAGCACGTCGATGCTTCTTTGGAAATAAAGTCCACTTGTGACTATGGCTGCTGTAACGCAGCCGAAACGTCAAGCAGTAAGTGTACATAATTTTGTGTTTAAAAATTAACGTCGCGATGATTCCCGTGTATAATAATAATAAATAGTTCAAATCTTCCAACAGATATTCGGCTACGGTGGCCAATCTTTACGATCAGCCACGTATTACACCATTACACCATGAAAAACTAAATAAAATATAGGTACACCAACATCAATTCAAAACCATCTCTCAATGAAGTGTTATCAGAAAAAGATTCATCAATTAATTTTTGGCTTCAACCTTGTCCAAAAATATAAAATCGATTTACTTCACTAGAACAAGATTATATTTGACAAACAACTCACCGAATTCCGACAAATTGAAAGTTATCAAAGCAATATTGGTATGGCTTAAATGAATAAACCGAGATATTTTTAGATATAATGAAAAAGAATGATAAATATGAGCAATTTTATTATAATACTAGCGGCCGCCCGCGAATTCGTCCGCGTGGAAAAGTAACTTTTTACCCCCCTTTTAACCCCTTACAACCCCCTTTTCCCAATAAAAAGTAGCCTATGTTCTTTCTCAGGGTCTAAATCATCTGTATACCAAATTTCATTTAAATCCGTTCAGTAGTTTTGGCGTGAAAGAGTAACAGACAGACAGACAGAGTTACTTTCGCATCTATAATGCGAAAGTAACTGATGTGCTTAAAAATGAAGTTTCGTGGTAGGTATTACTTTTTAAAATAAAGAAATCCTATACAAACTTTCAACCCTTATTTCACCCCCTCACTGGTCGAAATTTCAAAAATAATAGAACAAATGTTTAATTATATCTTATCATGTGCTTAAATATGAAGTTTCATGGTATTACTTTTTAATATAAAGAAATCTTATACAAACTTTCAACCCTTATTTCACCCCCTCACTGGTCGAAATTTCAAAAACGCTAGAACAGATGTTTAATTATATCTAATCATGTGCTTAAATACGAATTTTCATGGTATTACCTTTTAAAATAAAGAAATCCCATACAAACTTTCAACCCTTATTTCACCCCCTCACTGGTAGAAATTTCAAAAACGCTAGAACAAATGTTTAATTATATCTTGTTAAGTGCCCAAATATAAAGTTTCATGGTTTTATCTTTTAAAATTAAGAAATCCCATACAAACTTTCAACCCTTATTTCACCCCCTCACTGGTCGAAATTTCAAAACGCTAGAACAAATGTTTAATTATATCTTGTTAAGTGCCTAAATATAAAGTTTCATGGTTTTATCTTTTAAAATTAAGAAATCCCATACAAACTTTCAACCCTTATTTCACCCCCTCACTGGTCGAAATTTCAAAAACGCTAGAACAAATGTTTAATTATATCTTGTTAAGTGCCTAAATATAAAGTTTCATGGTTTTATCTTTTAAAATTAAGAAATCCCATACAAACTTTCTACCCTTATTTCACCCTCTTCATCCCTATTTTTAACAATTAAAAGTAGCCTATGTCCTTTCCCTGGGTCTAAAGATTGTCTGTGCCAAATTTCATCAAAATCGGTTGTGAGGTTTAAGCGGGAAAGCGTAGCAGACAGACAGACAGACAGACAGACAGACAGACAGACAGACAGACAGACAGACAGAGTTACTTTCGCATTTATAATATTAGTATGGATTTTTGGAATATTGCAATCGGATCCTTTACCGTTCTATTGGGTGGGCTTCCTGGGATTAATAAGGACCATCTACATATGTATGTTTATCTAGACGATATAATAATATTATCCCTTACCGGCAAGGGATATTATGATGAAAGCATGATATGTAATTGTTTTTTTATTTAAGAGGTATAGCAAGATGAATTTTGAAAATAGAATGTGGATTTTTCCAATTTATTGAACATACATCCTTGCTGTTGCCTGCGGGTTGAACTAAGTAAAATACTTAGTTACTTTTAGTTACAACAACAAACAAATACCGGTTGAGACCTGAGGGTCACGGTTTCTATTGCTTCACTAATACAAATGTTGGTAGATGAAACCAAGATGAAACAGCCATTTGTCGATCTGGCCACGTCTAGGTGTATGCGGTACCTTCATAGTTCCCGGATCCCATAGTACAAGGGAAAACCTTAGCTTTGGTCCCTGGTTATTGTCGCTAGCTCCAAGTTTGTTTAATTCTCTTCGAAAACACAATTACTCGTATCTGTTTTAATATACAAGAACGGTTACGGCCATCTTGCACTCACACATAAGTAGTTTGACTCAAAGAGTCCAATGTAGGTTCGTATCTCCGTTCGAATCTCTTCGACGTGTTTCGGCTGCGTTATCTTCTTAGCAAGTTACTGTACAGCCTAATGTACTCTCTGAATGAATACTTTGCCAATAAAACTTTATTCGAATACAGGTACGGACATTAGTCTGGGTAAGTTCGTAACTCAGTATCATACCTACAGACTCCTAGTTTAGGGTAGGTTATTTTGTGAATGTAATAGTACATCATTATAATGAGTTCATTGAGTTTCATGTGTGAAAAACAGCATGGGGTAAATAAAATATGTTACGTCATGCTGTGTTTTTTGTAAAATTGTTTCTAAAAACTTTAAAATCAAAGTAGGTTCGCAACGCATGCTTTTACAACTACACAGGATCGTCGTAAAAACCATCATCATCTTCATCGTTTCAACCATTAGACGTCCACAGCTGGACATAGGCCTCCCCTAAATGTTCTTCACACAGATCGGTCCTGTGCCACCCGCATCCAAGGAATTCCCGCGACCCTCACAGATTGTAAAAAGCATGTGTCCTCAAAAATGAAGGTTATTGCATGTAAGAACCATAACCTTGCCTCTGGAAGTTTAAGTTTGCACCATTTAAGTTTCAAATATAGACTAATCGTTCTTTCGTGAATACAGAGATTCGGACATCCAAAGTAGGTATAGCATGAAGTAAAATCTTGCAACTCACGTTCCTACTTCAACAGCCATATTGACTTGGAACTTTGCAGACTCATTTGATTTATTTCCCTGGCCTGCTTTTAGAATTATGGTATGGTGAAAAATATTCATTCTATTCGCACAAAGGTTGCAAATTGAATGATAGGGTTTATTCATTCATTTTTAAAGCAATCTTTTTAAGGCGACGGTACAGCTCAAGCGATGCCAATTGATTTAAATTGTTAGCTACTAAGTTTTAAACAATTTCATATTTCAGCCTCTCAGCAAACACTTATATTTCTTGTGTACTACTTTTTGGTCTCTTTCGGCATTCGAATTCTTAATTAACGCCAATAGCTTTATTAGCGTTACTCTAAATTTCAAGTTGACAATCAATTCGAGATCGATAGCACAATTATTGAAAAAAAGTCAAAATTCATGTAATTAAATTCGTTTTACTAGCTAACAATTTATAGCAATTGACGCTAGTATGCCCTACCCGTCGCCTTAAGGGAATGTTACAATATTGATTATAAACGGATTCATCATAATAAATTATCAATCACAATAATTTGGGTTTAGAAAACGCTTCTTTTGTATTTATTATTTCGAGTAGACATAAACGTTGTAAATAACAATGAACAATATTTTTGAACTTCGCATGTTTTCCAATTTTTTTGTAAGCAAAGTGTTATGCAAAATTAATCAAATTTTAAATCAGAATTGGCTGCGAGTAGGGTGCGAGGTCAGTGAGAAATCCGGGTTTAATTAAAAACCATTGTTATACCTTTTCAGAATATCTGTGGACATATTTAGAAAGTTGGTCCCAAGCGTAAACTTTATTGTAACTGATAAACTGACAACTCACCTTCTTTTGTTTGTTAAATCTTTATGCTCCATGATTAATTGAATGAGACAGCTTAATATTCATTTCGATGTAGACTGAATAAAATGATAATGAACCGATTAGGTATAACTGAGTTTAGAAATAGGTTAGTACCTACCGCCGCCATTTTTTTTTATTTTTCATGAGACTTGCCATTGAGTGAATTCCCTCCTCGCAAGTTATAACCGTCGCCAGACATGTAATAAAATATACATTTGCTTCAGTTTGTACGTACGTACTACAAAACTAGGTTGAAGTCGTGCAAAGTCTGCCTTTTATGGTTAGCTGGATTTAGGTCGGATTTATCACACTTCTTATAGTATTAGAAGTGGATTTTCGGCACTCGTGACACAAGAAAATTATTTCATTGGTACCTAGTAAGTATGAAGAAGCTATTAAGGAAAATAAATATACCAAATAGGTGAAATATTTTTTTGGATGTTCGTATCGTAAAACAAACATAAAAACGAACGATTTAAGAGACTCTTTTCCCTCATTTAAATACTACCTTATCCGTGACTGGAATGATTTTCTGATTTTTTCCGACGCTTCAAATCCACATGTGGTAATTTGTGTGTAACGGGTAGTGGCAAAACTTTTGTGTTTGAGCGAAAGATACTAAGTGTAACAAATGAATTTTTGAAGTGAAAGGTAAGTAATGTATCCTTAAATGTTTTTATTCAATTATCAATGAAATATAACTGCAAATTTTAGATTTATGGACGAAGGCAATGTTAAGTGCTGTTAGGTAAAGTTGCCAAACTTAAAATAATGGCAACTTTACCTACTGCTAGGGTTGTCACGTCTTGCACGTAAAATAATAATCGGATTACTCATGTTTGTTCGGTATAATGAATATTTTAGATTTTTGTTAGTTTACCGCCCCGTCCCTCCTGGATACTACATTTCTTTAAATATTCTTCAAAAATTTAATCAGAATCTTATACCTTTGTATATATTTTTCTTTTTATGACAAAGGGGGCAGAATAGCGTTAGTTATTTTTTTCAAAACAACCGGGCTCGATACAATAATCAATCGTGCGCAGTTCTTTCAGATATAATATACACAAGGTTGGTATTAAAACATCAAAATAGCTTTCTATAGTTCATAACGGCTTGATGTTATCATTAAATGCCTTTTTTTTATAACTATAAATTTAATCCTAATAGCGTCGCCAGTGGACTGTTACATAAACCTAAAGAATTAATATAAAAGAGGACTTAATTTTTTTAATTGGAGGTACCTAATAAGTCTGTTATTGAGTTTTTAAGAAAGTTTACCTTAAATAAGAAAACTAGTTTTGATATAAACTTGATTTTGAGTGATTTTTATTGTGATTTTTTATATTACTTTCGCAAAAGCGCTTTACCAAAGCATTAGTTAGATACCTAGGCATTAGGTAGAGAAATAAAAATACCTTGGTACCTACAAACTAAAATAATTGTTTTATTTTTGCCGTTATGCTTTTGACAGCCCTTGCAAAAAGCGGTAGTTTTATGAAATTCAAATAAATGCGTAGCATCTTTACCTTACATCAAAATTTTGCAGATAATGACACTCATATGGCAAACTTTGCTTACTTCACACTAAACCTTACATCCTAGAGCAAAAAACTTTAAGTCAGATGTTTTTAGAGATTAAAATTCTAGATAAAAATGGCTTAGGCAATCTTGCCAAATCTGTGTCAACTTTGCCTGTGTTATATTTTTGATCACTGTAACGTATTTATTAAACTTTTGTCGATATGAAAACGCTGCGCATGTAGCCACATACCTTTTCTACAGAATACATTAAAATAATGTGTAAAAAGTATTATAGTAACTGAGAAAATTGATAAAATCTAAAAAAATACGGCAATGTTGCCACAGATGACGGTGAAAGATTTTTTCGGATGTTCGTATCGTAAAACAATCATAAAAACTACCGAATTTAAGGACTCTTTTCCCTCAATTTAAAAACTACATTATCCGTGACTCGAATTGATGTTCTGATTTTTTCCGCTTTCACCATTAGTCCCATAGGAAAACTTGTTCGTAATTAAGAGACAAACAGCTACATAGTTAAAATTTCACTGCTGATAAAAAAGTCACCCTGTATCGTTAACGACACATTATTTTGGTACGTATCTACAAGTATCTTCGCAAAGTACAGAACAAGAAAAAGAATAACAAGGCAGAGATTTAATAATGCGGAGTGTAGACACTTTGGAAGGGCGTATAGGGCACCAGGACGAGCGAGTCGCTTGAAATTACCAAACCCATATAACGACTTGGCCCATTTATAAAGAAAGCCTTTTTACAAACCCGGCCTTGATCGGTTCAAGCCGATGGATTGTATGCGTGTGAGCATAGTATGTGCGCGGAAAGTAGCTTAATTTCATCTACACGAGAATAGCTAGCAAATTTCATTGAATCATTAGTGGCCCCAAAACGAAACGAAGCGTCGTTTTGGGAAAGTAGTTTCAAAAATGAACCAATAGATGGCGCTCGGTGTCGATTAAAACGCGCTAGTGTTTCGTATTTTCGGTCTACCAATAAGCCTTGTCGTTGTCTATAGAAGTAATCTCTTTATAAATAGTATAGAATACAGAATAGAAGACGTGTGATTCGGCCTCACTTCGTTTCGGAACTTAACTAACTTTGGTGATGACCAATAGATGGTGCTAAGAAACGATTACATCGCACAAGTAATTCGCCTTTTCGATTTACCTATTCCTTGATATTGACTATGAGATAAAGTTCTTTGTAAATAGCATAGAAGATAGATAAAAGAAGATAGAAGTCTGCCTTCTTCTGTAAACGTTACCTATGTAAAGTTTTCTTCGATGAGATAAATTACTTTAACTTTTTACTAAGATACGGTCAGAGCGATTATTTTCAAGTAACATTGAAAAAGACGATGAATTGGCAGGTGCGAAAGAAATTGGCCGCATAAATTTAGACTGACGACCTATCTAGGTTTTTTAACGTGAATGAAAAGCATTAAGGTACTCGTATCAGTCGATAAGGTTTTTCACTCGATTGTACGGGTGAACTAAAATAGCAAGTTAAAAATCATATGGTTGAAAGTGAATGTAAGCATATGAATTAGTAGAGTAAATTACAAAATAGTTATAGGCACTATTATAGGTCTTTCAGTTATAATTTATAGTAGGTATTATAATAATTTCAGTTGTTTATACATGACTGTTTGTTGCCTTAAATTAAAAAAAAAATGGTTCAATGTCGCTTGCAGTTTAGATTTTGTAGTTTTTAAAGATGGCTAGGTACAGGATGAGATCAGGTATCACAGGTGCGCTGCCAACGTTTAACTCCCTTTCTCCCAAATGCGGGCTTCGGTACCGACACTCACTCAACGATACACAGCGCAGGCACTACTTCACGCCAGTCTTTTTTGAGGTGGTGGTATCACTTCGGTCAATTCGGCCCATTCATGCCGAAGCGTGGCTCTCCCACGAAAAAGGAATTCTCGATGAGGAAGAACTAAATTCTTCTATCTACATTGTTAATTCAGTTTTCTGTCGATTTATACTTATGATATGATTACATAAGTTGATTGTATTCATGTTGAAACATATTTATATCATCCATAAACTATACTAAGTAAGTAGTTCGTATTTTTATATAAATCATCCTCGGGTTAAACTGCCGGGAAAGGTCTCAAATCCCTTCATTTATTTTGGGATAACGTGGTCATTGATTTTCCAAATTGTGTGGCCATTTATCTTTTAAACCTTTGATGTATGAGGTTTGTGACTATAATTCGAATATTCGGACTTGTTTTTGTATCACGCATGAGTGGTATTCCATATTTTAAGCAGCATAAATAAATTTTACTTTCGCATCTTGAGAATATTAAGTTTTATGGGCTAATATAAACCAAACAAGTGTGATGTCATCATCAGCAACCCACACTCGTCCACTGCTGGACATAAGTCTCCCCTAATGCACGCCACCGCTCCCGATTTTCGGCCACGCTCATCCAGCCCTCACCAGCCAGCCTTCGAATGTCATCATCCCATCTTGTCGCAGGGCGTCCAACACTACGTTTACCGAGTCGCGGTCTCCACTCAAAGACTTTACGGCTCCAACGGTTGTCAGTTCTGCGGCTAATGTGACCAGCCCACTGCCACTTCAGTTTGCTAATTCGGTAAAAAAACACCGAAAGTGTGATGAACGCTATATATATTTGAATTTGGTATTTGTAATTTGTCTGTTATCTGTTATTCGTAACACAAGTGCTATCGTTTAATTGTTCAAATGACTAATGTAATCGCACAGAACCGCTTTCTGCCCATGTTCGACTAGAAATTAGGTGCCTGCTCGGATTCGAACCACAACCTTCCGTGTGGAAGGTGCGCTCTCATCCACTGAGCTACTATCGCTCCAAGCTCCATTACGAGTAATTATTGACACGAACTTCTGGTAACAAATCGTAGAGTCAAAGCCGGTCCGTCGCGTGTATTGCCACCATCAATATTCGAGACTATCCAACGTCAATTATTAATTAATCAGCAACATACACCCACGTATACAACAATGTAAAATTTCTTCAATCAACTCTCACCTTACTGTCACTCACGTTAGGTCGAATATCATTGAAGAAATTTAACAGGTTGTGGTAACCTGATGTGTGGATGGCTGTACCTCTATGTACACATGTTTCTATATTTTAAACAAATGAAGGTAGCGCTAACAAACGATTTAAATATGTAGTCATTCATTTGTTTCTTTGTTTACCTTTTATCTTGGAAAATACTTTTTGTTATCGCCAAGTCTATGTAGGTACGTTGCGTTTGCAGAAACCTGATGCAACGGGACCGTGAGAATTTGTCCAATTTGATCGGTCAAATAAAAAATGTTTGGGATTCTGCGGGTCTGTAGATATCCTCATCATCAGCAACCCACACTCGCCCACTACTGACTTAGATCTCCCCTAATGCACGCCACCGCTTCCGATTTTCGGCCACTCTCATCCAGCCCACACCAGCCAGCGTTCAAATGTCAACATCCTATCTTGTCGCAGGGACGTCCAACACTGCGCTTACCGAGTCGCGGTCTCCACTCAAAGACTTTACTTTAGATATCCTCATAAAAAACATTATAAATAAAAAATGTTTGGGATTCTGTGGGTCTGTAGATATCCTCATCATCAGCAACCCACACTCGTCCACTGCTGGACATAGGTCTCCCCTAATGCACGCCACCGCTTCCGATTTTCGGCCACTCTCATCCAGCCCACACCAGCCAGCCTTCGAATGTCATCATCCCATCTTGTCGCAGGGCGTCCAACACTACGCTTATCGAGTCGCGGTCTCCACTCAAAGACTTTACTTTAGATATCCTCATCATCAGCAACCCACACTCGTCCACTGCTGGACATAGGTCTCCCCTAATGCACGCCACCGCTTCCGATTTTCGGCCACTCTCATCCAGCCCACACCAGCCAGCCTTCGAATGTCATCATCCCATCTTGTCGCAGGGCGTCCAACACTACGCTTATCGAGTCGCGGTCTCCACTCAAGGACTTTACGCCAACGGTTGTCAGTTCTGCGGCTAATGTGACCAGCCCACTGCCACTCAGTTTGCTAATCGGTAATAAAAAAATACGAAAGTGTGAGTGAACGCTATATATTTGAATTGTATCTTTGTAATTTGATCTGTATCTGTTTATTCGTAAACAAGTGCTATCGTTTAATTGTTCAAATGACTAATGGTAGAGCCTACGCACAGACACCGCTTTCTGCCCATGTTCGACTAGGAATTGGTCCTGCTCGGATTCGAACCACGACCTTCCGTGTGGAAGGTGCGCTCTCATCCACTGAGCTACTATCGCTCCAAGCTCCATTACGAGTAATTGTTGACACGAACTTCTGGTAACAAATCGTAGAGTCAAAGCCGGTCCGTCGCGTGTATTGCCACCATCAATATTCGAGACTATCCAACGTCAATTATTAAATTAATCAGGTACATACACCCATGCATCAAAGTATACAACACTGTAAAATTTCTTCAAACGACTTTCATCTTACTGTCACACACTTTAGGTTGAATATCAAATGAAGAAATTTGACAGGTTGTGGTTACCAAATATATAGCTGACTGTACCTCTTTACGTTCCAATATTTAAACAAATGAAGGCAGTGCTAACAAACGATTTTTATCTTGGAAAATACTTTTTGCCATCGTCAAGTCTATGTAGGTACGTTTCGTTTGCGGAAACCTGATGCAACGGACCGTGAGGATTTGTCCAATTTGATTGGTCAAAAAAAAAATGTTTGAACCCCCAAAGTAAAGACTTAGGATGCTCCATTTCTAATTTTATGGCCAGAATACACCACCACCAAATTCACGAACCAATCGCTTCGCTTTTTCATTTCGCTGATCCGACATTGGCATAAACTACGTGGGTTAGACACAAAGGTCGCTCCTACAGACTGTCCCACGCTTTTTCCGTAAATGCCGTTCTACAAAGTACGTCATATACATATAATTAGGTGGTTCGTTTTCGAGCAACGGGTTCAAAGTCGAAATGGAATTAATGACTTAATAATAATATAATAATAATCACATTGACATTTATAATTTTAATCTTAATTAATTCATAGTGTAATTTTATCAAATATTAATATGAAATGTTATCCTGTGCTAGTAACACAGTTACTATGAAAATTTGCACAAATTTTGTACTTACCTATATTACGCAAATGAATGATTTGATTTGATTTGAATTGTGACAACTTCAATGTAAGTTTCAGTAGTGGCCAAACATAAAACACTCAGTGCCAGAACACACCAATACCAATCGCCTCGATAAATTATTTCAATCAACTGATCCGACATTGGCATAAACTACGTGAGTTACAAACAAGGATCGTTCCTACAGGCTGTCCTCCGCTATATCAGATGCAGCTATAACAAAGTTGCGATTATTATTAGTTGGAACGTTTTCACGCAACGTTTTCAATATCGAACTACTCAGCGCCAGAAGACATAACAAACCAAATTCACGCACCAATCGCATTCCTAAAATGTTTCATTCCACTTATCTGACATTGGCATAAACTACATGGGTTAAAAACAAAGGTCGCTTATACAGGCTGGCGCAGGCGGAGGACGCTATGTCAGATGCAGCTATGACAAAGTTCCAAGTATGATTAGTTGGATCGTTTTCACACAACGTTATAACGAACCAAAACAGTACTGTTGCAGAAACACATCACTAAATTCACGTACCAATCGCCTCGCTATTTCATTCCGCTGATTCGACATTGGCATAAACTACGTGGGTTAGAAACAAAGGTCGTTCCTACAGGCTGTCCTCCGCTATGTCAGATGCAGCTATAACAAAGTTATTATTAGTTGGATCGTTTTCACGCAACGTTTTCAATATCGAACCAACACGCTGTTGCCCAAACACTTAACGTAGGAGAACCACGCTTTGGTATGGATGGGCCGGGTCCACCCAAGTGATACCACGGCCTCACAGAAGACTAGCGTGAAGCAGCGCCTGCGCTGTGTTTCGTCGGGGTGAGGGTACCAGGGGCCAAATTGGGGGAGAGGGGTTTAAAGTTTGGCAGCGCATTTGTGATTCTACCGGTGTTGTATGTGTCTATGCAATCGCTTACTATCAGGTGATCCGTTTGCTCGTCTGCCACCTATCACATAAAAAAACACCACTAAATTCACTTCACGACGGCCTCGATGGCGTAATAGCTAAGGTGTTCGCTTAAACCGCGAAAGGTCCCTAGTTCGATTCCTGGTCAAGTAAATTTAGGAAACTACATTTTCTAAGTTTTCTTGAGACTTGGTGTGCTGGGTTCACGCCCTCAGTTAATTATCGTCATCTGGTACTCATAGTACAGGGGTTTCCCTAATTTGAGGCCTTATCATGAGTTTGAAATACTATCCTCGCTATCGAAAACTATCGTTTTGTCTCTTTCATTGTGATGCATTTGAAAGAGACAGAGCAATAGTTAACGTTATGTCAGTTTTCGATGTCAACTCATGGTAGCGCTACAGGTTGATTGGTATGATTGTCTGGCTAAAAAAAAATCGTACCTCGCTCGCTCGCTATTTATCCTACTGATCCGACATTGGCATAATACGTGGGTTCGAAACAAAGGTCCGCCTACAAAGCTGCGCGTATAATTAGATGGATTGTTCCCGCGTCACATGTTATGCGGAGATTAATGGCGGCGGGCAAGCACGGACTTTGCAAAATGTATCTTTTGTTATTTATCATTTACAATAGGCTTTTCTTCTGTATAACTAAAACCAGTCAAGTGCGAGCAAGAGTCCTGCATGAAGGGTTACGTACAGTCAAGTTCAAAAATATGTATACACTTTAGGACCTTGTCACAATCCATATTTATAAGAAAGTGGAAGTCGTTTTCTTATACATAAATGTACTGTGACAAGGTCCTAAAGTGTATACATATATTTGAACTCAACTGTACCTACGTAGCCACACATGTCAAATTTCCTCAATTGATATTCAACTTAATGTGGACGTATGACATACAGATGAGAGTTGATTGAAGAAGTTCAATGTGGCTGTACGTACCATTGTCTATACAATATTAGTTATCACATTTTTGTACGTTTTGTATGAAAACCCTCTTTAAAATCAATTTCATTATAAAAATTTAAGACAGAATAATATTTCCATTTACTGGTCGTTACTATTATCATGCAAAAATAAAACGGTAACGAACATGTTATTGTTTGTTGTATGGTATCCCTATTTAAATATTTATTAAAAGATCTCTGTGAATATTTGAAAGGATAAAATAATAATTTTAAACCTCGGGCCGCTAGTAATCCTAACTTCCTAACTAATACTATAAATGTGAAAGTAACTCTGTCTGTCTGACTGTTACTCTTTCACGCCAAAACTACTGAACGGATTTAAATGAAATTTGGTATACAGATGATCTAGACCCTGAGAAAGAACATAGGCTACTTTTTATTGCGAAAAAGGGGTTGTAAGGGGTTAAAAGGGGGGTAAAAAGTTACTTTTCCACGCGGACAAAGTCTCGGGCGGCCGCTAGTTTAAAATATATCAAACTGACAAATACTAAGAGGGTTGTGACAAATACCTATATACCTATACACTGGCCCGCGCTCACTTCGTTTTGCTAAAAGTTTTAAACTTCGCCAATAGACGGCTCTGAGTGTTGATAACAACGCGCTAGCATTTTGGCATCTATATATAAGCCTTGTCGTTTATACTCGTAAATATTTTAGAAGATGGAGAGTTTTTCTTTAAATTTTAATTTAATTTATCACAAATTAATCAAATATAATGGCAACGCTAGTGCAGCGAGACCCTAAGTATCCTTCGGCTAAGTAATTTATAGGCACACTTCAATTTTCCTGGCTATAAATTAGTGTTGCCAAGCGTAAATGTACTTTATTAAATGGGTTTAGGCATGGTTTCCCATTAACTCAATGTTTTATGGAAGGAAAGGGTTCTTTGCCCGAAGCGCCTTTATCAGACATCTAATTTTGGAAGTTTATGATTTGAAAAATAGTATCAGATTGCTTACAATTTTTACTGCCAAATAATCGAATCGAAATCGTAAGTTTATTAGTCTGTAGACTATACCTACTCCTTTATGACTCCTTCGGTGACGTAGTATCTTGTGGCTGCGCTTAGGGTTCCAGGTTCGATCCCCGGATAAGGACAATATTTGTAAGGTACCTCAGGTTTTTTGTTACGCTTGAACCGTGATCCAGGAATTAGTAATTCTTTCATTAACCCGGATATTAGGCGATGGCTGAAACGCTATAACACAGCTGGAAAAGATATGAAAGAACAGCAAAATTCAATGCCGAATGAGATACGATTTTTTGTTAAAAATTTGTTCTTGTAATAAGCCGATGATATTACTATGATAGTACTTAGTTTATCTAATCAGAGTAAACGCCTTGTTTAGTTTCAATCGCTGTCTGTGCTTATATAGGTTTTTCATAGATCACAGATGTCAATAGCACGAATCCTTGGGGGAGAGACGTCTCGTCTGCCGGGGGCAGGTCCACTTGAGATCTTCTTGCTTAGAAATCCGTAAATAAAACGTAAACCCTTATGTTCTGCCGGTTTTTGCTTACTAGATTTAGATATAATAATAATAATATTTTTACTACATCACATACATTGATTTGACTCTGAGATAGGTAGCTCAAGCACCTGTGTAACAGATATCAGAACCAACATCATCATCATACTATACCATTATCGTACTATGGTTTTGTAAATATCAGATGACTCCATACTCTACATAGACAAAAGATTTTTTTTTATTCAGTTTATGTTCATTCAGAACACTTTTGAATATTAATATTGTATTCTGTTGATTCGGATGTCAATTTATACTGAGAAAAGTCAAAATTCAGTAGTTAGGTACTCGTTTCGAATATGATCATTACAATTTTCATTTTGTCAATTGCTATGTTACTTTTTAACATTACAGATACAGTTATAACATACGTACAATGCCTTATTGTTACCCCAAAGTAAGTGTTTTGGGTATCCAAAATCAACTCAATAAGATATTAAAACCCCTTACACTGAATAAATACAAGTTTTTGTCACACGTTTTTTTACCAGTGTAGGATTCTAACTAACTCACGATTACGTATTAGGCGGGGCTATTACCAAGTATGTAATTGTGCCAGTCAACCATTCTAAAAAACTAGTATACAGAACCCTTAGGCCACAATCTAACTCGATCTTGATTATTCTTATTTAATAACGTCATTGAGAGCTATCGCAGGAAGGCGTTGATTTCACGAAAAAGATGGCGTCTCCTCCAGCGATGAGGAATGTAATGTAATGATCATTACGCCCCACTCATCGCATGTTGAAATGTTAGACGGGTCATGTTCCTTTTATTAGCTTGTGAGGTAAACATATGATGTAACAGAGTGTCTGTTAACATTTGTATCCCTTTAACCTCGTCTTCTATTAACCATTCTGAACAACTTCTTAATGTTGATCAGAATGATTGGTAGAACACATGGTTAAAGGGATGTAACTGTTTATAGATACACATTACACCCTGTATAATATGTTTACCTAAAATGTTGATTGCCATTTAAAGTGAGCTACACAGCGTCGTAATTAAGCTAATAATGCATTTCTTCAGTGATACTGATACAAAATAATACAGATAACCAACACTAAGTTAAAGAACATTTAAATGATTTCCACGTGAGTTTGTCACCGTGTATGTCGGTTGGAGAATCACCCGCCTATCTGTAATACTGCTAGATTTATACTTATGAAACAGTAAGCTAAGTATGTAGGTACAACCACTTAAATAGTTAAATTTTTGAGGGGGTAGAGCTTAGCGAATGTAGGCGTAAGATAGGTAAAGAATATGAATAGTAGAAATATACACGACTAAAATCTGTGAACACTGAATATTTTTTTACTTAATCTCCATTATTTAGTCATAGAATTGTTCATTTCACAAATAGAGCAAAAAAAGAAAAAAATAATCATATTTCTATTTTCTCGCAACACAACGAACTCATTAATAACTTAATAACATTGTAATTTTTCTATGAAAGTATAATTCGAACGATGATTGAAAAGTAAAGTTTTTTTGGTAATGGCCCGTCAGTTAGCTCGCTTATTACAACTTCAACAAAACACTGTCAAGTAAAAAACTAGGCTGAAAAAGTTTCGTATTTGGGGCTCTTTTGAAATAAATGTAACAGCCCGAAAAAATGGCTCGGCGAATATCAACCTTCCTAAGTTGTTATAGGAGTGAAATTTTGCGGAACGTTGGGGCAGCATTGTACTTGCCCCGACTCTCGACATGGGCTGCGGCTTCCATCTCATTACTCAGGTTTTAACCATCCGTGTCTAACAAAAAAAAAGTTTTAAAAAGTAAAAAGGCTGGTGAGTGGGAGCAACAGTATTATACAATTAGACTTTCACACATCGGATTAATGGCTCCGTCACAAAATAAAGACACTGAAAGGAGAATCGGCACTTGAAGACTAGAAAGTCGTTCAATAATATGTTTTGTTCGTACTCACGCATGCGCCTACACGGCAAACCGCCTTTCGACACATTAATCCTAACTTGAATAGGTTGTCGAACTGTCGAGCGTGGAAGAGGCCCGCTTATGTATCATGCGGGTCAACAACATGCTATGTCACGATCTTTTAAATTCAAAACAAGGCTGTCAGCTTTATTTGTGAGTCACGACTAGACTTTTACGAACATAAGTAGGTATATCTTTGAACCGTATTTAAAACTAACAAAATTATATGCAGTTGTTCTGCCAGTCAGCTTGCAACAAACTTAACACGATCGCACCAAATAATCTATAGTGGGACAAGTTTTATTGATAACTAAGACAAAACATTTGCATATTTGAAATCGACAACCAGCGCCATCTATCGGCAAATATTGGAACTAATAGCAAAACTAAGTCCCGAAACGAGGTGAGGGCGCGTACTAGTTCATCATATTTTTCAGTTCTAATACAATAAGTAGAAGTCAACATAGATCGTGTGGACCTAACTTGCAATGATTTTATTATTTGAAGCGAAAAGCGTAAATTCTTATCATTAATTCAAGTCTTAGTAAAATTCTTGGCCTTAGTTCACAATTGGGTGCCCAACACAACAGCCGAGAGAAATTTATTCCGAAACCTGTTATTTGTAAGCACCCATCGAAAAAGGGTTTTTCAATAACTCAGGCCCTAAGTAGGAGAAATATGTTTGGGAACGCGCAGCAGTCGTAAAGTGGAGCAAATATATTTACACAACTTTTTAGGACCACTAGGAACTTATATATTTATTATTAAACTTATAATCTTAATATACGCTCAGCCACACATCAAAGTACAGAACTGTCAAATCTCTTTATTGCATTGTCATCTTACTGTCACAAACATTAGATTGAATATCAATTGAGGAAATTTGACAGGTTGTGGTAACCTGATGTGTGGCTGACTGTACCTATCTACAAACTAAACTCTGCAAAACTCTTTGCACGGTTTGTGCAGGATCGGTTGAGACTTCTCATGTAGGTATTTCGAATAAAATTTCGAATAAAGGAAATTTTACTTTACTGATAGAATAGAATAGAATAATATTTATTCATTCGCTTATTGCTTTCATTTTATTAAAAATAATAAATAAATATGGACATTTCACCATGCCATTGTGTTAAAATATGTGGGGAATTTTCCGAAGTATTTAGCGGTAAAAAATATAACCTGAATTTTCCAATAAAGGTAACACAGTGGACAAATTCCAAACAAAAGAGGGACAAATAATTTGTGGTATGCCCTCAAACTGTGGCGGGATGTGGCTGTCACCACATCCCGCAATATTGCTGCGGACTGCGGATACATCTCGCCTCGAAATTCGCCTCTAAAACTCCTGTTAGGGTTGCCAGGCACTGACAAAGCCGGACACGATCAGAATATTCTGGTCACAATCAGACACTTTACTGCTTGAAACTGTAGGTATTATAATAATTGGCGGTTGCCATTACATTTTTAAGGTGTATTTCAAATTATGGCAAGTTTGTTTGGTGTAATAATTATTTAAGTTGTTTGTTTGTTTAATTAATGATTATCGTCATCAACCGATTATCCCAGCCACAAATAGACATAGATCCAATGTAAATTATTTCCCGCAGTATTCAGTGTAACGCGTCCAATATACTCAGTGAAACGCGTCCAATACCTATCTGCAACAGTCATTCGTAGATCATTGTCTAGCCAGACGGTGACCTATCCTTTGGGCTTTGATTATGTTTGTCCATGTTTGTGCATGCCCATTTGCTCCCATGCAAAATAACACTTTGAATATTCTGCACTTAATACACACATAAACACGTTAAGGGGTTTCGCTGAATGTCCGGCTGAACTGTTAAGTGTCCGGCTTTTCAGGTTTAACACCTGGCAACCCTAACGTGTGAAATAGTATTATGCTCTTTATTATGTAAATTGCTGTCCGCCTTATCTTCCGTGGAGATTCTAAGTGAACCATAAGGAGTGTAATGTACGCGGTATGTAATAACAATTTCTGTGCACCATAACTTTGGGATAATATGATTACATTATAAGCAGTGAAAGTGACTGAATTATCATTTGCTTGCGGAAATTATCAGATTAATTACCATACGCCGTAAACCATTTGATCCTAAAGTAGCTTTCTCCTTCGCGTTGCGAGAAAGTTCGAAGTACTTTCTTAGGCACGTGGGTACAAGACCGCCAAATTCCAGACTTCGGATTGGCACTGAGAATTTATGAACAGAAAAACTCCGGTACAAATTTTTGACTCGACTCGGATATCGAACCCGGGACCTCACACGCAGCCGTCGTTTTAAAGCGCGATCCACCCACAGCGCCACCGAGGCAGTAAAAACTAAACTGCCTCACAGAAAACCAGCGTGAAGCAGCTCCTGTGCTGTGTTTCGCCGAGTGAGTGAGGGTACCGGAGGCCCATCGGGAAGGAAGGGGATAAAAGGTTAGCAGCGCACTTGTTGCATGTGTTAATGGGCGGCGGCAATTGCTTACCATCAGGTGATCCGCCTGCTCGTCTGCTACCTATCACATAAAAAAAAAACATAAAAAACACACAAAGTGCTTTGTTACCGTTTAGATCAGTAAATAACCATCCGGGATTATAAATTAAATCCAGTGCAAATCCGGAGAAGGGAAATGGGCTAGAGCATCAATCACGTAATGGAGGAGAAAACCTGTTATTGAGAGCTCTGATGTTTCTAAGAACAAAAGGAACCGTAATTGAAGCTGCCCACTAAAAGCCACATTTAGTTAAAATCCTATTCATTGTATACTAGTTGCCCGCCCTCACTTCGTTACGGTTTGCTATTAGCTTCAGACTTGACCAATAGATGGCGAAAGATGTTGACCACACCGCGCAAGCGTTGCGTCTTTTCGGATTACCTAAAGCCTGGTGATTGCTTATAGAATTTATCTTTTTATAAACACTTCTATACATAACTATAGAGGTTAGATAGATAGAAGAAGATAGATAGATAGTACAAATAGACTTTACTAGTGGAGACTTTTGAATTTAATGTTGTCACAAGCTTAAAGTAAAATTTCAAATCAGATGAAAAATAAGTAGTAATTATAATATCCAATCGCATTCGAGACTCTATAAAATATAATAAAAGAAATAAGATTCATTGAAACCTTTTGAAGATATTCGTATTTATTGCAAATATCGTAGAAACGAAAGTATAAAGAGAACTGAGATAAAAAATGTAAGAAATAATTACAACGGCACGAAATCAAGGGACATCTTTCAAGATTATCTTGGAGGGCGAGTGCTAGGGCGTTCCTTAGATTTAACACAAACAGGGTCATTCCGTTAATGAGATGCCAAGCACGGAGTTATCAGCGTTAGTGATGCGACTTGACTCGACTTGGCGGCTTGACTTTTGCTTAACTGACCTTGTAAAATATTGTTTGAGGGCGGGGTAAGGTTACCTATCCATCCACCAATAAAATAGTATTTTTCTTCTCTCTTGCCTCATTCCTCCATTCGGGGTCGGTGCTAATCCTAGCGCCTATCTTGCCTATTTTGGGTAGTCTATGCATTCAGCTGTGCTCGTTCTGGTTCTGGATTTAGTTGTCAAGCACCGTCGGCCATTTTTCCTTTCCGGGATCGCTAAAACCTTCTTTACTTGGAACTCTACGTCTGTTCTCTTTATATCTCCGAACCAGCGCATACGTCTTTCTGACATCTTGTCTCCTATGGGGTACTTTAAATGAGCAAACTGTTTTCGCCGGCCGTCCACCGCCTTAATTTTATTTCACCAATAAATTAGTGTTGCATAATAACTTTGCTCCACGTGAGCATCTAACTCGTAGAATAGTATAGAATAGAATAGAATAGAATAGAATAGAATAGAAGAGAATAGAATAGAATAATCTTTATTGCTATAACTGTGTACAAAATATGATGACGTATCTATCTCTTTCCTCACTCACTGCTCCACTGCCTCGCTTCGCTCCAGTGGATAGCGGTCTTATACGAGATTAGGTAATTTATAGGATTTGGGAAAAACTCGAGGCGAACGAACTGAATCGAGTGAACTGGAATCAACTTATTTATTTATCTACTAACACTTATACACATAGTACTTTCTCAAAGCATAATATTACAAAGGCAAACATGCATGCAAAAGTTTTGTATTTCTAATAACTGTTGTTCATTCGCTCCAATACTGGTTTAACCTTCTCCCTCCTCCATTTTAAAGAAATTTAGTTTTAGCTGTAAGCGAACTTCTTAGGCTTCGTTTCTACTGCAGCGGAGCGAAGTGAAATCCACCAATAGAAGAAGCTTGCTCGTTGGAGACTCCGCTGGAGTTCCGCTCCGCTTTAACTTCAATGGATGTGCAGCCTTAAGTCATTATTATCTCAGCTTCCAAATGAACTTGATTTCTATATCAGTTTTATAGCAACCTAGACTTCTTTACGCTTTACATTTGGATAAGCGAAGATAATGTTATTGCAAAATAAAAAAGTGACTAGTTTATAGATAAATTATGTTTATAGATATTATTATGTGATCACATGCGACTGAACTTGTGTGACTAGTAAAGCAACATCACTTTATCTGCTGTACACCGTCGACTGTTAATGAAGACGAAACAAAGCCACTGACTTGCTTGCAGGTCCAATTTGTTTACAATTGTTTCTTTGAGCCTTTTGAATCACAGATTCCAAAGGTTTTCATTAAGGTTTCTATATAATTCATATGCTTGCTTTTATAGCAATAAAATTCTATGGAGTGGTCATCATAACACATTTGCACAACATGCGCAACAAAAAATCTCGTAATATCAACTTTATGCCATCAAAAGTGATTATACGCACTATCTATTTTAGTATTCAGTAATGTAATAAACTCTTAGAGATTTCTATAATTTTATTGCAAACTATTTTTCGAAGCCTAATATTATATATTATTTAACGAGATTTTCTTTACGCTTTACGAATATTACAAATATATATTTTTAGGCAAGCACAAAACCGTAATATGAACATTATGAGCTCAATTCAAATCTTATATAAGCACATTTGAGGTTGGCACACAGTTAAGGTTTTCTCACATACTATTATCCTAAGCCGCAAAATGTCCTGGGGCATTTAACATTTCAGTCCTTTATATTTTACTGACTTTGTACCCAAAAGGGTGAATTTGCATACCTTGCCGGACTCTTTCCCTTTGTGTTGGCTTTTCGTGGTAATTTTTATTTATATGCGACGTCACATACGTTTACTCTCACATATTTTTATTAATTTTCCTTTGAACCAGTATTTTTAAACGTTCAACAGGTGCTTCGAATTTTTCATACTTTTAAGGAGTTCAAGGTTAATTTTGTATCGTAAAACGTACTTTATTAGCTCATCGTAAAACCCAGTTTTTCCTCGGGTATCTTGTAGGTTACTAATACCTGAAATGGAAAGTATATCGCTGGGGACCAAATTTATTTTTAACGGTCCCTTCGGTTTTAAGAATAACGTCAAACTTGGTAACTGCTCAACTTTGTCGTTAATACGATTATGAATTTGAAAATACTTCAGATCTTCTTCTTATAAAACAGAAGTTGCATCTTCTACAGGAATAAGTAGGTATATTTTGTACAACCGATTAGCCAATCGGCGAACTCTGCTGTGCCTACAAAGTAGTAACTATACGAGTTAATTACCTATATAAAGTGATATTTTTAGTTTGATAAGATAAATTTGATTGAGATCTAAATTTTTGTCTCTAAAATGAAAATTAAGCAGTAAAGTGAGGCAAAATAACTATAAAAAAATATGTTTACACTTTAGGACCTTGTCACAATACATATTTATGAGAAAGTGGAAGTCGTTTTCTTACACATATGTACTGTGACAAGGTCCTAAAGTGTAATATATTTTTGACCTCGACTGTACAAGTATGTTAAAAAACTTCTTATTCTAAATATTGGTAGTAACCATGTTTCTTTCATAGACTTAAAAACTCGTCTCGTAAACAAAATTCCGGTGCTCGTTTGAAACTAGTTAAAGTTACACCTGGAGGAGGAGTTGTGGAGTAATCTTCCTGCGCTGAATAAAACTCATCTATTTGTTCCTCTGTACTCTGCCAAGTAAATAGGATTAAGAAACCTCAGATTTCTGTTGGTTTGATGAACTCGGAAACTACGCAGTCGAGTACAAGGAACTTATGGACTTCTTTGATGGCCTTTGATTACAAGTGGGTATTGTTAAAAAATAGTTTGAGCTACTATTATTTTACTGTACTTTAATTTACACAAGCACATTTATCTACATGTATATGTGTGCTGCTTATTTTACATTACTACCTGTTTTTAATCATCAAGGTTTATCGCTGTCACAGACTCAATAGTTAGTTATGATTTGGTTTCTACAGTGATTCGTGGGAAAAGAGAAAAAAAACATACGCATAACCCAAAGTGATAAAATGAAAGTTGGAATGGTGATATAGACGTAGCTTTTCATTGATATGATTTGTATAAATACCTTACGCTAAGTATTGAGTATTGAATAAGGAGTTAGGGTCACAAGTCTGACCGTTTATAAACTAAGCCCTCCAAGTCAAAGTTTTTGCTGCCCTTAAGGGGGAGGGGCAGTCGAATCCGGCCCAGGTCGTGAGATAAGTCAGCCCCCGGAGACTCGATAAATTAATATAGATTGTGCCCTAGCCTGTACCAACATAAATACCTGTTGATATAATGTTTGTGTTGTTGTTAAGGCGTCGTCTTAACAGACACGGGATATCTACAGTTCGCGCGGTACCCGTTTCGTACGAACGTAGATTGAACGTGTAAATGTTAGAAATAACATGTGTATTATGTAATCGCGGAATGTTTCGTATGTATAATAAATACCTGTTGATATAATGTCTGTGTTGTTGTTAAGGCGTCGTTTTAACAGAGCGAGATATCTACAGTTCGCGCGTAATGTCCCGTTTCGTACGAACTTAGATTGAACGTATTAATGTTGGAAATAGTAACATGTGTATATGTATACGGGTAATGTGTTATTTATTTATATAAATAACACATTACCCGTCTACCGACTAATGCCGTCGCGCGAGCGAGTATGATTACTTGTTCCCGCGATTGTTTACTTTTTAGGGCGACACCTTCGCCTAGCACGAATATTTCGAAGAAATCGTAGCGTATAATATGTGTAAACGATTTGTTATCGTACGTACGCAAAACAAAAATTGACAGCACAAACGTCATAAAGAATAGAATCGTACCATGAGCGATCATCTACAGATTAAACAACTAACGTACCTATCCAATACATTTTAAAGCTAAAGTTTACGATAAGATGCGTCAACAAAAGTATTTAGAATTACCTACCGTAATTGTAAAGTGGGTACGAGACATAAACGTTACGAATTCTTTGAAGTGTTCGTGCTAACCCCTCTGGTTGTTTTTTTTTATTTACTATGTCAGATGCGACCGCGATGTAATAATATATGAAAATAAATAATTAAATGTAACTGTTTAAACTTCCGACTTTGACTCATGTGATTTTTTGTTTGGAAAGATCATTTGCATCCTGGCATAGGAAAATAGTCTTAAGTTGTTAGTACAGACAAACACACGTTGGTTTATTTCAATTAAATTTTCTTAATTGAAACCGGACTAAAGGGTTTGCTATAATTACTTACTTACTCCACTGGCTCAGCAATCCGAGACTAGTCTTGGCCTCCGAAGCAAGAGAACGCCACTTTGGTCGATCCTGCACAGTAGTACAACAAGTATGTTACCAGTCAGTGTAGTTTGCCATAATTGACACTATTATTTTTAAAAATATCAATTATATTAACCCACGTGTGATCTGTATTCTGTACATCCATAACGGTATGTGAAAAAGAAACGTTGGCATTTATTGCGTTAAACGCTCGTGCTATCAATTTCAATTTTGCTGTTAATAAAAGTTGAAACCCGTTGGTATTTTGTAGAGCAGCTACAGTTTTTGCAATCATTTTGATTTAAATTAACGCGTATACTTTTATATTCATGCATATTTTATTAAACTGAGTCTTCTTTAACATGCCTTTATGACGTAATTAAATAGTGGAAATTTATTAGAAAAGTAATAGTATCATGAGCAACCTTTATAAAAATAACCAAGGTATTTTTCCATTCTATACAGGGTGTATCTGTGAACATTTACATCCTGTTAACCACGTGTTATACCAAACATTCTGAACAACATTTGTTCTATGATTTCAAGAGTTTCGCACATAAAATGTCAACTTTTCATACAAACTCGGTCACGTGACTTGTTCATTTGTATGGCTAGCCAAAAAAATGTCGAAAATGTTATTCAATGATGATTAGTAGAAACATGATAAAAAGGGATCGTAATATAACAATACTGTATACTGTCGTGCAAGAAAAGCCACGGCCATGATTTTCTCTGTTACTGTAACAAGCATTAACTCAGGTAAATTCTAAAATAGCAAAAAGTTACTTAGTAAGCAAGGCAGCTCAAAGGCTTTTTACTACTATTAACATAATAATTAAATCACAATTTACCAGCTACAACTAGCCTGACGGCAGCTGACTTAAACAAATGGTTTCCTACTTCAAAACGCTGTCAACGCGCCACTTGTATAAGATTTATTTTTGCACACCATTTACTTTTAAAGTCTATAAACAAAATGGTGTTTAATAAACGCATTGAGAACACGCTGTATAAACGCGCTTTTATGAGGAATTATGTAAAATACAACATACTGTTTTAGAAACTTCTCGAAGGATTATAGGTAGGTGCAAATAATGCTATCATACTCATGAACCATTTTTCCCAAGACACATTGGGTAAACACTCCCTCCATATAAGAGGGATCAGTTAATTGATGCATTGAAAGCAATTACTTAGAATTAGACCTTACGACTCTATGTCCCAAGGGAAAATAATTCTTTATTTAATACAAATGCAATTAAGTTTAGTGGGACAAGTCTGTTTTGGCTGTTGTAAAATTGGGAACTAGTATTTTCTTCTTAGGAAGTATCAAATGACAATTCTCTGCAATGTAGCGCTCTCTTTCTAATATAATTATTTGGTACTGTAACGTGTTTTTTACGTGGTCCCAAAATGCCATGCTTATAGACTTTCAAAGGCTACGTTGACTAGGTCTTAGTTTATTTATAATTAGTTTTGATCGTTTCATACAAGGACCTGCCGCCCACATCAATTATGCTGCTATGCTGGCTATTCTTGCTGTGACGTGTCACACGCAACTTGTGAATTTGTGCCAATCGCCCATTTTCAACTTGCGAGTTCATTAAATTCTTACCCCAATTTGATCTTTATTGTGTTAACCGGTAAAGGCTACCCATTTTAAATTTGTGCAAAATGTACGCTTTCAGAGGTAGCGTTTTTATTTGCTGTACAAAATTGAACCTTATTTTTTTATAGAGGTTGTTGAAATGCATCATCGAGTGTTTAAAATGAAGTTTATTCGTGGTTAAAAACTAACTTGTTTTCTTTTATTGTTTCAGTAAAAAAAGCGCGATATGTTGGTATACAAGGTAAGTTTCTATCCACCTGTTAAAGCAAAAGTTTTCTTCAGAATATTATCCTTTGCGAAGTAGTATACGTTTCTCTTACACTTTGCTAAAGTTTAACGTAACAATATCGCAGGTAATTTTAACTAAGACAGCCCCATTTCATATCTTCCAGACAATTACGGAAGACTAAACCCGTACGTAAATGCGCAGATAAAATACAAAAACAGGCTTCTTCAAAAGGTCTATTATGCGTTCGCACATAGGAATTTCCACCTTGTAACACATAGCTAAGGTTGATTGTCTGTTGCAGGAACACAATTCAACACATACGTGACACTCAAACTACAGAATGTCAAGTCTACGACGGTGACAGTTAAGGGGCCCACTCCATGCTGGGAGCAAGACTTCCTATTGTAAGTATTTTAGACTTTTTCTTTACTTGAAATTCTTAATTAGTTCCTCTTATAGCACTTTTGGTCGTTATGAGAATCTTGAAGTCCTCTTTTTCTCTTTGAGAGGTTTTATTCTTTAGCTAATTTTAAATCCTACGGTGACAGTTAAGGGGTCAACGCCATGTTGGAAGCAAGACTTCCTACTGTATTTTAGACTTTTTATTTACTGTGAATTTGTACCTCTACATTCGGTTGTTATGACAATTGTGAAGTCGTGAAGGCCTTTTGCTTTTAGGACTGGTTTATTCATAAGTTATCTTTAGATTTTATTACATAGCTTTAGTTAACTGTACAGCCAAGGGTAGAAGTGACGGCCTATTAATGACAATAAAACTATTAGTTAACTACAGCTCCTAGACACATTTTGGAGATATTTGACCAGTAACCTTACTTCATTTCAATTTGATTACCTACTGATAAAAAAACGTACTTCTAAGCAAACGTGTAAGATCCTAGACCTCAAAGACGTTTTCCATCAGCTGCGATTGTGCTTAAGCGTTAGGTTATCAACAAATAAAGTGTCTTCGAAATAACTCAAAAATCAAATCACAAATTTAGCAAGCGATATCAGAACAACTCAGCATACATAAAATCATTGTCAAATTTTCCACAGATTAAATGTACCGCAGTTAAAACACGAGTTAGGGTTAAAATACAAATAAATTGCCGCATCCACTCCCCCTCTCCATTCTAAACGCGTAAAAGGCGTGAAATATCACGCACGTTCACAAAAACACGGACCGTAAACATTGATCATTTTATAATCTGCCGGGAGGACAGTCTAAACAAATTGCGAGACCTTCTAATAGAGATGTGTCGTGATAAACATAATGAGTTAAATTGTGGGAGAGCCATGCTTCGGCATGAATGGGCCGGCTCGACCAGTGATACCACTGCCTCACAGAAAACCGGCGTGAAGCAGCTCCTGTGCTGTGTTTCGCCGAGTGAGTGAGAGTACCGAAGGCCCACCGGGGGAAAGGGGAGAAAGGTTAGCAGCGCACTTGTGAGTCCACTGGTGTTGCAGGTGCCATGAGCGGGGCAATTGTTACCTCAGGTGATCCGATGCTCGTCTGCTATCACAAAAAACAAAAAAGTTTTCGTGAAAAATATCTAAGTAGGTACAGACAGCCACACATCAGGTCACACGATAAACTGTCAATTTCCTCAATAGATATTGAACTTAATGTGATTGACAGTGATGACAGTCCAACGAAGAAATTTGACAGTTCTGTATCATTTGATGTGTGGTTGTACGTACTCCGATATTAGGGTAAATGTTGAGAAGCGATACGATAATACATAGCGTTATAACACGGTCGAAATGTCGTATAGTAAGATTTATAATTGCAATTGTATCTACTATTTGTCCCGTTTTGTCGTCTTCTATCTTCTTCTATACTATTTATAAAGAGATAACTTCTATAGACAACGACAAGGCTTATAGGTAAACCGAAAACACTTGCGCGATGTAATTGGACACAGCGCCATCTATTGGTTCATTTCTGAATTACGGTCCCGAAGCGAAGTGAGGGCGGGCCACTAGTTATCTTATAAATGTAAATGCCTCTACTCTAATGCCTGGACTATGAGGTTCATATTGAATTTTACTTTAGGTTGTATATTTATTAGTGCACGTGACTGAACATGAGTGAGGGTGCATTTCCACAGAAGCGGACCTGCACGCAGCTCCGCTTCACAGCAGAACGCAGAACGCGCGTGGAGTTGACTGATAAAAATTTACTAATCACATTGGTTATCAGAGATAAGATGTGTATTTGAGCAATGTGATTGGTAAATTTTTACAAGTCTCCGCTTATCTCCACGCAGCTCCGCTTCTGTGAAAACGCACTCTTATTCCTTCTGGTAGTCAATCAGAACTCAAGTGGGCACATCACTACCCTCAACTGGATCAGCAGTGGGCGTGGCCTCACCAGGGTTAAGCTATCTGACCTTTGCCGTATACACAGAATTACCATAATGTTATGGAGACGCGGACGGCAGCCGTCGATTAATATATTAGACTAACATTATTCCGGTCAGATATAAGAACCCAATAAAGATACTGTTAACTTTGGAAATGGGGAACATTGGGAAACAAAACATCATGGAGACACGCTTCGGCATGAATGGGCCTGCTCGACTGGGGTGATACCACGAACTCACAGAAGACGCGTGTGAAGCAGTGCCTGCCCTGTTTCGTCGAGTGATTGAGGGTACCAAAGGCCCAATTGTTAATTGTGAGGAAAGGGGGTTTTAAGGTTACCAGCGTATTTGTGACTCTACTGGTGTTGCAGGTGTCTATGAGCGGCGGTAATCGCTTACCATATGGTGATTCGTCTGGTCGTCTGCCAAATACTCGTACCACAAACAAAGCCTAGAAACCACTGTCTTTCTAAAGATCAAAGGTCGCTAATATTGCGGAAGTAACACCCGTCAGTAACATCAATTTTGTTCATATAAAATGTTGCTTGTGTCACCCTAAGTATAATAACGGCACGATTGACACCTAATTCATCAAAATCTCTTCCCCGATAAAAGTAGGCGCTTTGTGCTTTAATGCTCGTCAAATGCTTGCGCAGATTTATAAAAAAGATTCTTATATTGTAAGAGAAATCTTTGTAGTACCAATAGTAAAATGAAGTTTTATCAATGAAAACAGATTTATAATAGGTTTAAGTCAACATTACACAACATCATATACACCATTAAATTTGTCGTTTAATACTAAAGCCCTCATAATGTGTAACACGAATATAGCCCATTTAGCGTGTTATATCATAAAAATAAGCAAAATAAGTCTAGTCTCTCCGTAGGTTTCCTAATAAATAAATAAGTATATCAGTAAGTAGTGGCCTCGAGAAGTGAGTAAGACGGTTAAGGGGCTACACGAATGAAACTAGCGCCGCCAACCTATTTACATTGATTGTGGCGAAAATATGATATATTTTAAGAAAGCAAAACATTACAGACTTAGATAAAAGTGAATTGAATTTTTCAAGATGCAATACAATATATAAAACACGGGACAAGTAACAATAATGACAATTATTGCTAAAAGTGGCCGTTTTTAGCAATAATTAACATTATTGTTACTTGTTGCGTGTTAGAAATATTGTATTGCATCTTGAAAAATCCAACTTACTTGGATCTAAGTCTGTAATGTTTTATTTTCTTCAAAAATATCACAATTTCGCCACAATCAGTGTAAATAGGTTGGCGGCGCTAGTTTCATTCGTATAGCCCCTTAAAAAAGCGCGGCGTATATTGCCAATCATATAGACATAACACGTAGGTAACAGGTACCTAATGTGATTCTACCACCGGTTCAGAAGGTTGATTGATCGATCCTATCTTCGTAGGGTACCTACGTCGGCCATACAAAAGCAGGAACGAGCAATTGTTCCACTTGAACATTGCGCAAATGTTACAAATCGGCAGTGTTCCCCATTACCCTAACCATATAGTACACCCACGTTCCCTATTACATTTCTCTTCATATGAACGACTATGGGTTTATTATTGCAGATGTTAGAGTTGCGTAGAACAGTTCACTACTGAAGAGTGCTGTAGTATTTTTTTTTATACTAGAGGCGGCAAACGAGCAAGCGGGTCACCTGCTAGTAAGTAATCACCGCCGCCCATGAACATCTGCGAGATCAGAGAGGTCGCTGATGCGTTGCCGGCCTTTTAAGAAGGAGTACGCTCGTTTCTTGAAGGTCCCTAAGTCATAGCCGCCAGGAAATACTGCCGCAGCTAAACTATTCCACAAGACTGAGGTTCGCGGGATTTTGGTTCAAAAGGAATAAATCACACACCTATTAAATTATTAAAAGTTTAGATTAATTACTTGAATGAGTTAATGGTGATCGAAAACTAGTGATTCAGTGAACTAAATGAACTACTTAATATATTATTTTTACAAAGAGGTAAAGACAAGGCTTATGTGGCTTAAGTGCGATGGATTTGACGCCCAGCGCCCATCTATCGGAAAGCACTATGTAGAACTAATATTCCGAAAAGGAGTGATGGCGGGCTAGTAGTTGTAAATATATAGCGAGAGCATTTATATTTAAAATTCCGGCAATGTATGCTATTTTTAACAATTTTGAAGCTCTAATAGTTTTTATTTCATAATTGTTCAATCGACTTTGAATCGATTGTCAATTATAAATTTGGATTAACGCCAAAAGTGGCGTTAATTAAAATTTCAAGCGGAAAAGCAGACCAAAAAGTAGTGCACAATTGTTCAATAAGTTTGCTGAGAGGCTGGAGCTTCCATAATAAAATCCCGCTTAGTCATTATTTCAGTCAATAGACGTCCACTGCTGGACATAGTCCTCCCCCAATGTTTTCCACACAGATCGGTCCTCTGCTACCCGCATCCAAGGAATTCCCGCGATCTTCACTAGATAGATAGATATTCTTTATTGCTCAGAAATAGAATACATAAGTGAAACAACTGCGATAAACAGTAGGTACATTAAGGCGGTCGTAGCGACTTCTTCCAGGTAACCTTTTGGTAGAGGAAAGAAAACAGCTCATCTTCACTAGATAGCTCATCTTCACTAGATAGCTCATCTACACTAGACAGCTCATCTTCACTAGATAACTCATCTTCACTAGATAGTAGTAAGTAGAATTTAAATAAATTGTCATCGCTAGCCGGATTGGCAAAAGGTGGCTGAGAATAGAGCGGAGTGGCGAATTCTCGTGTCGGAGGCCAAGATCCACTTTGGGTCGCTGAGCCAGCGTAGTAAGTAAGTAAGTAAGTCATCGCTAGTGTGCCCTTCCTATCGCTTAAGTGAACTGGTTATTAAGGCACTACTAGTCTGGCTGACATTATTGTGCATCGAACTATTGCATTCTCATCATGGTTCTCTTTGAAGAGCTATTCACAAGTATCTGTTCGTGAGTATCAGAATGGTTGAGAGGTATGAACTTGTCTGAAGAAAATAATGAGCAAGTTTGATAAGAAGACACTGAAAACAGTATATTTAAAATTATACAATGAAATTTTTAAATTGTTATCATCACAATTATACAGGTTGTATCTGTGAACATATATCTCTTTAACCACTCTGCTAAGTACTAAATCATTCTGAACAACATAAGTTCTATGGCTTCTGGAAATTCGCTTGAATAATATTCAACTTTTCATAACTCGTGGCCACGTGACTTGTTAATTTTGTATGGGAAATCGAAAAAAAAATTGCGAAACTTTCTTAAGTCGTAGAACAAATATTATTCAGAATTGTTGGTACTTCGACAAACGTTTCAGTGTTTAATTCTTCTACATGGATGAAATGAAGTGAGGTCAGAGATATAGTAGATGATATAACCTTGTTATCGATTCGTGCAATGCAGTTTTTTTCGCACTCGTATTTTTATTATGCATATTTGATTGATTTTATGATAAGACTTGTACTTTTGATATATCTATATAGTACCTACCTACCTGTCCTTCCTAACTAAATCGATATTGTGTTTTATGACTGAATTAACAGCTATTGAAATTGATTTGTGACTAACAATTTACTTAGCATAAAGTTAGTCAGGAGATGTTGTGTATTTAAAAAAAAATGATTTCAATTGAATTTGAATAGTCATATAGGTTTGGGATATAATATATTATGGCTGTGCGAATAAAATTTTAGTTATGATCTACATTTTTAATTCTTTATAGGAAAGAGGGTACAGCATTTAAGTCAGGTGTTATTCACCAACTTTTGCAATGTTGTACAAAATCTTTTACCGTTTAACTTTCCACACATGACAGGCCCCAAATATAGCAAGGATTACTTCACTGTAGTAGGTCCTCAAACACTTCACCGCCGATCCAAGTAAAACCCGCCGTGTATACAGATTGGCTGCCTTCACGCCTAAGTGCCACAAATCCCTAGATACGCTCAGAGATGCGACTTTAGTAAACGATTGCCACATTCGAGTGGTTCTCAAAGAAAACCCACTCATTCGAATCTCTGGTACCTAAAAAAGGTCAAAATACATCTTATCATCATCAACATCATTTCAGGCAATAGACGTACACTGCTGGACATAAGCCTCCCCCAAAGTTCCCCACACAAATCGGTCCTGTGCCACCCGCATCCAAGGGACTCCCGCGACCTTCACTAGATCGTCGGTCCTCTTGGTCTGCCACGGCTGCGGCCTCCTGCACGCGGCCTCCACTCAAGGACCTTTCCACCCCAACGGCTGTCTGTTCTCCTCGCCTTGCCCATTGCCACTTGAGCCACGCAATTCTTTGGGCTATGTCTGCGACCTTAGGCTTATATGTAACCCAAAATAATGAAACGCCTGCGCGATGTAATCGAAACCTTACGTCATCTACTGGCAAAGATTGAAACCTATAGCTAAATGAGTCCCGAAATTATTATAGACGTTAGACTGTAGGGTTTTTGCTGGCGGAGCCAATAAAATTGATATGTAAAACATGCATGTATGTATGCAAAACTAATTGGACATATTTCCAAAAACACTGATATTTCACGCAAAGCCTAGACAATACAGAAGTGAAACAAAACAATAATATACATAAACAATATAAAAGGAAATTGGGACATATTATTTATTCGATAATTAATAAGTATATGCAAAGGATGTCTTCTGACACCCCTTTTAAAGCAATGAGATCATCCAAACTCTTCTAGTTTTTGTACTGCGGCTATAAAATAAAGGATTAGTTGGTCACATCCCTACGCATGTTGAAGTACCGTATCCGTATATCTAGACATTTTATAGATTCATTGAAGAGCTAGGGAAATAAATAAGGAAAGAAATTCAACAGACGTTTAAAGATCTGATTGATTGGTACACTGGTTGAATACTTAAGCTATTTGTGTTCGAGTTTCAAGCCTAGAGGTTAATTTATGTTTTCCAGTTGAATATTGTGTCGTATGCCGCTAAGTGAGTGCGTACGAGTTGCAAAAAGGATGATTTTCTCGTAACAGTTTTTTTTTATTAAGAGTACAAGTAACTTATCTTAATTTGGCTGTGATGCTTTGTTACTATAACACTAAAAAAATGGTAAGGATAAATAGTAAACCATATTTTTTGGCACAGAGTGGAACTAAAGTTCCAAAACGAAGAGAGTGTGGGCCACTAATATTGAAAATGCTAGAGGATAGAACTTTTTAAAATCGGTAAAAATAGAAATACTTGAAACATGTAAAGTGATTGTTCTATAGATCGTTAAATTAATTACACATATTTTGTTCCACTAATCATACCTATATACGAGTACTTAGTCAATAGCATCAGAGTGCTTAAGACGTAAAGAAATATGAAAAAAAAGAAGTTCCAGTTTTTACTTGTACGTACAGCCACACATCAAAGTATACAAAACTGTCAAATTTCTGCAATCGAATCTCACCTTACTACTGTCATATACATTAGCAACTATTAAGTATTCTGTGACATTAGGTTGAATATCAATTGAGGAAATTTGACAGATTGTGGTAACCTGATGTGTGGCTGACTGTACCTTTACTAAAATCTTTTACGTGCCACTATGCGGGATTCGCATCCCTAAAACCAGCCTTATCTCGATTTTAGTCAAGCCTATGTGATTTTTAGCACCCTATCCGTGTAAGCCGTAAGGGCATTAAAAATAAAAGAAACAATTTATTACTGGCCTCACACGTCCTATTGCCAATATCCTCAAGGAAGACGAATTGCCCCCGACCTTAGCGCTGGCAACTTGAGATTCATGATACGTGCCTACTAAGCTGGGCCATAATGCGCCGCGTAATAACATTGAATGTGAGGCATTCATTCCGGGTATCTGGCGTCAGCTGGCATCGCCAGATTTGATGTTTCCTCTTTCAGCCAATCATTATGTCATCTTAGTGTGTGTTCCCGGTTGCGTCCAAAGCTGTCGATTTGGAGCCTGGGGTACGCTTAGATCATGATTCGCCAACACATGCTGAGTGGGAACCATAGATAGATAGATAGATATTCTTTATTGCACAGAAATAGAATACATGAGTGAAACAACCGCTATTAATAGTACAATAAGGCGGTCTTATCGCTTGTAGCGATTGCTTGTAGGTAGCGAACCATTTTGGTCATATGCTTTTAACGATATGTACTTTTACTTTAATGTCGATTGTCAAATAATTTTAAGTCGTGTTTCCCAATGTCTAACTTCATGTTAATTAAGTATTGTATGTGCCAAATAAATATCTTTCTGTTATCTATTTGAGGAGTCTAATAATTACGATGAAGCTGCTGCCTTGAATGTTGATGTTTAAAATAATAATATTCTCTTTTTAATTACGTAATTAGGTTTAAGGACCTGTGTGATTAAATAATAAATAATAACTACCTAGCTCGGTAGTGAAAAAAAAACATCGTCTGAATCTGTCTGCACATTTCTGATAGTTTCTCCAAACTGAGGATATCCTTATAGTTGAAGTAATGATTCTGGCTGTGTTCCCATGATCAAGTAGGTTTGGTTACTGTAGCTAAAGGTTGCGAAGGTCGGGGCAATAATTACAAGTTACCAAAACCAGACTTACCAAATCCTGTATCATAATAATACAGGATCACAATATATAGATATCACTAGTGGCCCGCCCTCACTTCGCTTCGGGACCGTAATTCAGAAATGAACCCATAGATGGCGCTGTGCTAAATTACATCGCGCAAGCGTTTCGTGTTTTCGGTTTACCTATAAGCCTTGTCGTTGTCCATAGAAGTTATCTCTTTATAAATAGTATAGATATAGAAGATAGATAATTAGGATCATAAATCAAGGGTATAAAAAATAGGATTACTCGTAAGCGCTGGAAGGAAAAATATCATAAACAGGTTCAAGAATAGGTACCAACAAAGGTTTCCGAGAATTCGACATAAAACGACCTTAATGAGAGTAAAACCGTTTTTACTAGAATTTTTAATATCCGTTCAGGTCTTTAACACAAACCTTATAGGGCGCATGTATATGAACTTCGTTACTGAAAATTTTCACGTTTCACAAGTTTCTTTTTCATTAAAACGAAGACGTTTTTCGATATCAAAGGTGCGGCCTCCTTCAGGCAATGAGAGGAAATTTTAAAAGAAAAATATGAATACCTACCGAGATCGTAATAGCAAATATTTGTTTATTTTTATCAGTTTGGTGGGAAGAATCTTTAACTTAAATTTTTTTTAGGGTTCCACATCTCAATAAAACAAAAGAAAACCCTTAATCAGCTTAATTTTTATCTAACTCTTTGTTGTTTGTTGACCCTTATCTTAATATCAGACGGAGAAGAGGAAATTGCCTAAAAAAATTTAGATTAGCTCCACTCCATTTACCCCTATTGAAAAATCTCAAGTAATTATAAAGTACATCCATCTATGATGGATGTCGCTCTTTTAGACAATGGAAGGTAAAGAGTGTTATATAATTGTAAAAAAAAAACAAAAGGAACTACCTACTAATTCTATAATACTTACTAACTTATTACGCTGGCTCAGCGATCCTGGATGGGTCTTGACCTCCGACGCTAAAGTTCGCCATTTTGTTCGGTCCTGTGCACATTCTATTATAGAACAAATTTATTTAGAGTATTAGTAGTTCATGTCTTCCAAATTAACAAAAGATAGTAAAAGCATTATCAGATCAGATAATCTTCAGATTGGTACGGAACCCACTGAGCACGATTCCGACTCGCGCTTCACCGCTACTTTGTTTGTGACCGCTCTTTGGTAGGCGGTGGGCCGATGTTTGACCTGGTGGGAGGAATAGGAAAACCTTGTTGCCTACCTCAAAAACAAATATTAGGACCAATTTTTTCAAATATCGATCACTGTGTTGGTGAATTGAAAAATTAAATTAGAACCATCAAGTTTTAACTATAATGTGTTTGTTACTCAGTCATTTTATCTTACCTTCGTAAATCTGCTTATATAACGCACCCTCTATACACAGTTTTTTTTATTAGACCATCGTTAACCAAGTAAAGAAATCATATTCTAAAGAGTCATTAAACCTATTCATACTTCGGCTTTCGACGTGGTTAGTTTGAGAACGAGCTTTATATAAATGCAATGGTTTACGTGTTTATGTTGCCCGACTCCAACATTTAACTTTGACAGATTTATACACGAGCTTATTGCAGTCTAGACTCAGTTGTTTAAATCAAATTATTATTTATGTAAGTCCTTTTCTTTTAGTTTTCGCCTGAGATACAAGATTTTCCTAGTTCAATCACCTTCACTTTCAAGAGAAGAGCGTAAGGTCGGCAACGCATCAGCGACCTCTCTGATCTCGCAGATGTTAATGGGCAGCGGCGATTACTTACCAGCAGGTGACCCGCTTGCTCGTTTGCCGCCTCTAGTATAAAAAAAACCCAACTAAAAATAGTTTTCTCAGTATAAGTAGATTATAAGTATTGATTGTAACATGAATTTTCCAATAAATTTATTTATTTATTTTTATTTTAGTTAAAGGCCCAATAGAATAGAAAAAGTTTAGCACCAAAATACACCAAATCATAGACTCAGCTACGTAATTCGTAAACCGAAGGTGAACCGCTGCTAATCCTACAGTAATCGCGGTCGGGAAGATCCGTAACGGGCTTACACCAACAAGGTTACGGTGAGCCTTGAATTCTTAAGCGCGCTCTACACTACCCCTCTTGCGCACGCCGCGATTCGCGTCAGTAATTTTGCGTTTTTAATGTGTCTCTCATCATCATCATCATTTCAGCCCATAGACGTCCACTGCTGTACATATGCCTCCCCCAAAGTTCTCCTCACAGATCGGTCCTGTAACACCCGCATCCAAGGGACTCCCGTGACCTTCACTAGATCGTCGGTCCACCTGGTGGGAGGCCTGCTACGGCTGCGGTCCTCCTACACGTGGTGACCTCCACTCAAGGACCTTTCCACCCCAACGGCCGTCTGTTCTCCTCGCAATGTGCCTGCCCAATTGCTACTTGAGCCACGCAATTCTTTGGGCTATGTCCGTGACTATCCTGTGATCGTCCTGTGGATCTCATCATTTCTACTCGATCACGCAAGGAGATTCCGAGCATAGCCCTCTCCATTGCCCTCTGAGTGACTTTGAGCCTTCTTAAGCGGCCACCCGCGCGGCGGTGTCCCTCCATACGCGCAAACCTTCGCAGCGAACCTTTTATCGCGGAACAAAAAACCAGCGGTACGGCGCGAAGCGTAAACGTGAACGCGCGAACTCATCTAAACTCTGATTTTTAATAATGTGGAGTATACTGACAGATGTCAATGTGTCATCCCAATACTTTATCACTCAATTTGACAGATGCAAAAAGTCGAACTGTATAGAAACTTGACATTTGCATCTGTCAGTTTACTCCACATGATTAAAAATCAGAGTATACACACGCGTTTCGCGGCTTTCGCAGCCTTTCGCGCCGTGAGTGTAGAGCGCGCTTTACTGAGTCCTGGGGAAATTCGAAGACAAAATTTTGAACTGACATAGCTTAAGCTGAGTGGCCATTTTATAATCCTTGCCTCATCTAATCATTTTCATGAAGGGATGCTTCTACCAGAACCTATTTGAATATTCTAATCAACCTAACAGCTTGGGCCCTGATTTACATGTAGACTTTTAGCTAATATCTAATGGCGGAATCCTTGACATAAGTAACAAGTTGCTTAAAAAAAGTTTATATTAGCGCGTTTTGTCCCGTTTATATCAAGTATTTGTATGATTCTAATTTGTCATGTTACATTTTCCAGTTGCAAGCGTACAATGACTTGTCATTTTACGCCAACAGGTTAGATAATCACAAATTGAAGTTGAACATACTTACTTCTTATCTTTGTATAATTTTTAATTAACGTCAATCTTCTATGTCTTCTATCTATACTATTTATAAAGAGATAATTTCTATAGACATCGACAAGGCTTATAGGTAAACCGAAAACACGAAACGCTTGCGCGATGTAATTTAGCACAGCGCCATCTATTGGTTCATTTCTGAATTACGGTCCCGAAGCGAAGTGAGGGCGGGCCACTAGTCATTTATAAATCAGTTAACATAGCGAATTTAGAAGTGGTTAGCATAAAATTGAAGAATACATCATCTTTAGATCTGTTGTTTCTCTTTGTCTAATATTTTTGTTGCTATTGATATAGTCAGAATGTTATTATTGTTACTAAATGAAATAATTAATAAATCAAAGAATTTTAATGTCTCTACCTAACATAGATACAAAACTTTATGATATAAGTATTATTTTTAAATATGAGGTTGATATTCCTTATTCGATGTATTAGGATGTTTTCTAAAAAGAAGTGCATTTGGTTTTACCCGACTACGGCAAAGCAAAAGGAGGGTTATGATTTTGACAGGCTATGTATGTAAGTATGTATGTATGTATGTATGTATGTATGTATGTATGTATGTATGTATGTATGTATGTATGTATGTATGTTCATCTGTTTCCACGTAACTTCTAAACTACTTATCAGAATTCGACAAATGACATATCATTATAAGCGTCTTAATTGTCCGCTGGTTATAGGCTATATGAGGTTTCACAAAATCTAATGTGGCGCCTTCTAGCGGACAAAACATATAGAGTAAAAAATTAAAGTTATGATAAATATGCCGTGTTTGGTATCATTTGAAAGCGCTTGACTTGTACATTGTGAATATATATAAATTACTAGCATTTGGACACCAAAATAGTACAAATAAAAAAAAAGTAAACAACTAAAACCCAACTACGACAAAAAACGACGCTGAAAAAGTATAAAACAAGCCTTTGTTGTCAATTTATTATTTAAATTTTCATGTTTGGAAAGGCGTAGTCACACGTGAGGTATATGAATACCTACCTCACTTTGACAACGTTTAAACTTTTTCAGCGTCGTTTTTTGTCGTAGTTGGGTTTTAGTTGTTTTTGGATTGTATCTAAGACCGTTCAGAAGCCGTTGGTATTTATATACTGAGCTACCATGCTCAACTTTAACAGTTTCTAACTAAGCAACGCAATAAACTGCCATTGTGTTTGATGTCTGAGCTCGAGTACCATAATCTAGCATAAGACCCAATTCATTCCACTGAATCGCTATGTCTTGCGAAACGAAATTACGCAGTTAAAACAATAATGGACGATCTAAATATGAACAATTAGACAGGATTAGCCGTGAGTCCATACGCTCCAAGGTATTTCATCTAAGCCCTATTGTTTGGAGTAATCTTTAGGTTTTAAAGCATGAAGAATTAGTTCATTCAAATTAAAATATGTATCCATTGTGCCAGACATAACTCAAGAAATACCTTATGTTTGTACAATATGTTTTTAAACTTTCGCGTTCCATTATACAAATAGGTACTTGATATAAACGGCACTAAACGCGAGGATATTTAAATATAATTAAATTTTACTCCACTTTCCATTTAAAATAACTAGTAGAAAAATTGCAAGAAAACATGATTTATTTTTTCGAATCTGTTCGTTACTTTCATAAGGGAAAATATTATCAGGAATGACTTGGTTAAAGTTAGTAAAACGTTTAAGAAACAAAATTTTCCAGTTATCTCATAGATATGATAAAACTACTGTCACCTGCGGTATTTCCGGACCGATACGACCTGCAAACCTTAAAAAAAGCGAGCGTATTCCTTCAGCGAAAGGTCGGAAGCTCACTTGTGACACTTCTGGTGTTGCCGCTGTCTATGGGCGGCTGTAATCGCTTATTATCAGGTGATCCGTATGTTTGTCTGCCCTCTAAACCATAAATTAAAAAAATATATATAATTTGATTTTGCCAAGAAAACTTATGTGCGTCGAAACATTGCTGATAGACGGCGGGCTGCATTGCTTGTTTTGACAAAGTTCGGAGAGAAGTTTCGCTGGAGCAGCGTAGTACCGCATCCATCAAAACTTACCGCCTTTGAGTGTAGTTCCAGAGACAACGATAAACGTTTACGCTCGGTTGACTCAGTGCTCGGTTGTAATAATATTTTAGTAGTACTTCACAGATTATCTTTTGAAGTGGTGCCGATTGGCTTGTGAAAATCTTTGTTCTCGACAACGTTTATAGTTAGTGCGCATCAATTAGAAATTACCTACCTATATAATATCCGTGACTTAGGTCTGATACACTTGACAAACTCGTGGGAGAGTCACGCTTCGGCATGAATGGGACGGCTCGACCGGAGTAGTTTTCCAGTGGTTTTCTGTTTCGTTGTTTCATTCATGCCGAAGCGTGGTTCTTCGACAACCTACACTTACAGTGGTGTAATGCCCCTAATTTGTGGGAGGCGGTGATCATGTTTCAGTGATCACCTTTGTAACCTTGTGGGCGTGCGTATCCCAAATCTAATAACTATTATAGAAGATGGCGTGACCTAATGTTTGTTTATTTTGATAAGTTCACGAGGAAAGTTTGCGCAGTAGGGGCGCAGTAGTTCGTTACAGCAAAGCTTAGCCGCACCTTCAATATAGTTTTAGAGATGACTATCAAACATTTGCCTTCGCTCAAACCTGAGTTAGACAGCTAGTACAATATTGTTTTAATTGATATAATATTGTCCTTAAATTTAAACAGGTTTTTAAGTTGTGAATGCATGAGCAATGATACTTAATTATATTAATTCGATTAATTTCATCGTTTTCTTGGGCAAAACGATAAAATGTGTGAGGTACTTTTGTTTTGTTAAGTTGAAAATCATGTGAAACAGACATTTTTAATTTAATTATTTTGGTTTCCTCATTTCATTTAAATTAAAAAAAAACATTTTACAGTACGAGTAGGTACTTTATTTTTGTTTTCTTTATTGAGGAATAAATACAAAATAAATAGTCCACTATCATAAAATCACTTTAATACTTAACACATACGCAATTAAAATTTCCACTGAAAATTGTGACATTCAGCTTACTTATATGAATTAGACACGTATAAATCTCAATTTCTATAATAACTAAACAAATAATATCTTAGCTGCCAAGCTCCTGATGAGAGAAGAAAGTATAAGAGTGCTACTTGAAAATCAAAGCCTTTACGCTCTCAGTTAAGGGCTTTCGACGTCACAACCTGCGTCAGTAGAACGCTTATCGCTTGTCCGGGCGTACTGAATCATCGTATCGAGTCATGCATTAAGTGTTATTATTTGGCGGGACGCCAGCCGCAGGTCTATGCGAGTCATACATATATTATATTAGCCTTCTGCTCGAAGTATTGCTCGCGTGGAATAACTGATGTTTCCCAGTAGAAATGAGAAGTTTCCCCTAAGTAAAAAGTAACCAACGGTGCTCATGGATATTATGACTGTCTATTTAAAAAAAAATAACATCGGATCAGTGCGCTGAATCACATCTTCTTCTTAGAGGGTCCCTCAAATGTTGAGGATCGTGACCCCCTACTTTAAAAGTTGATAGCGACTAATTTTATTGTCGCCAGTTGTCGTAATCTTGCGCAGCTCTATTTGCCTCGTGGATGGGTCGCGCTAAATGAAATAAGTATCAGGTACTTTATACCTTGAGTGGAAGCCGCGTACAGGAAGTCGCAGCCGCGGCAGGACCCTCACATGAACCGACGATGTAGTGAGGGTTACGGGTTACTGGACCGATCTGTGTGGAGAACATTGGGGGTGATGATGATGATTTTATAGCTTATTTTTTTGATCGTCGGATTAAGACTAAGCTATAGAAGACCTGCTATTCCATCATTTGTTTCCTATTCCATGGTTGCTAGTAAAAAGTTGTAAAAAGGTGTAAAGTAGTTGTATTAGATGCTTATTAAAAATGCTTCGCCAAAAATACTACTAAAATCTCATATTTCATAATCTATGTAACAGTCGTAGAAAATTAAAACACAAGTGAAACAAACTATTAATATTCTGCTATCTAAGTTTTGCTTAAGAATTTACGCTCCAAACTTTTTAAAAGTTTGTACTGTAAATACATTTCTCCTACATTTTTCCTGGGCGTACCCTCGAGATGTGTGTTTGTGATTATTAAAATTTGTAAAGTTATCAAGTTATCGTTGACAAGGGTTGAAAGTTGAAACAATCTTCGGTCGCGACGCAAAGTGTTGACGGGAGGTCAACAGTGGGTTGTTTTAAAAGTAGGGCGGGAACTGTTGAGCGTGGCAGAGCTACGCTTCGATATGAATGGGTCGGCTGGACCTTAGTATATACCGATACATGATACGATAATCGGGAGGAAAGAGGAAAAAGGTAGCGCACTTGTAAAGAACTCCGCTGATGTTAAGTTTTTAAACTTTCGCGTTGCATTATATAAATACTTTACATAAACGGGACTAAACGCGACGATATTAAATAAGTACATTCTAGCACTTACTGCTTGACGTTTCGGCTGCGTTACAACAGCCGTGGTCACAAGCGAACTGACCTGTTCGCTTGTGACCACGGCTGTTGTTTACGTTTAGTCCCGTTTATGTAAAGTATCCGCTGATGTTGTCACCCGTATATGGCAATCATTTACCATCAGCAGATCCAGCTGATCGTATGACATAAAAAAATATCTTTTCACATTAACGTAAAGGCTTATAGCACAAACATAAGCTGGAGATAGAAAAGTTCCCCTGTCTACGAGTAGTGAAGGTTAAAACGCAGTCGCTGCATTGTAATTAAGACTTGTTTTCTTTTTTTATGTGATAGGTGGCAGATGAGAAGACGGATCACCTGATGGTAAGCGATTGCCGCCGCTCATAGACACCTGTAATACCAGGAAACACAAGTGCGTAGCCAACCATTAACCCCCCTTTCCCCAATAGTACCTCCGGTGCTTACCATCAAGTGATCCGCCTGCTCGTTTGCTACCTATCACATAAAAAAAAAACCGAAATGACAGTTAAGATGAAAACTTGTACTATAGTTACGACATTGCGTTATTGTATTTTTTTATCCATTCCCAATCCCGAACAGTCACACATCAGGGAGCTAAATGTTTCCGATATCAGAACTCAGTTTGTTGGTATCCCGGGGGAGGTATCCGGCGTTTTATATCTGCGCGTTTCAGTCGCACGTTTTATGTGGTGAAACTGATTTTACGGTAGGCATAAGGTTAGACATAGCCACACTTCAGTAGCACTACCATGAGTTTGAAATACTATCCTCGCTATCGAAAACTATCGCTTGGTCTCTTTCATTGTGATGCATTTGAAAGAGACAGAGCAATAGTTTACGTTATGTCAGTTTTCGATGTCAACTCATGGTAGCGCTACAGGTTACCACAATCTGTTAAATTTCCTCATTTGATATTCAACCTAATGTATATGACAGTAAGATGAAAGTCTATTAAAGAAATTTGACAGTTTTGTATACTTGGATGTGTACGTACGTACTGAAGTTTACTGTTACGAGCTTGTTGTTTCTAACACTTTATGATATTTCTTGACACGTGAACTGAACAAGTTAGTGTGGTCCTTGTGGAATTGATTTGCCGTCCTTTGTAATGTATAGGTACATACAGCCACACATCAAAGTAGGTATACCAAACTGTCAAATTTCTTCAACCGACTCTGATCTTACTGTCATACACATTAGGTTGAATATCAATTGAGGACATTTGACAGGTTGTGGTAACCTGTGTGGTTGACTGTACTATAATATTATATTATACATACGTACATAGTACATACTTAGTTCTTTCAATTTTCGCGTTGCATTAAGTTACTATTATTATAGACGGGAATTAACTCCGACACCCTAAAAAATCCTTTCTCCAAAAATTGTGTATAGTTATGCAATAAAGACTGGTATGTATAGGTAGGTAAGTATTACTCCATTATTATTGAAAATGCAATTGTTTCATCCTCCACGTCTCACCGATATGTTCTAATTTTGTATGTAGATAGAGTACATTTTCTTTCAAACATATCCTTAATTCCTATATGGCTCTATGTAATAAGTTAAGGATAAAACTGGCAAATGATTAAAACGCTTATTTAAAGGAACCTGCCATTAAATGTTTGAGTAAAAAACGTAAAATGAAATAGGCTGCAAACCATATCCCACACGACATCGGATATATGGAGTGTCAAGGGAATCGGTCGGAAATAACAAAGGTTTATAGTGATAACGCGGTTAATAGTATAAAAAAGATTTATTTAAAAGTTCACACACACTGGTATAACATAAACATTATGCACAGTTCGTAACGCAATACGAGAAACCAGTAACAAAACAACATAAAAGACAAGTGACAAAAATAAAATGAGTCGTCGGCGCGGCCGGCCTAGCGGTTCGTGGCGCGCGCGCGTTCGCGGAGGCAATCGCAATCAGACTACTGAACGTTTATTCGCATAGTGCGCGGGAGCGTGGCGGTGGCGCGCCGAGCGGCGGAGCCGGCTTAAACCTATGTTACTAGGGAAGACGCTCTCGCTCGCTATAACCTCCCCCTCCAAGTCACAAGGACGTCCCGGCTGTGACTTGGCAAATCTACCACGACGGCGATTATAAAAAACTATAGGAGGTCCTGAATAGGGATTCAGGGCACTGGCATGACGTTTTCCCTTAACAGCACCCTTACTATCCCCAACAACATACGAGGTTGGACTTACCACCTCGGTAAACTGATAAGGTTTCCCTCCACGAGGGGCAAACTTACTAAACCCTTTATTAGGGTTTCTCAAAAGGTGGGTCTTTACAAGGGCAGGGTCACCCACCTTAGACAAATCGACGGGACGACGCTTCTTAGCACCTGCACCGGTCTCCTTCCTCGCTGGCAAAACCCTATGAGGTTGATAAGAGATGGGAACTGCATCACCTGTATCATCAATCCGTTGAACAGCACTCGTTGGTCCTCCCCCTGGCTGAAAGATGTCCTCATTGACGTTCAAGACGGGTGCACTCGCCATTGCGAAGACCCACAGACGAGCTACCCAGCTGTTGAGGTCGCGAGGCCTCGAAACTTAACGGCTTAGGTGTGCGGTTACGTCTGGTTGAATAAGTTCCCGAATTAAAATTTATAATCATGCCAACGTCCTGCATAAAGTCAATCCCCAAAAGGCTTTCGGTACAATTCGGTATCATGACAAATTTGACCGGGAGCGTCATCCCTAATGCGGCAACATTAACCACAGCCACATCAAAATGTTGGGCACTAATGTGACCGTCAGCAAACTTAAGCTCTAAAAATACACGGTCATAACAAAAACCCTTAGAATCTAATAGTTTTCTTAGGCTAACACTGCCTACAGAGTGCCTAGCACCTGTATCTAAAAGGAATTTTCCTTTGACACCACAAATATTTACATCAACTACTGGACGCACACGCGAATCTACAAGTTGGTGACCATTAACCGCTTGCAACGGCACGTTTTCACATTTCGGCACTACACTTATACACTTAGGACATCTAGAGCGCACTACACCCGGGGTACCGCACCCAAAACACGTGATACTGGGCGGCGAAATACCGGACGGACCTGGTCGACGGTATTCTTGAGTTGTAGGGGCTGCATTCTGCTTGGCGACCAATCGCCGGCAGCTATCCTTCAGATGTCCAAACTGCTTACAATAAGCGCAGTGAAAACGTCGTTTACTATCTCCAGGAGCAGTAGCTGTAGAATCAGTAGGAGTAGGCGGTCTCGACTGAACAGTATGAACTGTAGGGGCGGATGATACTGATGGCCTGTCATCACTGACCATCTGACGACTCTCATCCGAAAGGTCCTCAACTCGACGAGCCTCCGTGAGCAACTCGCTGAAAGTACGAAACGTCGTACGAGGCACCTTCTCCCTTATACGTCGCAACAGCAAACCGTACGTCATGTCTAGCTGTACCTCCTCACTCAAACTGCTAGGCGGTAACCGAGCAAATAGGCTCCGCAAGTGGCAAACAAAGACATCAGTTGGCTCCTTATTGCCCTGTTCCCTGCTAAATATCTGTCTGTACAATTTATGTGGAGGTAAACGCGGTCCAAAAGTTTGCAGCAGAAGATCCAATGCGTCTGTCCAAGAATGAATGGTGGCCTTTACTCCTAACCACCATGTAGCTGCTAAGCCCGTTAACAGAATGGGCAGGCCCCTGAGGGCGATGTGGTCTTCCATACTGACGCATTCCTTATATGTGACAATAGCGTCAATGAATGTACGGACGTCACTAGATTTCTCTCCGTCAAACCGTGAAGTACACTTCGCAAAGTTGCCAGAAATATATGGAGTACTCACAGGTTGCAGGCACCTACTCATCAGTAACTGGAACTGCTCGTTCGTCAGGGTCACTGACCCCGCAGGAGCAGTAGCAGGTGCAGGCGTCGGAGCAGGCGCATGCGCATAAGCATGCGCTGGAAGATGCGCAGAATGATGCTCGGAGAGACGCTCAGCAGCAGCAGCGGCATTCCCCGCAAGGGGAGCCTGCATGCTCTCCGACATCGCGGCGGCAGCGCCTGGCGGACTCAAGTCCAGCTCAGGCGAAATAATATCCGCAGGATTCGCGTTATTAGCACTCCGATTTAAACTGTTCGCACGTGAACGCATTAACACCATTATTTACAAAACGAAGAGTCAAAACGTCAAGAAGTCCAAAAGAATAAAAGTTCAGCAACAATGTCCAAAATTAAAACAGAAACACGAAAGTCCAACTCGTGTAATACTAAAAAAGTCAAAATCGTCTTCCTTAGACGCTAAAATAACTAAACATAAGTTCTTATCACTATGATCATACACTAAACTTGCATAAAAAGTTGTCCAAAGTTCCGAAACACACTTGAAAATGTCCAAAAGTTACTAAAAAATACCTAATCAAACGTCTAAAACAAATTTACTAACACAAATAATAATAATAAACGCACGCACAAGTCCAAAATAGTCCGACGAAAATGTTCGAACACAATTCGCGCACCGATTTCCGATGATCACTTTCGTTCGGAAGAGTTCGTGACGCGCGCGTGACACGAAGGCAGCGACGAATATACTTCACGAACCTCTCTCGGTAGGCACTTCGAGCGCGCGGGCAAACGGACGCGGTAACAAATATACTGCACGAACCTCACGCACGGTAGGCAAGTACTATAAGGGGCGTGGTCTCGGTTCGTCGACGGCTACGGATTCCCGAATATGACGTAGCCGGTAACTTAGCGCGGCAAAGATAGTAATATCACTGCAAGTTTATATTGAAAGTCACTACGAATTACACTTAATAACTTAAATAAAGTCTAGAAACGAAAGTTATTACTTAAAATGCACTGAAGTCCGTGACTTAATGAATAAAAATACTAAGTAAGTACATAGAATGGGTGCTATGTACAGTCCAAAATACTTAGTAACTACGAATAACACAAAAATACACAATACACAATGTCATTTTGTCCTTAATTACCCTACGTTAACACCATAAAAATAAAATTGTTCCTAATTATTGAAATAAATAGTCTTACCGGAATAAAATAACCTAAACGACTCACTGGATATGAAAGCACAGTCCGAAAAACGCACACTTGCACTAGACTGACTTCTCAGTGGTATAACAACGTTATAGGTCTCAAGTTCACGTCACGGTACGCACGTAGGTATTTGATACACAGTTTTTCACGCATGATACTATTGTCAAAACTTCGGCCAAACGTTGGGCAGCCAATTATAGTGATAACGCGGTTAATAGTATAAAAAAGATTTATTTAAAAGTTCACACACACTGGTATAACATAAACATTATGCACAGTTCGTAACGCAATACGAGAAACCAGTAACAAAACAACATAAAAGACAAGTGACAAAAATAAAATGAGTCGTCGGCGCGGCCGGCCTAGCGGTTCGTGACGCGCGCGCGTTCGCGGAGGCAATCGCAATCAGACTACTGAACGTTTATTCGCATAGTGCGCGGGAGCGTGGCGGTGGCGCGCCGAGCGGCGGAGCCGGCTTAAACCTATGTTACTAGGGAAGACGCTCTCGCTCGCTATAGGTTAACACAATACCCGAATCAACCTGTCAATTCAATGACTTTGTTTCCTAAATATCTCTATACGACTGGTTTATCATACATTTCGTATCGGCTAGAATTTAACTGTTCGCCAAATTAGCTAACCTTCAAAATTGCTAGTTGTGCACAAATGCTATCTTTTGGTGTACATACAAATGTCATTTGTTAATATAATATTTAGGTTTTAGTCAATATGATGCTTTCGAGAAGAAAATACGACGGTTTTACAAGTACGGTGTATATTCCAAACATAAATAATTATTTTATTTTAATGTTGTTTCAAGCTGGCCCATTCATGCTCAAACGTGTATCTCCCACAGTCTTTTCAACTTATTAGAAATATACTAAGTAAAGAGCTCTCTGAAGTATATTCAATACTACAAATACAAATGTATATTTTTTCTGTAACTATTATTATTATAGACGGGACTTAACGAGACGTAAATTTTTAAGCAAATAACTATTAATTTAACGTCGCGTTAATTCCCGTCTATAATAATAATAGTTAGAGGTAACGCAAAGCGAAAATTCAAAAGGGTATTTGACTAAATTTTTTTATGTGTTTAATCAAAAGACCTCTCAATTAAGAAACACTATTGAAAGAATTACTCGATTCTGATTTGAATTACCTGAGATATCATAACTTTAAGAGCACATATTGGGCAAGCCCAAAAACGCTCTATACAAATGGCTACAGGCTAGTGACGTCACATGCTCGTATCCTGTATGCGCGATTAGTAAATTTTGTTTGGTAGCTATATCAAATGTTTTGTAAATGGTTTTATAATAAAAGTTGGTGGAAAATGTACGGGTAGTTCAATTATATAATTATTTTTTTAAATTGTAATACTTTAAAAATAGACTTGCGCATGAAACTTTGAAAGCTCATAAAACCAGCTAGATTTTTAACTGAAAATTTTAGCCGTTGGTTCTTATTTACCAGTATTTTGGAAAAGTATAAATATTTTTTACTATATCGAGATTAGTCAAATACCCTAATTCTTCTTATAATACGACTGATAAAAAAGGATAGACCTGAAAAAGTTTCCTCCAAGTCGGAGCAAGAGTGAGTTAATAATGCATACTTTTTGTTTGTTCACAGTGAAATAAACGACATCAACCTAGGCCTTCTGGTGGAGGTGTGGAACAAGGGTGTGATCTGGGACCGTGCTCTCGGGTACCACTACTTGCCTCTCACTTCCGTCGCTTACAACGAGGTGAGATACGAAATTTATTCAATGATATATATTTTTTTAATTGATAGGTGGGAGACGAGCAGACGAATCACCTGATGGTAAGCGATGGCCGCCGCTCATGCCGAAGCGTGGCTCTCCCATGACATAAAATAAAATTTATTAACAACATAATTTTTTTTATGAGATAGGTAGCAGACGAGCAGGCGGATCACCTGATGGTAAGCAATTGCCGCCATGAACACATGCAACAAGTGCGCTGCTAACCTTTTATCCCTTTCCCCCCCGATGGGCCTCCGGTAACCTCACTCACTCGGCGAAACATAGTACAGAAGCTGCTTCACGCCGGTTTTCTGTGAGGCAGTGGATTATTGTACAAACATTTAAAAAAACAAACAATATACCACTGAGGTTTAATCAGCCTACTCGTATTAGCAGATATTTAAATCTCTGCGTATTAGCATTACAATGTTATTGGGTGCACAACAATTCGAACTGGTCGGACATACAAATCTTTAAGAAACGAGCCTACACCTTCCTAACCTAACGCCAGCCACGCATCCACACTCCTTTTGGTGTAGTTGATGTCCATGGGCGGCAGTGATCACTTACCATCAGTAGCACTACCATGAGTTTGAAATACTATCCTCGCTATCGAAAACTATCGCTTTGTCTCTTTCATTGTGATGCATTTGAAAGAGACAGAGCAATAGTTTACGTTGTCAGTGTCAGATGTCAACTCATGGTAGCGCTACAGATGACGCGCTTACTCGTTTACCTTACTGTTTCATAAATATATTTCCCAGCGAATAAAGTTAATTGAAAAGTTAAAAATTCACAGCATCTAGATTTCTCTTATCATCTAAAATATTTTTCGTCTCTCTTAAATTATTTCCATCATTGCGTACTGTAGATGCCAGGGCCAAGATTGTTAAATTATTCCTCAACAGGAGCCGTTGCGTAACAGTTTATGTTACATAAGCTAAGGCTAGACGCTTTTTGACACCGAAAAATGCAAAGTACCTATACGTTGGGTAAAAATCGTCGGGGAGGAGAAGGTAGTGTAGCCATATATTCAGATTTTTTTATGGTTTAGAAGGCAGACGAACGAGGCGGATCACCTGATGGTAAGCGATTACCGCCGCCCATGGACACCCACAACACCAGAGGCGTATCAAGTGCGCTATCGACCTTTTGAGAATCATTGTATATCAAATTCAAAATATTTATTTGCATCCTTATATTGTCATCCTGGCTTTCAAGTGTCCTAATCTCATGGCTCAATTTCTCGCTCGATTTCTCTCTCTCATCATCAAGACATCAAACATCGAATTAATTCATAAAATTAGGCATTTTACTCTCGTCCATGTGTTTGAACTGTATTAACATGAATGAATGACTTATTCCTAAAATAAAAATAAACTTTTTGACATTTTTAATCTATACCGATTTTAGGACACTTTACCAGGCTTATACTATGGAGAGACCAAATCAACGGGCCATTGTTTCGAGTCACTTCACGAACGCTGAATACTTGCTCCCTACCTTTGTTCTTGGCTGAGGTGCGTTTTGGGCATAATGGTGGCGGTTGTTACTGTGTTTGCTTTCGTCTATTTCGCGAACGACCCAGTTTCGCCGTCGATTTACTTTGAACATTTGAACCGAGTATTTGAAGCAGATCTGCAAAAACGCAGGTCAATGACTGGTATGAAGTAGTCATTGACCTGCGCTTTTTGCAGATCGATCAAAGTTATTTTAGTAGCAAGATCGATCAAAGTTATTTTTGTATGAATTAAATATAATTATTAATAAAAAAGATGAAAAAAAAAATGGTGTGACGATTTCTATAAGTACCTATGTCCAAGATTGGCAAGCAAGGGCGTTGGACAGGTATCTATGGAAGTACTCGGGGGAGACAATGAAAGTACCTGTGATCATTATAATTTGCAATTTTAACAAAAGAAAAGAATATTAATTAATGACATCTCAATTGTTGAGGTCAATAGGTTACCACAAATTATCTGATATCAATTACGGTTCGTTGAAACGTTTTATTCTGTAATTATTATGCTCAACGTTGTGAAGCGAAAAATGTATATCGATAAATAATTGAGTTACTTTGAATGAATTAATTAATGAAAATAAAGATTTTTTCCAAATAAAGATTTGAATAAAAAAATATCGTAGTAATTACAGCAATTACATGACGGACGGTGACGTATGTAAACATAAGTACATTGACTTGTTGTAGCTATCGGTATATGAGTACCTAAGTAAATCCTTCGTCAGACCTTACATCGATCGTCATTTATTTTTTTCATGCGTTATCGTACAAGTACGAGTATATCCACAATATATCCTTCAGTAATGGATGACATTATATGCAGATAATACGTATTGGCCGCGTGTCTGCTCTAGTTTTAAAAAGATGTTCCAATGGAACTCTGAACCTACTTATAAAACATCAGTATTAAGTTCCGGATCTCAATAGGCACGATTTTGGCGTCTTTTGGCATTGTTGACCGTTTACAATCGGTCAACCCGCTTGCTTTTTTGTGTCTTATATTTATATCAGTATTTTCTGGAAACCTTCAAAAAGAGAGCGTAATCTTTTCTAAAAGGTCGGCACTGCACTTGTGTCTCATCTGGTGTTGCGGGGGTCCATGGGCGGCGGAAATCGCTTACCATCAGGTGATCCGTCTGTTCGTCTGTCCTCCATATTTTTTTATTTTATTTGTTTAGCTTGATTGATCCCACTGATGGGCAAAGACCATCGCTGCCATGTTCTCAGTCCCGGGAGTATTTATTCAAATCGTCACGCTATCTTTTCTTTGGCCTGCCTCTTAGGCGACAGTCAACTACAGGCTGCCATTTTGGTCCATCACTCCCGTTTTATCATAAAAAATGTCCTCTACATTAATAAAAAAAAATCATGCATCCTAAAATATCATCGATATAATTATTCGTCCGACTTATCATGGCGGGTCTAGCGCACACGAGTAATTGATACGATTACAGTCTGAAATATTAATGAGAGTGCAGTATACGCCTTAATGAACAATTTGATGGATTAACTCCAGTAGCTGACTCGCTCCCACTTAAAATACACTTGTAATAAGAATCGTAGTTTATTTTTGGCTACCCTTTGTGCATAATCTCCGTTTTATTTGATAGTAATGAATGAGTCTGATTGAGATTTTTTAATTTCGTGACTGTTTTTGAGAAACTAAAAGTAACAAGTCAAAGCCATGTCTACAAAATTGCTAGTTGTTAATTCGGAGTTCACAACAGTTTGCCTGGTAAGTTTTTTTGTGATAGGTGGCAGAGAGATCACCTGATGGTAAGCGGTTTCCGCCGCCCATAGACACCTGTAACACTAGTCGAGTCACAAGTGCGTTGGGAACCTATAATCCCGTTTCCCATGTTTAAACCACTAGACCAACGGGATACTAGCTTCGAATACCTAACATTTATATTTGACCTTATTAATTCGGGTAAATAGACACGGAGGCCATACCGTCAGTTCCGACCTTCTATTCAAGCTTATCATTGAAGCTACACATTAAATATTCTACCAGTAAAATGAGGATTCCTAAACCAGTGAGACTCAGATAAACCTGTCAATGAAACATTATTAGCCTGTGCACAAACTTCTCCATTTATAACAGCAGTTAGGATCAGTCGGAAATAGCTCTTCGTGATGTCCAAATGCTTTTAACGCGTCTATTGTTGACCCGGTTCTAGTCGTGAACTAGAAATAACAACCGCAGTCACTCAGTCGCAGAAACGTATTATACATTAAGGTTTAACTCACAAACTATATTTTTTGTATGATGTGTGAGATTTGGTGGCAAACAGACATCACCTGATGTTAAGCAATTTCCACCACCCATGGACACCCATAACTCAATTAAAAGTGCGCTGCGAAGCTTTTCTCCTGCCCCCTAATTAAGCCTTACTTAGCGAAATACAACGGTCTCGAACTGAAAATCAGAAGTTCAAACTGAAGATTAGCCAAATTTCATGATTTGAGTTTTGGAGAGGCCTTTGCCAGCTGTTGGACAATGATGGCTAGCAAAAAAAAAAACATTGCATCCTAGTAAATTAGTACGGACTTTCATTTGTTTTTGTTGATGGTTAACAAATTATCCTCAGACTAGTATCTACTCAATAGAAAAACTATTGTATGTACAGTCGCCGTCAGATATATCGTAGCAGACAAGGTGGCCAAATATATCTGAACAAATTAAAATGTCAATAAGTTCTATACGCTACAAGTATCCATTAATATCTGAACATTCAGTACTGCATTAATATATGAGCAGATGCCAGTCATTAATTTCGGAACATACAACTAACCAATAATATCTGAACACTCAGTACTGCATTAATATCTGAGCAAATGTCAGTCATATATCAGGATAAACAAAGTACGTAAAGAAATGAAACAAAGTGTCATTACATATTTCAATCTAAAAATTATTTTTAAAAGTGTGTGGCCAGGATGCAGGCATTAACAGTAATTGGAAACTAAGGAGTTTTATCAAAAAAACGAAGATATTTATAAATACTCTGTCCCCTTAAATACCAACGAGCGATCACGAAGCGAACATGTTAAAGATGATTGTATTCGTTTATATGATCAGATTGATGATTCATTCATTCATTCAGGTGATTCTGAGACAATTTTCACTTTTCGAATAACTGCTGTAACAAAAAGTTGATGTCGCAAAAATGGCCGCCATTTCGTTTTTTTTTTCTTTAAATATCAAAAACGTGAATTGATTATGTAAAGAATTGTACGGTGGCCTGCACATCAAATTACTACAATCTGTCAAATTTCTTCAATCAAACCTCACTTTTATGTCAAACGTGTTTGGTTCAATATCAACTGAGGAAATTTGACAGATTGTAGTAACTTGATGTGCTGGCCACTGTACACATCATGCTGTTACTGTAATCTTAATAATATTTTTTATTATCAGAATGAAAATTGTAATTACTGATCATAATTTGAAAAGAGTGACTACTGAGTTTCTTGCTGATTCTTCTCGGTAGAAATCGACTTTCCGAATCAGCGGTAGCTTACATAATATTTGACATTCATAAATGTTCTATAAGGACTTAAATTGAATAAAGAATATTTCTATTTCTATTAAAAAAACACTCAGGGTTGTCAAAACTTTTACCGCAAAAATAAACCCCAACACACGAAAAACAGCCCTAATCAGTGAGTCAGTCAGTGGTAATCGAGCTCTATATAAGTATTATGCTGAGCGACGAACGCGACGTTGCCAAATTGATTTCTAAAACGATAGGCAACCTCGCATTGGTATTGACGTGCGTGAAGGATGACAGTTCAGATATTATTGGTTATTGTATGTTTAGAAATAAATGACAGCATCTGCTCAGATATTAATGCAGTACTGAATGTTCAGATATTATTGGTTAGTTGTATGTTCAGAACTTATTGACATTTTAATTTGTTCAGATATATTTGGTCACCTTGTCTGCTACGATATATCTGATGGCGACTGTACTCGACATTATAGGGGAATACACCATAGGCGATAGTTACCAGATCACACTATAGAATGTCTTCAAAATGCTATAAACGCATTCTAAGCACGAATCTCATTCAGCATTGCCACAATCCTGAGAGTTCAGCGGGCTCTTAGCCTATATTAAATGATTCTGGAAAAGTTACATAATGCATGGTGCCTTGCTTCAGAACTAAGTCTGAGTTTGGAACAAAGGGAACCTTTTGGGAGGTATTTCATAATATTATCATACTTGAGAGTTTTATACTATGAATGGCATACGTGTTTAAGCGTTTTAATATAATATGCCAAACTGTTTCTTCATATTTGCAGTTGTTCTTGCCATTTTGAAGTTGAGTCTGAGTAATAAAGTCGAGATTGATTGCTTGAGCCAAAGTGTGGAAGGTCCCGGGCTCGATCAGGTAAAGTTGGAAAACTAACATTTATCCCGGTATGATGGGAAATGTCTTCATGCTATCGTAGTTCAGAGAATCTGAGTGATCAGTGACATCGTATAAGGAATGATGGGCTCCGCAGATATCAGGTCACAGACCTAGTCCAAGGAATTGTGGTCATGTGGTACTTACGTCTACTTTTCTTGGAACTTTCTACTCCAATGTCGCCTGGCCAATGTGGTGAAAATGTCCTCAACTTGAGGCCACGTATCTCATACCCTTTGCCCCACAAGGTGGATGAAAGATCTAGTAAAGGTCATACAAATTCCTTGTATACCTTTCTGAACCACCCACAGGACCGACCTATGCTAAGTATGTACATCAAGGGAACCGTATGTCCAGTTAAAGGTTAAAATGACTAACTAGTTATAAGTTTTATACTTACCTCTGTATTGTGTGCAATAAAATGTATATTCATTCATTCATGCATGACATCATCGTCATTATTAACTGATGATGTTGTTCAGTGACAATTGCCATTGCATTTTTTCTGAGGTCTATGTTTCCTAAGAAAAAAAATAAATAAAAAAAAACAAAAAATGGCGAACTTAGACGTCGGAGCCCAAGACCCACCTTGGATCGCTGAGCCAGCGTAGTAGTAGTTATATACCTTAAGTTTGAGGACAAATCAATCCTTCGTCTCGTATCGATCCAATATGAATATACGAGTACTCTTATACCGCTGCAGCCGTCGCGTTTGATGAATAGTTTTGCATTGGAATCTGTTTATTGAACGTCTAATGCATTTCGTCGTTAATGAGAGTGCGGAGATGTCACGCGAACATATGAATTGCAAATCGTGTCTATTAAATTCTATGTCGAGCTACTAATAGGATGTGTTAGCAAAGAATATAGCTTCTCATAACATTCTTTACGCATTTTTTATGCGTGGCAGACGACCAGACGCAAAACGCAGCACAGGCACAAATGCGCAGCACGTGGCTCGAAACTGGAGGAATATTGGAATACAGCACAAATATGGACCTGGTTCCAAAGTAACTAATTCACGACGTTGTTAGAATATTATTATTATGGTACCTACATAGGTATACCTTATTTTTGTATTTCCTACATTTAACGGTTTTAAGAAGCTGTATTATTATGAGGTCACTTAATTAAATCAAAACAGGAACTGTAATGAAATTGATATTTTACCTTTGTACTTGATTTAATTAGTATGGTATTATAAAAATAGACATTAAGCTATTTATTACACGATCGTTTGTTGAGAGTGCTTTTAAGGCTGTGTTTCCACTAAAGCGGAATGGGGCGGAGCGGAGTCAAGTTTACCAATAGAATTGCATAAACTCCGCTTCTCAACAAACAAGCTTTTTCTATTGATAGATTTCACTCTGCCTCGACTGGAAACGTAGTCTTTTACTTCACTACCAAATGGACCAACCGGTAGACAAAGTTATTTTACAATGATGATAAGGATAGTTTCCCTCAGCAGGAGTGCGGCGGGCGCTGGATAGAACTGGAGGCGCAGCTGATGATGCGCGGCGGCGCGGTGGTCGGCACCACGGGACCTACCGGCCATGCCTTGCTGCTCGACTGCCGCTTCGAGCCGCCTTTCGGTGAGTACCACCAGTATATAGTCTGCAGGGGTGGCTCTAGCCAATCATAACCAGCCCTACTTGGTCACTAGGACTTTTTTGTGCATTGCTGCTCGAATCCGCTTCGAGCGGCCTTTCGGTGAGTACCTACCATCAGTAATACGGATTTTCTTCAAACTCGGCTATATTCAAGTACGGTCCAATCATAACCACCCCTACTTGCTCATTAGCACTTTTTTTGTGCATTGCTCGCCTTTCGGTGAGTTCCACCAGTAATAGTCTTTAAGGGCGGCTCTAGCCAAGTAGGGTCTAATCATAACCACACCTACTTGGTCCGGACTTTTTGTGCATTTCTCGCCTTTCGATGAGTACCACCAGATAGCCTTCAACGACGGCTATAGCCAAGTAGCGGGGGAAATCATAACCAGCCCCACCAATTGGTGGTCACTAGCACTTTTTTGTGGTAGTTGTGGATTTTGAACATGCTTTTCAATGTTTGTCTATCTTTCACGACAAAACGGAGCGACGAATTGACGTGATTTTTTAAGTGGTGATAGTTGAAGGGATACAGTAGCATGCTTTGCTCTGTGCGAGCATGTCGCGAAGACGCTCTTATGGACACTGCATGTGTTCAAAAAGTGACAAATATGAAGTGTGAAGTGAATGTAGTGGAATGACAACTACTTACTTATCATCACATTATCACCACGGCCTCAATTTTGTGAAGACTTTTTTTGTAAAATATTAAAAAATCCTCTTATTATAGGTAATTGCTTTTAGTAAAATATGCTGCCATACATTTGAATGTTGTGATGAGACAAGAAGAAATAATTAATAAATATTTACTTTACGCACACATATATATTCCATAGCGGCTACCAAATGACATTGTTCTTCTTGTACTACATTTCAATCTTCTTGTCTACTTCTATTACCCCAGTATGACTAATCTAACTCACTGACCGGTGTAATTGTCTAGTACATTTATTATTCACCTTAAGACATGGGAACTAGGCCTAATAGATCATAGTGTACAGCTATACATCTTTAATACCTAATTCCTAGCGTAGTCCAACCATATCTTGTTAAACTAGTAACAAGGTCAAACGTTGAACGAAAGATCGAAACCGTTTTTCTTGAAAATACTGAAGCGATTTAATAAGATAGATAGATAAATCGTTTATTTGTAACAACATAGACATACATACATACAATCACACAAAACAAAAAAATATTAAAGAAACTGTTGAAAACACTTGCAACGTACGTACAACCACACATTTTGATGTGTGGATGTATTACTCAACCAAAACAATTAGGCGCATTCTGAACATGGCGGCTTGTGGACTAGTGATGGGATCATCTGTATTATACCAGTGATACAATAGTATGAGTACTAGTTATACTAGTTATTTATCTTAACTGAATTTATTTCTTTGACTTCTGATTTAACTGCATAGTAGTTTTATGTATTGAGTACTTAGTATAAATAATAAAATTTAAATCGACCCCCTGTAACTTCAACCTAGAACCTTCAAAGTTACACTATAAGTAGTGTTTGGGGTATGAATCAAGGAAAAACTCAAATATTTTTAAATTTTGATCCAGTTTTCTAGATACATTAACTTCAAAATAACTTTTTAATCCTATACAAATACCATACCGATATATAGGATTACCACGTTACATTTGCAGTCCAATAATTGTAAATAATTTTCTACAAAAAGGAATGATCCCATCAAAAACAATACTATTGAAAAAAACCAAGTCTCGCAACAAGTTCCGCAAAAAGTAATTATGCTCGTCACTACGGGATGTGCGGGACGAAGTGAGGGGTACGGGGCGCGGTAACCGCATTACTGTCATGCGCCTAATTGTTTTGATCGAGTAGTACGTTACGTTGTGTGGCAGTGGTATACAATACTGTCAAATTTCTTCAATGGATTGACATCTCAATGTCAAACAAATTAAGTTGAATATCAATTGAAGAAATTTGACAGTTTGTGGTAATCTGACGTGTGGCTGTATGTACATAAATTCACTAGCGATGACGTGTGTCATAGCGACACAAAAGAGAAATAGCCTAACAATTTGGTTTGCCCAGATCAAACTGCTGATTTTCAGCTACCATGTTTTATACAAAACACGGTAAAATCAGTATTAACACAAGACGCCGACCTTGAGAGGCCATGAACATTTTAGTGCGGCACATTAGAAAAGCATAAACGTTCTCGAATAAAGTTTTAAACGCATGTGAATCCAAGCGCCCACAGCTAGGCGTTTACGACTATAGAATAGTAGCTACATACACGTCGTAAAGTGAAGGTTCTGGAAGGATAGTCGGGCGAGAAAAAGTTACTGTACATTATCTGATCAGCGATTTATTTGGTTCAAAAAGGGGTCTCTGTGATAAATTGGACCAATTCGTGATGGATTACGTAATTGTAGGTGGTACTGAGGGTTATCCTTCCTACTGTGGGACCTTCGCGCTATGGTTTGATCTCCTGTATGTTAGGTATATTTATTTAATTTACTTTCTGTTTGCTTATGTATCAAGTGCCTACATTTATATGTACTTATAGGTATGTAAATTACACTTCTTTTTCAAATTGACGCAACTGATTCATGTTTCGGTTTACTTATAAGCTTACTAGCTTTTGCTTGCGGCTTCGCTCGCGTTAAATTCGGGGTAGCACGGAGGGGCAAGAAGTAGCCTATGTTATTCTCCATCCTTTCAACTATCTCCATTTAAAAATCACGTCAATTGGTCTCTCCGTTTTGCCGTAAAAGAAAGACAGACACACTTTCCCATTTTATTTATTTATTTGCAATGAACATGCTGGCTTACAGTTGCCCAAAATGTCAGCATGCTTAAAGTACATTAATATGGACTTAAATATTTAAATTATAATCATGCCTTTCAGTTAGATTCTTAATTAAAATACAAAGTTTTATAATATTAGTATGGGCTAAGCACTTTACATTTATAATATTAGTATGGGCTAAGCACTTTTATCATGGTTTATATTTTTTTTGTATATTTTACGTTTCGACAATTGCGCGATGCAATCGACACCCTGCGCCGTCTATTAGTCTAATTTAAAATTAAGCCTCAAAGCAGTGAGGAGTATAAAAAGGTATCAGGGCAATTGGACCATGAAGTACCTATAGCTAATATCTTTAACTTAATATTGGTACCTACGTACCTAATTCGTAGCGAACTCTAATGAGGTGTACACAATGTCGATACCTACATAAAATATAATAAAAATAAATTAATATTATACTTCCGAAAACATATGACAAGATACGCGCCAGTTAATCTTTAAACAACGTTTGCCCAAAGGTGGCACATATAGCCACCTATATGTCAGTCAATATTTCACTCAACCATATCAAAGGGAATGTATTTTTGCGATCTGCTCCAATACACACATAGCTTACCTAATCTAAATTCCGCTCTCGAAATATCAAGTGTAGGGGCGGGGAGAACTTAGCCAAATTGTTGACTTATTTGTTTATTTACTGAACTTGGCCCAGCCCGAGACGTGGGCGGGCATTAGTCTCCGATACTCTACACCACCGACGTCTGTTTGAACAAAGCTGTAATGAACTAATGAATCATTGTTTGTCATCAATCAGGATGACAGGTCTGAATGACCTTATCAACTTCTAGAATTTTTCTCATGATGGATAAACTTTGATAAATCGACATTAGAGTACGATTTTTTATAAGATAGGACACGTACTTACGTGAGTACATGGATTGGAAAAACTGCCGCCTTTGCGCTTCGAATAAGTACTCTCACACGATAACATAGTCCACATCTACTTGTGTGGGTCCATAAAGAAAGACAGTCTGAAAAACATATCATATCATATTTGGATCTCACGGCTGCTTACTATCAGGGCGGAGTGAGGTCTTGATTGTCCTCAATATAAAAAAAACGCGGAGCTTTTTGTCATTGTTCTGTGCTCGTAGTTATTAATTGGATAATTTTTTAAACAACTCCAAAATCACCAGTTTAACCTAATGAATCATAATATTCTCCAACCAAATATTTATTTTATAGTGCTCAAGTCTGGATGCAAACACAAGTGTTCACTATTCCTTTAACCATATATTTCGATTGGACAAAGTGACACGACCGAAGAGAAATTAGGCGCACGACCAACTCAACGTTTGCTTTCCAAGGTACTGGTTACACTTTAAGAGGTTAGAGTAATATATGCAAGATGTGATGTTATGGCAAACAATCAGCTAAGTAAGTACGCAGGAGATATTACAGTGTTTGGGCGTGTACACACTTAAGTGCACTCTTCTTTGTGGCTTTGTGTGTGGTCGTCGGAACTTCGGAAGTCATCTCACAGAAATCGGCTGTAATACCAAGTTAAAGTTTCCATTGCTTTGATTACAAATGAAATTGAAATATAATGTATCTCAATAATTTCTATTACTTATCTCTTTCTGTAAATAGGACAAGGACGGTGAATATCTGGCACAAGAAACAGTCCTTTAATATTCAAAGTTGCATTAGCGTAAGCGAGTTGATAGAAGGAAATATAAGAGCAAAATGACTTGAAACTAGATGAATATAAAGCCAGGATGGACTTGGAAAATATGCTCTCTTTTAGAATACGTAATAACCCTTGTAATTTTAATGAACATAGTGAGATTGAGGTTTCTAACGTTTTATTCCTTAGCTTCAATATAAAAGTATATTGTCCTCCTATCCGATATATTTTTTTTATACTAGAGGCGGCAAACGAGCAAGCGGGTCACCTGCTGGTAAATAATCACCGCTGCGCATGAAGATCTGCGAGATCAGAGAGGTCGCTGATGCGTTGCCGGCCTTTTAAGAAGGAGTACGCTCGTTTCTTGAAGGCCCCTAAACTATTCCACAAGACTGAGATTCGCGGGAAAAAAATCCTCGAAAAACGCACAGTGCTAGATCGCCAACCATCAAGATGATGAGGATGGAATGACAGCCGCTTGCGTGTGGTTCGATGTAAGAATTCAGCCGATCAAACAATTCCTCGGAGCACTCCCCATGATAGATGCGGTAAAGAATACATAGCGAAGCTATATCTCGCCGCAGAGCCATAATACGGCTATGGCGGCCAATCTTAACGAGCAGCCATCGACGCAGGACATTTATAGTGCACAAGTGTGTGCGCAGACACAAGTGCATTCTCTATTCCCTTACCCTCATATTTCGATGGGACACCAGAGTGACACGATCGCAGAATAGCTTAACATGCTTCCACGGGTGTTCAATACCGCCAACTTCTAGACTTCGGTAAAATAACACAGTACCTTACAAAGTTTTCAGAACTACATAAGTTATTTGGAGTTTTTTTTTTATATGATAGGTAGCAGACGAGCAGGCGGATCAACTGATGGTAAGGAATTGCCGCCGCCCATGGACACCTGCAACACCAGTGGAGTTACAAGTGCGCCGCCAACCTTTTATCCCCTTCCCCTCGGGTGAGCTTCCGGTACCCTCACTTACTCGGTGAAACACAGCACTTCAATCAATCACTCAACAGTATAAATCTATTATTTTAACCGTATTATGCCAAAGCAATGGTAAACAGCATTGCTATTTTATATATGTCGGCGGTTTCATTGTTTATATCATTATGACTGAAAACTCTAATCTAGTCTCCTCGTTATCACCATATTATCAGTAATTTGTGTTGTGTATAAGGAAGTTTACTAAGTAATACTTTCCGACTGCTTTTTTCCTCTTTTGCGGCTACTGAATCAAATTTGGTAACGGCATCCCTAAATCAAAGCAATGTAAAAAAGAGAAAACGAAACAATAGATTCTGGGGAAAATACATTTTCTTTTCGTTCGCGAAGCCATGGGAGTAAGATTTATTCGGAACCCTTACTGGAGAAAATCGCCGTACTGGGTCGCGTGTATATCATTGAAGCTCAGCACATCAACTATTATGGGGTTGCGTAAGAATTGCCAAAGGACGAGAAAATCGGGATTTTGTTAGGTTTTTATTGTGGCAGTGTACTTACTGGAAACGCTTCATATAGTGAAAAGTGAATAGAATGAAAGTCTCTGTTTTCATTGTGAATTGATGCCGGTGTTGAGCTAAAAGTGTTTTTTTTTTCAAACATAGCTTGGGTGTGTTCATCAATCCGCATTAGCCAAGCGAGGTGATTAAGCCATTATAGTAGCGATGACTTGATTTCCATGATGGAGGCAATAAAGCGATGACTTGATTTCCATGATGGAGGCCCTACAGTAAAACAATTTAGGTGGTGTTATCGCTAGAAACGAACTCTACCAAAAATAGAGGGAGTTAAATAGAGGGAGTATGAAGGTGGATTTGTAGAAAAAAAAAAAATGATATTAAAAATAAAAATAAAAATCAGATCGTTCCACAAAAGTGAGTACAAGCAGGAAACTCATCCATAAGTTTCGAAGTAGGACATAAAATCCTCGGCGTCAGACACGCCGGCGCCTCGCTTGAGGCTCGACAGCTGACCCAACTTATAGTTTATGCAGCCTCAATGTATCCAGCGATACGCAGACTCAAATAGACATTGAAAAATATAAACGGTATCCTAAATCTATACTAATATTGCCAAGCTGAAGAGTTTGATTGTTTGCTTGAACGCGCTAATCTCAGGAACTACTTGTCCGATTTAAAAAAACTTCCAATGTTTGATATTCCATTTATCGGAGGAAGGCTAAAGGCAATATTATCACGCTAATACCAAAAGGAGCCAAGCAGCAACGAACATGTTTCAAAATCAGGGGATATTTTTCCTCATTGTGGAATCAACTTCCCGCAGCGGTATTTCCGAACCGGTACGACATTCAATCTGTCCGTCTGTCCGTCTGTCCGTCTGTCACAGCCGATTTACTCGGAAACTATAAGTACTACAGTGATGAAATTTGATGGGAATATGTGTTGTATGAACCGCTACAAAAATATGACACTAATAGTAAAAAAAAGAATTGGGGGTGGGGCCCCCCATACATGTAACTGAGGGATGAAATTTTTTTTTTCGATGTACATACCCGTGTGGGGTATCAATGGAAAGGTCTTTTAAAATGATATAAAGTTTTCTAAAAAACATTTTTCTTAAAGTGAACGGTTTTTGAGATATCAGCTCTCAAAGTCGTAAAAAGTATGTCCCCCCCCTCTATTTTTATAACTACGGGGTATAAAATTCTAAAAAAAATAGAGGTGATGCATGCTAATTAACTCTTTCAACGATTTTTGGTTTGATCAAAGTATCTCTTATAGTTTTTGAGATAGGTTGATTTAACTGTAATTTTGGTTAAGTTATTGTGCTTACACTGAAAACGATGGCATTATACCAATTTGTTCTAAAATAATGAATTATTTGTTAGCCCAAAGTAACTATTCCACGCGGACGAAGTCGCGGGTGGAAGCTAGTTATGGTATAAGGATGAAACTAATAACAATAATAAATTCACACAACATTCAATTCATCAAGGTCAATGTATGAGATTGACCTCACTCCGTACTAAGTAGCTTATGCACTTGTGTTACAGATAACGCAACGGGGGAAACACGAATATAATACTTAAATATTGTTCCTGCTTAATGTTGTTCCTACTTAGCCTTAAAATCGCGACGGAGGATTTGTACTCGAAGGGTTGACATTGACTTTTAAACTAATAAGTATCACATACTCAGATATTTAGAAGAATACATTATAAGTGGCATGAGACAAGATACCACTTTCGAAGCTTGCCAACTGACCCAGACATTTTGTCTGTTAGTTTATCTGCGGTCGCCTCAACGTATTCAGCACAAGTCATAATGTACGGAGTGTTATAGCTGGGTAGAAGTCGATAGAAAGTGCGTGGTATCGATGTCGGTTATCTATGCATAGACCCCGGGTCGGGTACCAAACGACTAAAGTAGATAATACGTAGGCAATAGAATTCGAGATAACCCCAATCTCGTCTCATCACCACGACACGTCTTGGTGTGCCGGACCACTTTCAAATTTTTTTTAGCTAGATCTAATAGCCGCTTGATTGCTTAAAAGTAGTATCAGCCTATATCTGTCCCACTGCAGAGTAAAAGCCTCCATCATAGAAATCAAGTCTTCGCTACTATGATGGGGTTAGGTTTAACCTTGCCTAATGCGGATTGGTGATCACAAACCCGAGCCATTTTCAAAAAATACGATATCGATCAATACATACTTTTTGCTCGACCCGGGATTTGAACTCAGGACCCCGAAATCACGGACCGGTACTTAAACCACTAGACCAACGGGGCGCTTGCTTGCTTACTTACTATAGTGATGATGATTTATGGCCCCGCAGGCAGCGAGTGTTTGACATTAGTATAGTTAACTTAGTAGTAAAAGCGACCAACTAGATAGTTTCGTCTCCACTCATCGCACCGGTTGCATTTAAATCCATTATGGTGCGCTAGGACCACATAGGTTTGATAACTTTGGTAATTAAAATAAAGTACTTGATATTATCAGAACATATCGCTTCTTTACTTTTTTAAATATCGTGACAAGTCTTAACAAAGTTTGTTTGGACTTCCCATGTCATTCAAGTAAAGAAGCGATATGCAAATTACCAGGATGCACTTGTTTCAGTTACATGGCGCCGTCTTATATGAGATCCTTGCCAAATGACATAGCTTTTTTATAAAGAGGTCTTGAGACCTCCTTATAAAAAAAACTATATTGATATAAAAGCGATAATGTATTAATACTACTTGATGTTTAAACTAATAATGCTTACTTGATGTTTTTGTATTTCATCGTGCGATCCACTACGATGCGCACACTTCGATGGTTGCACTTGGGGTCAAGGGTTAGATCCCCGGGTCGGGCCAGAAAATTGCCTGAGTTTTTCTTTTCAGAAATTCTCAGTGACAGTCCAAAGTCTGGAAGTTGGTGGTCTACTACCCCAGTGCCTCGGAAAACACGTTAAGCCGCGCTGGTCCTGTGCTCAATCTCTCTTCATGTCGCACTCGAATCGAATTAAGAGAGTAGGGGAATAGGTAGTGCACCTGTGTTTGCGCACACACTTGAGCAGTATAATATATCCTGCGTACGTGGCTGATCGTTAAGATTGGCCGCCGTACCCGAATATTGGTTGGACGTTTTTTTTATTTCATCATGCGACTGGCTGTCATTATAAAACACCTAGAGTGTAAAAAGAAATAATAAATTTTACCTCCTTTTAATTTGATGACGAGAAAAGCCGTAACTTAATTTGTAATTTCTAATTATGAAATTAATGTGCAAACTCACCTTTTCGTCTGACAAAGGCATTATTCTATTATAATGAGGTTTTAAGCGGTTTTAGAAGGGTCACAGCAGAAGCTCAATTTGTCAGAATAGCAAAACAGAAAGAGCAACAATTTCATTTAAAATATTACGGTATAATTTATAACACGCTGTACAGGGTAAAATTTTGTAATGCTTAAAGTCTAAGGTTTCTCCGTGGACGGATATTTTGATACTGAGAATCAGCAATACTGATAATGATTTTACTGAATTCGTTTACAAGCCACTAGCTTGTAAACTTAGACTTTATCTCAGAGTACCATTACTACTTAGGTACTACGCTGCGCGCTGGCTCCACTGAGCCAGCCAACCAATCACCAGCCTTGGATCACTAACCAAGGTGGATCTTGACCTCTGACGTCAAACTTCGGCATTTTGTTTGGTCCCGTCTTAATTCCGTATCATACATACATGTGCATGCACTGGTTCAGACACGTGGAGAGAATTCCTCGGCATTAATGGGCACCACAGAAGACCGGCGTGACGCAGCGCCTGCGCTGTGTTTCGCCTAGTGAGTGAGGGTACCGAAGGCCAAATTTGGGGCAAAGTGGGGTTAATCGTTGGCAGCGCACTTGTGACTCTACTCGCGTTGCAGGTGTCCATGGGCAGCAGTGATCGCTTACCATCAAGTGATCCGTCTGCTCGTCTGCTACCTATTACACTAAAAACAAGAATGGCTGAGGATCGAGCAGCCAAGAGAGCTTATCTAGGACGACAAGATCCAAGATCGCTGGAGGGACGACGTCCCCATGAACTTTAAAGCACTAAACGTACACCACTATACCACAAACTTAATAATAACTTGCGGTATCCATGATGACTAAAAATAGACCTAGGTCATGTGATAACTTGGTTAGAATAATAGCAGTTAATAAGCAAAGAAAATTATGCAGGTTATTACACAACATGCCCGAGTTTCCGACCCTTAATGTTATTCATATTACACATCTGCCTACCAGCCATGATGGATTATACGGGGTTGGCAATTTTTGCTTGAGTTTTTTGATAAATGGACCTTTAGTTTATCGCGATCAATACAAAGTCAAAATAAAGTTGTCATTTTTTTGTTTTTATTACGGCGTGACGTGGCGGTTTGTAAATTGTTCTACGTTGACGGGAAAGCTGGCTTATATTGCGAAATACTTGGCTCGAATTACAAATTTAATAAAATGCGTTCCAAAGGCGCAATTTTTTAGGTGATACGTGTTCTCACATGACATAGTATTAAAATATTCTCAGGGACGAGTTTTTTATTCGGCCAATGCTAAACGATTACCTCTTCCCGTAACCAACTCAATTGCAATACTTTCAGTCTCGTAGAAATACCTTATCTTTTCTTTTGCCGGATTAAAATTTGGAATAATAGTAATAAATAAGAATGACTCTGGAAATAATGTCACTTTGACATAACGATGCCCTCGGATATCTAAGAAGCTGCACCCTGGGCAGCTATCACATCAGCCCGGAGGATGTTAAGGCTATCGCTCCTAGAGCTATCACACGGTTCATGACGACCGTGGGCCTGGGAGACGATCTCTAGAGGGAGCGGAAGATACAATGTATCAATTTGGTCGCAGTGTCCACTCGGAAACGAACGCTCCCGGACCTATAAATAATACGTTTACAAGTAGAGATTGTGTTTTTTTAAAGCAAATTCTTTGCCATCTATTTTTAACGACGTTGGACCCAAAAGCTTTTTAAAAGACATAAAATAATTGATATTGTGTCTGCTGTCTGGGCCTTACGATATTAAGTAAATAATGCACTTCAAAAATTCATCGTAGAGATAAGTAGACGCATCTTTCGGCACACGTGTAACTTATACAAAATCAGCAATTTGACTCTCAAATCCATCATCAGACTCGATCTGACGTAGTGTCAGCTTAACGTCTCTTGGTTGTTTATTATTCAGTGTGTGCTCTCATACATCCAAAACATTATTTAGGCGGGATCGTCGTAATATTGGCCTTGGGACTTGTCTTTTGGCGAGACGGCGCCAGAACCCTGAGAGACAGACAACTGACACAAAAATAACAACGGGATCCACCGATGATCGTAAATATTGTCCCGATAATGTTCTAAGTGGCGATAAGTTCTGGTCTAAAAATACACTCCGAAACAATTTTAAGACGGTTGTCCGTAACTTCAGTAAGTAGTACATATAAAGCATTTAAAAAAAAGCAAAACAAAAATCAACTGTTCCGTACAAAAATGAATATTCCAGACAATAATGTAACTCGTTTTCGACTACTACGACAGGATATATTATAGTGCTCAAGCACAAAAACAGGTGCACTCTTCCTTACCCTCATATTTCGATGGGACACCAGTGTGACACGACCGAAGAGCGATCAAGCGCAGTATCAACGGTTTAACGCTTTCTGTGGCACGGGGTACAAGAGTGTCAACTTCTCGACTTCGGGCTGACTCTGAGAGTTTCTCAACAGAAAAGCTCAGGTACAAATTTTTGGCCAGGGGATCCCAAGCGCAGACCTCACTTTAACGACGTAAGGGCCAGACAGCGGAAACAATGGGAAATCAATTGTATTATGCCTTTTAAAAGGCTTTTGGGTCTTACGACGTTAAAGTGCAACCCACTACCCATTGCGCCACCGAGGCTCGATTCGACACTTACTGTTGTTTTTGTGCAATAAAGAATATTTATCTCTCGTTCCAAGAGTGATGTATTGAAATGGCATTCTATACTATTTCGTACTTTAACGCACTGGAAACTAAAATAAACGCTGTGCATAGATAAAATAAATAGAGACTACATCACATACATTGTCCTTGTTCCAAACTAAGCTTTTCCTTGTATTGAAAGAACCAAGAACAACTCAGACTCAGAGAACGATCACTGAGACCCGATTTTTTTTTAATTTTATTCAAGGCACAAAATAATTACACGCAGAAGGTAGACTCAGCCTAATTTTGAATTTAGAAGAGTTCGTTGACATATGCTAGGGTTGTTAACCGGCATGAGCACATAAGCGCGCGGCCTCTACCACAGACCTCGACAGTTCGACAATCTTATGTCATAGGCTAGGATTAATGTAGTCGAAAAGGCGTATTTACCCGTTAGTGCGCATGCGTGAGGACATGACACGTTTTTAGCTCTTAGTGGGCAGCCTACTTTCTGTGTGTAATTATTTTGTGTTCAAGGCAACAAACAGACAAGTATAAACAATTGGATTATGGTCAACATAAGTATAAATATAACTGTATGTTTCGTCAATGGGAATTGAACCCGTGTCTCTTGCATTTCAACTGCCGCTCGGGGTGAGGTGTGTTTTGCAAAATGCTCATACTCGTGCTTATATTTATACATATTTATATTATTGACATTTGTAGATATCTTGGCGCAATGTAACTTCGCTATGTATATTCTACAGTTTATACCAGTGGTTCTTAACCTTTAAGTCATAAGGGACCATTTTACCAAAATTCTGACGTGTCACACCTCGGACATGCGTCTCGGCGCCGTTTGCGTTGTGTTGACTCGACTCATCATGTCACGTCACTTGTTTGTTACGATGTCTTCGCGGACCACTTGGAATGCCTCCAGGGACCACCAGTGGTCCGTGGACCACCGGTTAAGAACCATTGAATATGAACTATGAACTTCATACCATGGAGAATGAGGAATTGTTCGGATTGATTCCTGCCGCTTCATTTCGCTTACCATCAGATGTTCCGTCTGTTCGTCTGTCCCTATATAATAAAAATAGAAGTATATATAACATGTGTATTCTATGCGCGCATGCGTTCACGCATTCCGACTATTTTTAACCGTCAACCTACAAGGAATCCCGCCTAACTGCCATTCATTTATAGGGCACGTACTCACTAGGGCAGATCGGGCGATACTTGTGACCTTGACGGCCGTCGTCGCCCAGACGGCGCCGATGTGAAACATGCTTAGAAAACAACGCCATACCAGATCCAGCTATCGTAAATATCGCCGGAAAACCGTAAATGTGGAGATGAATGGCAGTTCTCTGATATAATAAGCATCAAAATGATCTTAGAGTTCCAACCTTCCAAAAATATCTGAGCACTTGACTAAGAACAACTATACATCGTTATTCGTTACGATGCATTTTCATTTGTTGTTCGAGAACAAAATAACGGCGAATGACTGTACACCTTAAGATATTGTGTAAGGTCTAACCCATCAAAAATATAAATGTGAAATGTGCTCGCCAAGGTAAAAAAAGTGTTCTAAAGCGAAGGCTGCGCTTGGCGTCGCTTGGGGTTGGCGCTTGGGGTCCGCTGTGTTAAGTGAGTGAAGGTACCGGATTTGGATTGAGCCTCCGTCCCGGTACCCTCACTCTTGCAGCAAAATACAGCGCATGCACTACTTCACGCCGATTTTTTGTGAGGAAGACGTGGTACCTACTACTCTGGTCGAGCCGACCCATTCATGCCGAAGCATGTCTTTCCAACTGTTGGTGATATCAGTGTGAGTTGTCTGGTGCAACTATATGTGTTTGTCGATAAACCGTGACGTCTGACGCAAGCGCTTACTAACGCATGATGCAAGAAACACAACTAAGCTCTCACTGCAATCGTACAAATAGAATTGCTCCGTCACAGGAAGCCATGCAAACTAATTCCGAGAACAAGCAACTTATCTTTAACTAGAGATGGGCAAAGTATCGATATACTGTATCGATATTGCGACAGATAATAGGTACAAACTAATAATATAGCCAGAAAATAATTATCATCTCCGGTTATCCTACTACTACTATAAAGGCGAAAGTTTGTATGGATGTATGGATGTTTGTTACTCTTTCACGTAAAAACTACTGAATTGATTTGAATGAAACTTTACCACAATATAGCTTATACATCAGAATAACACATAGGCTACAATTTTTGAGGTTTCTACGAACCTGAAGTCCACGCGAACGAAGTCGCGGGCAAAAGCTAGTAAGACGTATAATAATACCGATGCAATAATTTACACCGACATTAGGGAGAATTATTTCTACAATAGACATATAACTATTTTGTAGGTATATGCATTTGAATTTGGCACTATAGTAAAGTAGCCATTTTTTTTATTTTGATATATCTAGTGGTGCACATACAATTATGACATATCCAATAAGAACATTGCATGTGAAAACACTTAAACCCGTTTAGCCTGCAGAGCGTGTTGATGAAATTGCCATACCTACATAATCACACGCTCAAAATACATTATCCTCCTTTCTTCGGCAATCTGTTAAAAAATAAAAATGTCGTCTCATGGAGTTTTATCGATACGTGCTTACGACCCATCTCTATTTTTTGACACGTGTTCCATGAAATTAACATTTAAATAAAACGGCAAGAAGCGAAGGCACTTCAGAATAAAGTATTACCTACTAAGTTTGCTCTCTCTTTTGTGAAATGCAGTGAATGAACACTAAATAACTTTAAGTATGCGAAAGAAATAATATGTTGCAATAAACTAACTCTTATAGTATTTTATTGTGAAATAGAGCGTTTTTCTCAATATACTAGGTGATAAGTTGAATAAGATAACCTGGTTTTTCGTTTCCCTCACTATCTGATAAAAAAGTAAGATCAAATTATTTGTAATCATTTTTCATCTTCTTGAAGTACCGCTTCATTACTGAAGATTGGTCATCAGCTCTTTAAATTATGGCTTATCAATTGGCAAGCCTAAAAAATAGTCGTCGGATTTGATGCCAGTCCAATGTCGTATGTTCCTGATCTATGACATTTTTCGCCTTACAATTTTGCGTAAGTAATCTTTCCCATCATGATAGTCTGGAGAAGGAGGTATTGTGAGTTCCTAAAGATGTGACCAAGATATAAGACATGAGATTTTTCTCAGTGTTATCATTACTAAGTTACCAAATTCCGAATTATGGCAAAATTATGGCAATGACGCTTGAATGAAAATACAAGTCGTATCCACAATGTGAACAATAGCTTTTCACACGTCGAAGGAAATAGGGCTCCCATGAAAAATGGGGTGTAATTAAAAGGTATTCCATCGTTCCCGGGAGAGGAAGGTGTACGTCTTGCCTGCGCTTCCCTCGATATCCTCCTTTCCTTAGGGAAGTTAGGATATGGGTCTGGCAACTGTATAGAGCTCTGATTAGTTTTAGTTCCTCTCGATTGGCATGGAAAGATGAATTTCTAAGCCATCCTCAGAGATGGCAATAAACTTGAATTGTCACTCAAGACCAAAATATTGACACTTATTTTATTACCACGGCTTCACAGAAGACCGTAAAAATACGGAAAATCGGGAAACCTAAAGATTCTGATGTCAATTGACGGCCTCAATGGCGCAGTGGCTAAGGGTTAGCCCGAATTCCGAAGAATGATTCCCGGTCAAGTCAATTTAGGAAACTACTTTTTCCAAGTTTTCTTGGGTCTGGGTGTTCTGGGTTGACAAGCTAATTATCGTCATCTGGTACTCATAGTAAAGGGGTTGCCCTAGTTTGAGACCAGGTTGATTGGTGTGATTGTCTGGCGCATTTTCTTTTTTATAATTCCGGAGGTATATGGGTTCGACATACAATTATCAAAAAAATATCGCACAACATTATATCCATCTTTTATGGTTGCCTCACAATAACACGTGTAACTATCCGAACTGCTAAGTTATCTCCCAATACCATAACTTAGTATATTGCCTTTCATTTGAAAAAAGCTATACTTCAATTCGTGCATTGTAAACGCTCGAAATCACGTCCCAAACAACCTTGTTTCTTTTACAAAACAAACATTTTTATGATGGCGACTGTATTAAGTTCACACCGTGCATTTCCAGGTTGTTTTGATACCTAATGTGTTCAGTGGGGCGAGACGCCCTTTGATGTTTGTGTGCCCCATATAACATGAATCCGTTTGACATCATGTATACGTATCGCTGTGGTTCTCCGTATGATGTAACGGTCAAAATAGTTATGACTAGCTTATTTTTTTACTAAATGGCTTTTTTGCGTCTTGGGTGTGTGTCACAACTTTGCCAATTTTAAGTGATTATAGAGACACGTTTCTTGTTGAAATTGAACGGTTAAGTGAGTTGGTGCATGTCTTTATTGAGTAGTTTTTAGGCTAGCTTAGTGGGCCGAAATAGATTTTGGCTTCCAATTAAGCAAAATTCACACGGTCGTCACTGTACCTTCGGCCGAAGGTACAATCTAAGGTACATGTGGCCACATCATCACTTACTATCAGAAGAGATGAGATTACGATTACCAAATGTCTGTCTAAAAAAAAAGTGCATACTGCCTGCCTTAACGCTTGCAGCTGCAAACCACCTTGTAACTACCGCATTGTTAATCAAAATTATCGTCCCATATAAAACTTTGGAAGTTTTGGTTAAATAATTCAACACCAAAGAAAGACGTTGTACCCGCGGCACTTGGCACTGATATTGGCACTCGTTCATGAGTGTTATGATGTAATAGTTTGACAAGGCACTAAAAACCACACAAATGGTGTCAACACTACATACACTCATGAACGATTATAATCTGTGATCTTGTATTTGCATTTAAGTTTTTGTATCTGCTGTTTTGTGTTAAATTCGAAACATAAGTAGATAAATTTTTTTGACTCAGGAATCGAAATATAATCGAACTCTGTAATCACAGCCCAGACCATCGGGGCGTTTGTGGGTACCAAATAAAAAAAACGCGAAAACCATCCTGTTGAAGCCCATTTCTATAACATTCCTACATAATAAAAATGTTTAAAAGACCCAAGGGTAGTATTTCTACACAGCTGTATTGAGTATCCAACGTATGACGCTTTTGAAAATAAGGTTTGCCAAATATTTTTTCATCATAATCGCGGAAATATTTTAGGGCCCTCAGCGCTCAAATGTTACAAGGCAACTTTGGAAAGATGGAGATTTATTTTCGTCGACCATTGAATGGATTGGTCTCGGTCAGTAAATGCTCGTTTTAATTATTTAAAAATCCTCCTCCTTATTACAAAACGTGTTTTTTTAGGTTTCAATGATGATGTCACATTTATCTGTAAGATTTATATAGAACATACTAGTGGCCCGCCCTCACTTCGCTTTGGGACCGTAATTCAGATATGAACCAATAGATGGCGCTGTGTCCAATTACATCGCGCAAGCGTTTCGTGTTTTCGGTTTGCCTATAAGACTTGTCGTTGTCTATAGAAGTTATCTCTTTATAAATAGTATAGATATATATTAAAAATAGAGATCTCTGGTATGAAAATATAAAGGTCACTTGCTATAAAAGAGCTATAAAGATCATTTGTTGCCAAGTTATCCACTTATTACTATATCAAAAAACCGGCCATATATTGCTCTCTCTATAGTTCTTTGTAACCCATTTAAATCGAATCTAATTGGGTTTCACCACCAACTACTTACGTCGATAAAATAAAATTTGTCTAAGCTACTACTAAAAATAAAACCACAGCTCTTTAAAATACTTTCGAAGCTTTGTTTCTCGTTCTATCGACGAAGGCAAACGCGAGACAGCAACAAATTAACGGAACTTGTCGTGTGAATTACCTCGACACGCTATGCGAATGTTAATGAAATATGTTCCCAGGTTCCCGCGGAGCTGTTTTACGACCGACTGCAAATACAACGCCGCATTTTGGTCTAAATAATTAAAGTTGTTTGTGAAAAAGTTGTAGGGTAGATTAATTTCAGTATTAAGTTTGTGTAGCAAACTGAATATCGCCAGTTTCACGCCCTGCGGGGTCGACTCTGAGACTGACTTGGACATTCGCGACAAACTGAAATAAAGGTATAGAACACTTAAACTCATGGCAAAGTCTTTTATCTCTCATTAACATTGATCGAAATTAGGTGTGCAATTTATAACGAAATCTCCGGTACAACATTAAAATTTTCAAGTAACGAGCCTATACCTTTCTAAAAGACCGGCAACGCATCCGCACTCCTTCTGGTGTAGCTGATGTCCATGGGCGAGGGTATTCACTCACAATTAGGTGACCCGCTTTCTCATTTGCCTTCTTACAGCATTTAAAAAAATCTTTACATGGTCATGCCGACGGCGTTTATAAATAGATGAGAGTTTCGATAAAAGCTGTATAAAGTACCTATTGCTTACTTAAGTTGTTCTTTTAGTTTTTAAATGTAATTATTAGTTCAAACCAGATTTCGACAGTATAATTGTTTTGGGAAATTGTTATATGTATATTTTTTTTTATTCTGCTACAATGATGGTAGCATTATCATAGAATTAACATTGAATAGCCATGTAGAGTCCACAAGTATTTACCTTATAAATCACCATCAAAAATGGAAAGCACAAAAAGCTCCCATACTCACAATAAACATAACTGTATTTTTAAAGCTCCATTCAATGGTTTATTCAAAAGCCCTTCGGTTCGCCTCTACTCAGAATTCAAGACATGATTCTACTGAAAATAGCTTTCAGGGCTAAGTCCTTTCATTGTCAATGTAATGCCAATTAAAATATTCGCTAGGGTTTTGTAAAGACGAGGCAAATAATTGTGATGACGCTAAACCATATTTTTTTATGTACGTTTTATAGGCGAACGTCCCTCGAAAAGATTCGAATCTCGGTTAACAATCTGGGTTTGTGAGAAAAATAAAAGGTTTGGTCGTAAAGTTTTGATTGAATAGTAAAAATTTCGGTATTGTATGTGACTAGAGACGCTAATTTGTAAGGTAGGTTTTTGGAATACGCGGCAAAACCTATGTCCCCTTATACAAAACAGAGAACTGAACACTGCGCTAAATAAGGTCGTCAAGTGGCAGCATCAGTTATAATAAAAACTAACTTTAGATCTGGTTTTGTAATAAGAGGGACGTAAAACGCCATTTCCTTATTTAACCCTTAGGGGCAGTAGGTATAAATGCAATTCATTGATTTTAGACCCCATCTCCAACACATAATGTTCAAAATATGGTGTCTAACATATCGACAGAGGGTTAATAATGGTTAATAAATAAATTGTGTTATCTGTAAAACTAAGTAATATAGTTTTTGAGACATTGGAATTAATTTAGTAATAATAAATAATTTTTAGTAGTAATAATAAAATAAAAAGTTCTTTAAGTGTTTACGTTGCATTATAAAGGAAAATAGTAATGTATCATCCTATATACATAGAATTAAGACACCGTTACTATGATCGGATAAGGCTTAACACAACGCTTGCCGAATCAATTATAACTAATATTGCAATATTAATAGGATATACGGGAATTAACGCGACGTTAATTATTAAGCACATAATTATGTATGTACACTTCGGCATTAATAGGCCGGCTCGACCGTAGTAATACCATGACCTCATAGAAGGCCGGCGTGTAACAGCGTCTGCGTTTCGTCGAGTGAGTGAGGGTTTTGGAGGCCCAATTAGGGGAAAAAGGGTTAAAGTTTGCAATGCCTACATCTCGACTGGTGTCGCAGGTATTTATGGGCAGCGGCGGTCGCTTATCATCGATTTTATTCTTTTTGCTTTATAGCCACCTATCTCATAAAAACACTATATATGAATTTAGCTGTTACTATTTAACATTTTTCCCCCCCTTTAACCCCTTACAACCCCCTTTTCTCAATTAAAAGTATCCGTCCTTTCAATGGTTTCCTAGACCATCTTGTTACGCAATTTCATTCAAATCTGTTCAGTAGTTTTTGGTTGAGAGTAACAGAAGTGACAGAGTTTCTTTCGCATTAATAATATTAGTTCGGATTAGCGAAGTAAACACCGAAATGAAATCGGCTTTGTTACAACTCCTTTGTCACAGATTACTAAATAGTTATTACGTCCTTTGTTACAACTCGCTTTACAACTCAATAAGAACAGTCACAGAAAATAACATTTTCTCTTAGTAAATGTGAGTACATTATTATTTCCAAGTGACCCGAAGATTTTCCTTTCAGAATCAGTAATGAGATGTCCATGTAATATTAAATAATTTACAAAAGGCCTCCGATATGATAAGGGATGGTGAAAGCCCATCATCCCTTATAGTATAATCTATAATCTCTTAAAAGGCTACTCCTGAAAACATGTGTCTGAAACTGAAATATCGCATTTATGTTGCACTGTTTTTTATGATATAGGCGGCAGACGAGCCGACGGACCACTTGATGGTAAGCGGATCACCTAATGGTAAGTGATTACTGCCGCCTGTGGACACCTGCAACACCAGTGTCTCACAAATGCGCTGCTTACCTTTAAACCCACCTTCCCCTGGTTGGGCGGTACCCTCACTCACGCAGCGAAACAACAGCGCATGCACCTTCGCATTCACGCCGATTTTCTGTGAGGGACGTGGTATTACTCCGGTCGAGCCGACCCATTCATGCCGAAGCGTGGCTCTCCCACTGTTTTGTCGAATCATGTATTTTCAGAAGTGGACTGGTGACATGTTGAGCACTGTATGTGGCTGGCACCTTATAGCGAAGGTTGCGTTTGGGGTCCTGGGTTCGATCGGGTCGGGCATAAAATTGGTACCTGAGGTCTGTAAGTATCCGCCTATATCAGTATAATATAGAGGCCTTTGCCCTGCAGTCCCTACGGCCTCCATCATAGAAATCAAGTAATCGCTACTATGATGATATTAGGCTTAATCACCACGCTTGCCTAATGCGGAGTGGTGATCACAAACCCGAGCTATGTTCGAAGGCTGATCAAACCAAAAAAATATGTTACATCGACAATCATTTGTATTGTTGCGTTAAACGAACGCGCGATCCTTGCGTCTACAAACCGGGTAGTCGGCTCGTTCAATTCACGGTAAATAAATGCTCAGTGCTGCCAAGCCGATACTTTATCAGCTCAAGCGCATGCGACGGCATTCGCGTGGAGCCAACTATCTCGCGCAGCCAGGCGCATCCTAGCACAGACGATCGCGTGTTTGAAAACGGGAGCTAGCTTCCAAAGCGTGGACAAAGCAATTACGACTTTAAGTAAGTAAGTAAAACTTTTATTGACCACACAAGAAGAGATACAACACAACAGTAGTAAGACACAGAAAACATAATAAGAATAGGTACATACGAGAAACAGAGATTACGTGCTTACATATATAGACAGATAGGTGGTCAATAAGGTCCAAACTCAGCATATGCTGCAGCTGCTTCATTGAAGCCACTGCAGCGCTGGTTTTCAGTTTGGACCTTGAGTGACGTATATAAATAAATTAGGAACTGGTACAAATTTTTTTTGCAGCCTTCAATGTGCGCTACTATGCGCGCCGTTTTTTTTATATATTAAGAACAATCAAGCCACCTGATGGTAAGGGTTGATTGTAATCATACTTAAGTCCGAAGATACACCCTTGTATCATATTATAAATCCTTCCGTAGGGACTATAAGCAAAGCTACAAAAGGTAAGCAGCGCACTTGTGTTGCAGGTGTCCATGGGCGGTGGTAATCGCTTACAATCAGGTGAACTGTCGGCTCGTCTGCTACCTATATCATGAAAAAAAAATAAAAGTGTTTGAAAAAGTATAGGTATCGTAAAGGAGTAGGTATCCTTTTTTTGCAAATGGAACCTAATGGTGGGTGGCGACATTTTTAGTACATTTTAGCGCATTAACGGTGTACTATCTAGGGTTTATATGATTGATCGAGTACAACGCCCTTTGTAAATGACATTTATCGGTCAAAATATCCGTGTCGCAGCAGTACATATTAGACATAATACACTCATACAGTCATAGATCATAATTGGAACATGTCACGGAAATCATGGTAGCGTGGCATGTGTGAATAACTCGCCTCTAGATTAATTAAAAAAAAAATCGTGATCGTAAGTGTGTAGTAGAGGTTAAAATAACCTTCTATGAAGTTTGCCGGACTGAAATAGCGTTTTATTGCCCTGCCCAGATACACTCGTCTATACATGAAATACTATATTCGTGTAAACTTACGCACCACTCTTAAAAATATTGCTATCCTAATCCTAATCCTAACTAATATATAAATGCGAAAGTAACTCTGTCTGTCTGTCTGTCTGTCTGTCTGTCTGTCTGTCTGTCTGTCTGTCTGTTACTCTTTCACGCCAAAACTACTGAACGGATTTTAATGAAATTTGGTATACAGATGGTCTAGACCCTGAGAAAGAACATAGGCTACTTTTTGTTGCGAAAAGGGGGTTGTAAGGGGTTAAAAGGGGGGTAAAAAGTTACTTTTCCACGCGGACGAAGTCGCGGGCGGCCGCTAGTTATAAATAAAAAGAACAACAATATTTTGCGACTTTGTTGTTAAAATGCTGGATGCGTGTAAATCGCACACGTTAAACGTTTTAGTGACGTTCTGTTTTTTTTACACTTATCCAAATATTTAATTCAAATATTTAAAAGAAATAGTTAGGTACATTCATTGATGGCTATCTGTGTGATTTTGGGCATGAGTTTAATCAGATATACATTATGTTAGAGTTTGAGAAATCATTGCAATAAAACTATTAGGTATATAAATACGTTACGCACATATTCTGTGTATTGGTACTAAGAACAACGTGTCATAAATCGAAGTACAGTACAGTTACAAAGCACAAATTGCAACCTAACACGTACATACCCTGTAGCTCCGACCTGTAATCGTATTAGTTTAAAGGCTATTTGCTTCCTTATTGCTTGTTAGCCGGGTGGTTGTCTTGATGAATCCGATTCCCGCCATCCCCGGGGTCTACAGGAATCAGGCCAGGTTATTGCCCAGAAAGGTCAAAGATTGCAGCGGCATTGGACTGTAACTGGCTTGCCTTTACGAAGGCAATTAGGAGATGGAACTCAGTACAATAGCTACTAGCTATTGCAAAGCTAGTGACTTTACGTATGTATGCTCAATTGCAGCTTTATAAAACTAGCGTGAAAGAGTAGCAGACAGACAGACAGACAGACAGAGTTACTTTCGCATTTATAATATTAGTATGGATATACTAAACTAATGGCCCGCCCTCACTTTGTTTCGGGACAGTAGTTCCATTATTTACCAATAGATGGCGCTGGGCTTTGATTGTGGTATCACTCGGGTCAAGCCCATTCATGCCGAAGCGTGACTCTCCTTCGGTAAGGCAACTCCCTTAAGACAATTACTGGACGTTATACTCTCATGGTAAATTTTACAAACCTTTATTTGGTTCCATCACAAATTACGATTTCGAGCTAAGATTGGCTCCAAAGGAAGGTACTTGACTTTATTTAATACTAGTGGCCCGCCCTCACTTTGTTTCGGGACAGTAGTTCCATTATTACCAATAGATGGCGCTGGGCATAGATTCTGGTAACGCTCGGGTCAAGCCCATTCATGCCGAAGCGTGACTCTCCTTCGGTAAGGCAACTTCCTTAAGACTGGACGTTATACTCTCATGGCCCTCACTTTGTTTCGGGACGGTAGTTCCATTATTACCAATAGATGGCGCTGGGCATAGATTCTGGTAAACGCTCGGGTCAGCCCATTCATGCCGAAGCGTGACTCTCCTTCGGTAAGGCAACTTCCTTAAGACTGGACGTTATAATCTCATGGTCAATTTTATAAACCTTGATTTGGTTCCATCACAAATTACGATTTCAAACTAAGATTGGCTGGTTTTGACCTTGACTTCACGTTATTTGATATGAAACTTTTTCTACGAGTAACCTCCTGCAACCAGGCTACGATAGTTGATGACTACAATTAGCCACGTAACCAGGATATTTTAAATTGCACAAGTGTATGCGCAATCAAAAGTGCAACCAGTTTGTACAGCCGCGCTAAACTTATCCTCTCATCCCCTGGATGGACCACCTATACTCTTTTTAGCTCGGCAAAATACAGCCCAAATCTGCTTCAAGTCACTTCGGTCTAGCACAGTTCATAGACATTAAGTTATCTCTAATATCGTTCTCCCACAGTTTCTACGAACTCTAATCGCGTAGGCAAAAAGCAAATACGAACAATTACAAGGTAAAAAATATTCCACGTAGTTACCCGATATCAAATTGGATCACTAAGCACGTACTCTGTAATTATGTGGGAGGTCCCACCCACGGTCCTCGTCTGATTTGCTAGTTTAATCATGTTTCGTTTCTAACAAGGAAACCGTCCTGTTTGAGCCTATCCCTAATTACTTACGACGGTACAAAGTTTAAATTACTAGTGCCTTCAGCGTTATATATAAAGTTACGTCCGAAATGTCCAAATACTTAGTGATATTCACAATATGCAATAATATAAACACAACCAACGTAGGCAAATTTAACAGAGCATTCACCGTGGTCAATAATATCGGAACAACTATAAACGTCAATTATCAATGTTTCTTTCCTAATGATGGTTTGAATGTGCCAAATCAATTGTTTCGATATTTTGGACTACTGTGATTGCTGTTTACGTATAATTGGTTACTTTGGGTGTATTGATATCATTGCATGCCGTAAAATGTTGTAAGTATTTGGACGTCTGAAATATGACTTTCTATATGATGCTGACTATACCATTAGCGTAAAGTTGCAGTCTCGGGTAATTACTTTGTTTTGACGAAAAAGGTAAGTGGTTACAATTAAGTTCTAAATGGTCTTTAAACTTAAAGTTCAAAGAACTGGGTTTGCGTGAAATAAAACACAGGTTGCGCAATTTATGTGAAAAACTTGTGGCCCGCGCTGAGTGTCGATTAGATCGCCCAAGTGTTTCCCTTTTTTGGTTTACATTTATTATTATTATAAGCCTTGTCGGTTTCTGTAAACGTTACCACTTTATAAATAGCACAGAAGACAGATAATAGTTTTAGCTCCCCACCCTTCTTTCAACCTATCTCTCCCTCTCTTTAACCATCTGTAGCATTTTAAAGATATTTAATGGGTTTAAGGCTGTCGAAAGGCCTGTATTTAAATTAGGTATAATGGGCGCATGTGAAGCACAAGTGGAGTGATAAAGAAGAAATCTACACTCAGCAGTGGGTGGTAAAACTTGTTATAATGATAAATAAACAAATAAATTCACACAACATCTCATACATTGACCTGACTCGGTACTTAGCTAGCTTGAGCACTTGTGTTACAGATATCATATAACAGAGGACCACCCAGACACTGAAAAAGCACAAGTGTTCATCACATGAATGTTTGTCCAGGGGGTGGGGATCGAACCACGACCTTTGGACGAATGTTGATGATGGTGATGAAGTATAATGTTCGTTACTCTGTTGTGCCAACCTTAAGTTTCCATATAAAAGGTCACCGTAGCTCGTTGAGATTTTCTATACCTTTGTGGCTATCTTCATACTGTGCTATTACGCTCGTAACAGTAATCATGGAGTGTGCAATGCGTCGCACAAATGTGTATTGCTTTTTGCTCTTTTGCTTCCCTCGCATTCGGATTTCAGAGCTGTTGTTTACGTAGGGCTGTCATCGTGTAGTTTTAGAGTCCTCTTTTCGTTACACAAAAACGTGCAAGAAGAACTAGATCGTTTTTTTTTTTTGCAAAAAGCGATTGCTTGCTTACAATGCTTGAATAAATTCTGAGTTTGCAATTTAAGAGCGGCATATTAAAATTTACTTTAACTTTCACGCAGACAAATAATGTGTCTGATGAAAGCGATAAAAGAAAAGACCAAGTACTTACATAATAAATTGAGTAATTGATTACTCCAAAGAATGTGCTTTTCCGCGCCTTGCACTGCGAAATACCTAACTTTAAAATAAGGCGACAAGAATGCAATAAACTACAAGCACCATTCCGTGATAATAGTTGCTGGTTTTCTTGGATATTTTATCCAACCTTAGGTATAACATTTAACCATCTATATTGATTTGTTAAAAGTAGTCGCTTACCAAATCGTTAATTTGTAAACTACCTTCCTGCCTAATCTTAGTAAAACCAAATGTTTGTATCATAAATGCTAAAAAAAATATAAATATGGAACTCTCCTGAAATTAAAATTTCCGTCTATACTGCAAAATAGTGTGCGAGAGGAGGGGCGGGGGGGAGAGGGCTTAGATTCGCCGACAATTCCCATCCCATTCCATCCCATTCTTTATCCGCACGGATAGTACTTACTACATATTTTACTTGACAGTAACGTCGCGTTAAATCCCGCTTTAATAGTAATAAACTTATCTGACCTAAAAAGAAAAATAGTATAATTCGTCCTTTTTATAAATAAGTTATATAGTAACCTTTTTGTAGCAACCCTATTAGCTGCAATATCACAAAGCGTAGCCTCAGGTGGTATTCACAAGAATTTTGCGATAACACGACAAATTCCAAAATGTATTCTTGATTGTTTCAGAATATCATAAAAGTTTTATCTGTCGTGTACTTTTGGGATTTGGCAGATTGAACGGTGCGCGAATATTTTGTGTCGCCTTTTTCCTCGATTTGTTCGATGCTAAAGTTATTTTAGTTCATGTGACATACCTATTCGATTAACAGTTGAGCAGATTGAGGTTGATATTTTATCGATATTTCAGTTCTAACCGAATGAAAAAACAAAATCGTTATTTATAGGATTACTAACAGCCAGATAGAAATAATCCTATTACTTTTGACTCTTTCTTTCACGAATATGTGCCTTTTATTAATACTTATAACAGGAAAATATTAAAAAAATTCACACATTTTAGCAGTCGTCGTTTGTTTAATAATGAGTGTAGGGATCCCCAAAGAGCTTAGACTATCCCTGTCCTGCTCTGTCTGCGTTCAAATTACAGTAGCCATCTTTCTTAAATCGACGGTCCATAGTGCAGGATATCCTCTACTATCTTTCCCAACGACCACTCTACTCTAATACGTTTCTACTACAACCACAATGAGTGAAGTATAACATAGTATAAGTTACCTTTTTAAATAAATTTGTTTTCTCTTAACATCATAATTTTCAAAAGCTAATCTTAAATTATGCAGATTACTATAACGTCCCATTTGTTTCTGATTGCGGTCAAAAAAGAGTAATTACACACTTTGATAAACAAAACCACTACCTTCCCAGAATACCTAATCGTAGCCAATTATTATCTGATAACTAAATACTAACTCGAACAGTAATTTCCTTCAAACTACAGCCAGTAGCGGTTAAAAAACATTTAATTTCCCATACTAATAGCTTCGGTTTGGAATCAAAACTTGGCTAATAGCGGTCATTAAAAACTAAGGCTCAATAAAGGTAACGTGCTTTCACGCAACGTTAAAACTGAAGCAAAAAGTGTTAATTTATCCCCACACTACTCGCCCTAGACTATTCTAGCTAGGTCTACGCGAATTTGCAAATTAAGCTTTATTTCGTCAGTGCTAAGGTTTTTTTTCGAGATGTGTGGGTCTAGGGAGAGTGGACGTGTGTTTCATGACGAAACGAGGGCATCTTCCGAGTTGTCAGTTGACCTGCCGTCTAATAATACTGTTGTGAGCAGTGTAGTGTCTGAGCAACTGTGTAGCGTCTACGGCGTAGCGCCTATTGCTACGAGCTACGGCTACGAGCTACGGCTACGTGACCTCGTACGTATATAGTTGGCATTTGTTTGCGTATTTTTTACAATAGGAATGGACTAGTTTTTAGGAGCTCAGGCTTTATTTGCAATATTTTGTATGGCACAAAGGGAATGATAGTATAGTAGCTGTATGAAGGCACAATTTTATAGGTTTAACTTAGATGTTATTGTGGATTTGTTCAGTATTCGTTATAATAGCGGAAACTGAAAATATTATCTTTTAAAATATTAATAGATTAGCAAAGTTACATACAAATACAAGGAAAGTGGAGTCTGAGTAATTAAGTCCATAAGTAAATAACGCAATTAAAAATCATCAAAGGATTCAGATTGGATTCGAACTTATGGATTATGACCTAAATCTACGAGTTATAAGGTCCTTCCATATCCCGGCTCTTCTACCAATGAAACTAATAGAAGCCGGTGAATTATTCTAAGCGCTTGATTCATCAAGAGGTGACGATAATCTCAATTAGAAGTTTTAAGTGCCCTATTTACTTTAGGATAATTTGCAAAGAAATGCTATAGCAAAAATAAAATATATTATTAAAGTAAGTCCTAGTTTAAAAATCGGTAGCATTTTTACTAATGTTAGCGAGTAAAGTCATGAAAGTCAAATGAAAATCTCTTATAAAAACAATGTTAATACAAATATAAGACGAAATATTAAATCATGTTAGAACTTCATAAATAAGTCTTCTCCAGAGAACGACTAATAGCTTTAACTTAAGAGGGCTAAGAAGGAAATTCTAAAGGTACCTAATGATTTTATCTCTGAGACGAAGTGGATTTCATTTACCGGTAAACGACATCAAAGAACATAGCAATGTCTTGTTTAATGTCACAGACGAATATGGGTCAGTGAGCCGACTTTGAAAATAGAAAGAATAATTTATGGTTTCTTTTAGTTATTTCAATTTTACTTTGACTTTGGTGATCAAACGTACCTACAGTTATTTATTAAAAACTTTACATATTTTTATTATATCTGTATGAGCATAGAAAATACGGAGTTAACGACAGTTGGATATATTTTCTTATACCTTAAGACTTATGTATGAAACTAATTTTGCAATTAACATTTAATCAAAATTTTCTACTTCTTATTGCAAAAAGAATTTTACCAATAAAAGCATATTATGTTGTTAGTTTGAGTCGCTTTCGTCACTTTTAATAGTGTAAACGTTATAGGACTTGTGAAGTTAAACTCGTAAGGGTTACGTTTGTTGGGTTATTCTGATAACAAACAGGTAAACAGCAGTAAAGGCCGTTGTCAACAACATAAATAAAGTTATTGACGTCCGAAAGGTTTTGACAGAGAGGTAGAATCTTGTCAAAGACTGAGCAGTGAGACAAAATATATTAGAAGACACTTTTGACATTACGATAGATGATATTTAGAAAAGTTTGCGTATGTACTAATAACTGAATTGTCTATTTTATTAAAATTATGAACTCGAAAGTATTTGAGGATGTATTAGTATGTTTGTTGCTCTTTCATGTAAAAAATACTTTTTTGTTACGTATGCTTAGATGTTTAAAACTACGCATTAATTTACATTAACCATGGGAAAGCCATGCTGCGGCATAAATGGACCGGCTCGACCGGAGTGAAACCACCGTCTCACTGAAGACCGATGTGAAGCAGCGCCTGCGCTGTGTTTCGTCGTGAGTGAGGGTACGCGAGGTCCAAAAATATTTATAATAATAATGACATAATACAGGTGTAATATTGCACCCATACGAAGACGTGGGGGCTCGCTAGTATATAAAATCGGAAAAATTATACAGCTTCAAAGCTGCTAACTATTAAAGTTCAAAAAGCGAGCGTATTCCTTCTTAAAAGGTCGGCAGCGGATTTCCGACTCCTCTGGTGTTGCCATGTTGCCTCGGGTGTCCATGGGCGGCGGTAATCGCTTACCATCAGGTGATCCGTCAGTTCTACTGCCCCCTATCTCATAAAAAAAGTAGCTACGGAATCACTGCATCCATGTATACTGTGCGTGTCTTAGGCGATAGGACGGCCCTTTATGAGCCCACGTTACATGGATCCTGCTGTCACATCAAGACGAAGGTTTATGGGCCAGTGTACCCATCGTTACACGGTAAAAGCGACTTTAATAGCAATAAAATAGACGTTAAAGTATTAAACACGGCAACGTTAATAAAGTTTAAAATGAAAATTATTAAAGTTTAACTACATATCTAAGTGAAATAATCAATTAATAAAAAGGTCGGGAACGCTTCAACAATCATAGTTAATCACGGAATTATTATAATTTAAGGCTATGGCCTATGGACTGCGGGTGATTTAATAAAATAAGGATAGGAAATGTGGAAACTTCGGATAAAGAGGCAGAGATGTAGAAGTCTTTAATACAAGTAGGTATACTTTTATTTATCGATCCTGAAGGTCATATACAACAATCCTTATATAGGTGCCTACGTACTTCTACAAGTCATTAATATTAAAAGAAAAAAAAAACACTTTATAATAACAGTCTCCTTAAATTAAGGTGTAAAAATAATAAAAATGTAAAGAAACTTGCACGAGACTTGACCGACTTTTTAACTCTGACCTCAGTAAGGGTGTCACAAATGTATAACTTGTCACGTGTATAAATAGTTCTTTAAATTTTCGCGTTGCAACTAGATATTTTATTATAGACGGGTATGAACGCGAAGTAAATTTGTAAGCACATAGGTAATTATGTGCATTGTACAGCAGCCGCTCCCACTAAGTAGCATTAATGTAATTATATAGGTTTGTTAACAAGCGGGTGTAGTCATCCTTATCAGCCGAAACGTCAAGCAGTAACATAATTATGTGCTTAAAAACTAACGTCTCATTACTTCCCGTCAGTAATAATAATTGTCACGTGTGCTGTAAAAAGAAGAGCAAAGTTATTAAACTTAGATATCTTTAGTCTCTAAGAAATCCTCAACTACCTATATTCGTTAAAATTTTGCGATTTTGTAAGAGTTAAATTCAAAGTTTCACGCTTCAAGTTCAAGAAATGCAAATTATTATCAGCTTCAAGTTAGTACGTGTTAAATAAACATTTGATCCTTTGTATTAGGTATTTTATAATTAGAAGCCATTTTAATGTGAAAACAAAACAATTTAAGTTACCCGTAAACTTAAAGTAACGTAAAGGAAGGCTTTAGCTTACATTGATTTTGAAGAGCTCGTTAACCAATGAGTAGGCTAGGCAGTATATTGTATTGTATCTATCCCCCAAACGTTTAGTATAGTCTATTCTGCACACACAAACACGGATGCAAGTATGTGTGCGTAGCCAGTGTTGTTTGCCAGGCCACCGGCGTTAGCTGGGTCCAATGGCTGTCGCGACTTTGAAGTTTGACATCAGTCTAACAGTGCGAATAGCCCCCCATTAATTTGTGACGCGGTCTTTCCTCTCCCTGACAATATAAAGTGGAGGATGCATGACGTAGTATGGAACCTCGTCGTCGTACTCGTCTTCATTAATAACAGCAAGAATCCACAATAATTTGTTCACAGATCCGCGAAAATAACGGGCGCCCATAAGTTGTAAAATATCCCAAGAACTCTAAGGAATGAGAAATTCTGCAAGTTTAACGAGCAATGAACAAAATCAGTGTTACTTCAGGCGGTAAAATGCCACGTCTTATTCGAAGTCGTTGAAGCAATCTCCTGCCCAGTGCCACTGAGTTTCTAAGTAGCTTTTTCAAAGATGTTATCATATCGCCTGAGAAGCCGTGCAGAAAAAGTGAGAGAAATTGTAAACTTGCAAACTACTTCTAGTGTACTTAATGTGGATACTTTAAAAGCCAATTGCAAAAAAAAACGTTATTGAGTATTTTTGCTGCCATGAATAATAAACTATTTTAAAAAATGCGACTCGCAATTAAATGTTAACCGCCCCTTATTAGGTGCAAATGAACTAAACAAACGCACCTGCGTGCACCTGCTCTAGAAGTAAGACTTTTAACCAAATCAAATTAAAACTCTTAATTTAAAAAAGTAAAGCCGGAGGAAATCTTAAGTTTCAAACTAGAATATTTCCTTTTAGAATCTTATACGGAAAAGCTTATTTCCTAAATCGATTTGAATGGAAGTCTGAACTACGAATAAGAGTAAATAACTTAATTATACTACTAGATGGCGCTGGGTGTCGATTACATCCTCTTCGGTTTGTATATAAGATTTGTCGATGTTTATAGAATTTAAGTTCTTTATAAATAGTACGGATGAATAGGTGGCGGCAGAGCAGATCACCTGATAGTAAGCGATTACCGTTGTCTATAGACCTGCAATCCGCAACAGTGTAGTCACAAGTGCGTTGCTAACATTTTAACTTCTAATCCTCCAATTGGGCGTACGGTACCCTCACGCACTCATCGAAACACAAGCGCGTCACGCAGATCTTCTTTCAAGTGTTTGATATATTTTTTTAAAGAGGACATTAGAGATTGACTTTTCATACAAAGTGTATCTGTGAACATTAAGATTCCTTTAACCAATCATTTAGTACCACATTTCTTGTATGACTTTTGGTAATTTGCATTATAAACAACAACTTTTCATACAAAATCGGTCAAGTAACTTGTTCATTTTGTATGGAGATTCGAAAAATTTTCCGACAAATTTTCAAAAGTGTTAAAACAATGAATGTGGTTCACAATGGTAGAAGACGTGGTTAAAGGTATGTAAACGTTAACAGATACACTCTGTATATATTCTGGCTATCATAAATAATTTTCGTGCGGTTTAGCATCACAAATCTAAAGCCATTGGAACAGAACCGTGGTCGAAGCCGATTAACTTCGATGCATCCGCCCCGTAAATTACCTGAGCTGAATAGCTTGAATTATGGATAAATGGTTGTATTTACTGTAAAACTTACTTGGCAAAGATAATACAACTTGGTTATGTGCAAATTACGAGCTCAGTCGGTTACTATTTATGCTAAGGTATAATAATAATTGTATCTAACCGATTCGGGTATGGGCCGATAAACAAGTTTCAGTTGGCGCAGTGGGTAATCGGTCGCACTTTAAGCGACGGCTGCGCTTTTGTTCGATCCCCGGGTCAGGCCAAAAAATGTGTACCCGAGTTTTTCTGTTCAGAAATTCAAAATGTCAGCCCGAAGTCTGGAAGTTGGCGGTCTTGTACCCCTGTGGCTCGGAATGCATGTTAAGAGGTTGGTCCTGCGCCCCATCTCTCTTCGAGTCACACTGGTGCCCTATTGAATTAAGAGGGTCAGGGAATTTGAGTTTGCGCACACACATTTGAACAATATAAATACTATAATATATCCTTTGTACGTGGCTGATCGTTAAAATTGGCCGCCGCAGCCGAATAATAGTTAGAGGATTTATTTATTACATATCTTCGAAACCGTAGTACCGCTTGTAATTTAGGGTCAGTATTTACTCAATAAGTCAATGACAAACAAGCAATATAATCTATACTATTTATAAAGAGACAACTTCTATAGACAATGACAAGGCTTATAGGTAAACCAAAAACACGAAACACTTGCGTGATGTAATAGGACACAGCGCCATCTATTGGTTCATTTCTGAATTACGGTCCCGAAGCGAAGTGGCCACTAGTTAATTACATAAAACGCGATGCGCGATGGATAGCACCGCATCTTTTTTTTGTTTTTGATGGTAAGATGAATTTTGACTGAAACGAAAATTCAAGTTTACTTTCTTTCTTTTACATCTCAATTTTCCCAGTCACCCGACCTACGTCACGCAAGGACATTTTGTTCTAAGCTCAGGTAATTCTCGACGCCATCGCAATGAATACACGATTCTATTCTAGCTTTGCGCTGAATTGTAGGAAAATGATTTATGATAGCCGAGATATAGTTGGAGCCACGCAAAGCCCTTTCAAAGGTAATGTAGGCTCAATCTATTCAGGTTGATGATCGTTTTTGTATTTCTTTTTCTGCGAGTCATTTCCCATCTGACAGCCCACTAAACTTTGAACCCGTATAATCTGGAAGGATTATGATTAATTGTTTACTAGGAAAATAGCTACTATTCCTTTGTATATTGTAATACTGTTTAATGTCGTCCGGTCTTAAACAGAAGGGTTTTGTCATTTTGTGTATTCTTCTAGAGACATACTCCTATATTATTGCTGATTTATAGAACTAATGGTTAAAAAAGTAAAAGCACTTGTGTTACAGATAGATCAGACAACAGAGGAAACACAAATATAGGTAATACTTAAATACATACATTTGGTACACTCAGACCATACTCAGACATTGAACAAAGATAAGTTTTTATCATATGAAAGTTTTTCCAGGGTGGAAAACTCACGACTTTTGGCGTATGAGGCAGTCCTGTCATGTCACTTTCATTTATGGACTAGTGGCCCGCCCTCACTTCGTTTCGGGACTGTAGTTCCACTGTCTACCAAGAGATGACGCTGGGCGTTGATTGTATCGCGCAAGTGTTTCGTGTTTTCGGTTTACGTATAAGCCCTGGCGTGGGATATGAGATTAATCTCTTTATTAATAGTATAGAAGATAGTGACTCGTTTTTGTGAAGAATTGCTGATGTTTTTATCTCCATATCATCCATAAAGTAACCGTTTAGCAGTCGTATTTTTTCACTGGCGTTTTCTTCGAACTGATTTTGCAAACTAGTCGTAGTTGTATGCCTGACAAGCTAATTCCGTAGGTTGGTATGACTAATTTACTGCTTCTACTTACGTAGCGGCGCGGCAGTTTGTCACGCAACTTTTAGTCCAGTAAACTTCGTTATTTTTGTACCAAGTCACTTATCGTGGAATCTTGACGGATATAAATACTACTGATCAAAAGTTGTACATAGATACTTATGTACCTTTATATGTACGGACAATCATTAGTACTATTTATTAAATTAGTACGACAATGCATTAAAATTTGTCGAATTTATTTAATTGATACTCACATAATACCACCGTTTGTCACCGTACGGTGATCCGTCCGCTCGTCTGCCACCTATGACATAAAAAAACAAAACATACGTTTCGATTAAAATTGTTAAGTTTTTTTCCTTCTTGATGCATTTTATTTGAAATGATGAATACTTTCACTTAATTTTAATACTTTTTTTTTTCAGGTATTTATTCACAATTCTGTAAAAAAGTCAAAGATACAGAAAATAATGTTGCTAAATTATCTTTAATGGTTTAGTATTAAAATGTCGATATGAAATTCAGTTTAAACAGGTACACTTCGTTACTTATAGCTTCTTACATTAATAAATTACCAAAACGTAGACAGTTTCGCTAAAGTAATATTGTTGCAATATTCATTTAATTATACCATTAATTAAAAGCCCGTTTATTTGCACCATTCAATAGTCACAAAAACGATTTTGTAATTGCAAATTGGTACTGCAAACGCGTGCGAATTAATACGGCAAGCTTGCACAGTCGGCGTCAGGTCGAGATGCCCCCTTGCAGTGCAAAAACAGCACTTATGTCACAGACATAAGGACAGTCCAAAAGGGTAGCTCAACGTGATTCACTGTGTAAAAAAAGAAACATAAAGAGCGCAATCGAACAATTTTCCACCAGAATCGGTTATTTATCACTAACGAGTGTTTGGTTGAGTTAAATCGATTACGGGAACGTGTTGCCAGTGCTGCTAACCCAGTTCAAAAGTTACAAAGTTGGTGGTTACAAAAATAGTGGTCACCAACTTATCGATAAAATTTATATCGGTCATGGAATCACTAGTACCTACTTAGCGTTTTTTACGTCACTATAATATAAGACAATAATAAATCTGCTTTTGATACGATTAATACTCATTGAAAACATTCTATCAGAATTTCTTCAGACCATTAATTTTATTGTGTTATCTTAATCTAGATTCTAATATATAATAATCTAAGATTTTCTCTATCTACTATACTTATAACATCTTATACATACATTGACTTGACCCCGTACTAAGTAGCTTATGCACTTGTGTTACAGGAATGGTTACAGGTATTAGACAACAAAGGAAGCACAAATATAATATTTAGGGCCTCGTTCACCACCTCTGAGTAAAGTGTCAAATAATTTACTTGTCAATTAAAGTGGGTTCGGAGAAAATTGGCCCATGGTCCGCGGCCTAGTTTAATTTAAATATTTTTTGCAATACAAATACCAGGGGCCAATTTTCTCTGAACCCACTTTAATTGACAAGTAAATTATTTGACACTTTACTCAGAGATGGTAAACGAGGCCCTTAGATACATATTATATTACACCCACGTCCCACACATTGAACAAACACAAGTGTTCATCACACGAATGTTTGTCCAGGGTGGGGATCAAACCCACGAACTGTTGCGTATAAGGCAGGGTCACTACCAAATTCGCCATCTGGCCAGATACTAATATCTACTAGATGCTCTTTATTCCTCAATAACCTTTTCTTATTCATAAAGATGGGTAGGTACGAGTAAGAACAAGTAAGAAGAACCTACAAAATATGTAGGTATATTTAGTTCTTCTTACCATAAAATACAGGGTGTCCGGTGGCAGAATTAGGATTTAGATTTCGAATTGTTCTAGAACCATCGAAAGTAGGGGCGTGTGGGAGGTCGCGTTCGATTCGTCATTTGTGTGGGTTACTTCGTCACGATGTCCCAATGGACGGGTGAACAACGTGCGTTCGCAATTGAAGCGTATTTTAAAGCTAACGATTCTTGTGTTGTAGCTCGTAGAAAGTTTTGTTCGCATTACAATATTCGACCTTCACGTGATGCGCCAAGTGAAGACCTGATTCGATTGTGGGTGCGGAGGTTCAGGACAACGAGTTCAGCAGTAAACAATCCGTGGCCGGGACCCAGCCGAACGCGAGGAGTGATGACAACATCGCACTTGTCGCAAGCAGTTTGCGCGATAATCCGCGACAGTCCGTGCGTAAGAGGGCGGCTGCTCTAGAGCTCCCGAAAACGGTGGTGCACGAAATATTGAAAAAGAATTTGCGTTTTCACCCTTTCAAGATTCAAATTGTGCAAGCGCTTAAGCCAGATGATTACAATAAGCGTAAACGTTTCTGTGAAACAATGTTGCCATGATTTCGTACGGTGAACACAATCTTTTGGAGTGATGAAGCCCATTTTCACTTAAATGGAAGTGTAAACAAACAGAATTGCCGTATTGGGCACCTAAAGGGCAGAATCCGCGTTTAAAACATCAACAACCTCTCCACAGTCCCAAAGTCACGGTTTGGTGTGCACTATCAAGCAGTGGATTAATCGGGCCCTATTTTTTTGAAAATAATCAAGGGCAAGCCATTTCTGTGAATGGTGTATCTTATCGGCTCATGCTTGACAATTATTTTCTACCCACACTAAGAGACCATCCTGCCTACAGTTCACACACATGGTTCCAGCAAGATGGCGCCACACCACACCCTGCTGGAGAGACCATGACGCTTCTTCGTGATTTCTTCCCTAGTAAATTAATTAGCCATTTTGGTGACATCCCCTGGCCACCCAGGTCGCCGAATCTCACTCCTATGGACTTCTTTCTATGGGGATACCTCAAAAGTAAAGTCTATGAAACAAAATCAGCGACCATTTCAGCGCTAAAAGAAAATATCGTTCGCGAGGTTCACGGCATCCCGACGTCCCTTCTCCAGCGAGTGGCGCGGAATACTGAAGTTAGATTCCAAGAGGGTGTCCGACGTGATGGTAAACATTTGGACGATATAATTTTTAAAAAATAAAACCCGCACTTTTCTTCTTTGATATAATAATTAATTTCAATATTAATCCTCAGTAGTTTTTGTTTTATTTAAACTTAAAATCCTAATTCTGCCACCGGACACCCTGTACATTGTTGTAAATCATTTATCGGGAAAACTTTGTATCGCGCGATCCATGCATTTTTATTATCTCTTTGCGCGCTTGGCGTAAATAAAGTTGCAGTTTAGCGATACATTACTTTCAATAATTTATCTATAGTAGAAGCTTTAAGCTGTTCAATCTCTATCTACTTATAATATGAAAATAGCAGTGTAAAAGATCGGCTCACGACTGGACTAATCCACCGGCTCAAAGTCGCTCAAAGAGCTATGGAAAGGGCTATGCTCGGTATCTCTGAAGGACCGCATCAGAAATGATGTAATCCAACAGAGAACCAGAGTCACCGACATAGCCCACCGAATTAGCAAACTGAAGTGGCAGTGGGCTGGTCACATTAACCACAGAACTGACAACCGTTGGAGCCGTAAAGTCCTTGAGTGGAGACCGCGACTCGGTAAACGTAGTGTTGGACGCCCTGCGACAAGATGGGATGACGACATTCAAAGGCTGGCTGGAGTGAGCTGGATGAGAGTGGCCGAAAATCGGGAGCGGTGGCGTGCATTAGGGGAGACCTATGTCCAGCAGTGGACGAGTGTGGGTTGCTGATGATGATGATGAGTGTAAAAGATTGAAGAGGGATCAGGTGTAGCGCAGTTGACTAGAAAGAGTCAGCTAGAAAGTGAGTGAGGATACCGGAAGCCCAAACGGGGGAAAGGGGGCTGCGCATTTGTAACTCCAATTGTGTTGCAGGTGTGTATGGGCAGTGACAATCGCTTACTTTGTGATCCATCTTCTTTTCTGCCACCTATGGCAAAGCACGGGGGTACATACCGCTAGTTTTCAAAAAATCTTGTCAGGGCAGCTTAGGCACTGGCGCAAACTAGACTAAACAAAGAAGCGAACTAGGTACCCAAAGTTCTGTAATCGCTTTATAGTTCGACCCACTAGCCTCTGCGCCGTATAGCCATTGTATTTTTATTTATACAACAAAGGTATAAATAGTAACTCACGTTAGTTGACGTCACTCGACACTATTGCTGTTTGGCATACAGTATACAGTGTATGCAAATTGTAGCCTGCAAGGGCATTTTGTATAAAAATGCTCGCGTGTTATGTAGTAGAAGGCGTGTCGGCTATTTACAGCGATGTCAATATTGCATGATTAATCAAGTAACCAGGGTCCTTCAGTTTTTTAAAGTGGCAATTGAGAAAATCAATACTGATTTATTCTTTATCGCAGCAAATTTATTTATATCTTCTATTCTACCTTCCTACCTTCTTTATAAAAGAGTTAATTCTGATATTCACAACTAACTACAAGGATTGCTATTTTCATAATCTCTAATGACCGTGCCAGTCTTTAAACACGATTTTCACCAAATTCGATATCAGAAAGTTAAAGTTAAAAATTACTAAGTACCTATACAGAATCTTTGGCGTCTTTTATAAAAAATGTAATATTTACTGACACGGAGAATAATACGGATTTAAAGATTGCCACAGTTTTTACATCTCGATGAGTATGACTCTTATAGGGAAACCGAAAAAAAACACTTGCGGGATGTAAATGACGCCCAGCGCATCTATTGGCACAGGTTTAAACTAATATCCCGAAACAAAGTGAGAGCTGAACATTATTTAATGAATTTGTTATTGAGGCTTGGAAAACATGGATTTAATGTTGGCATAGTCGATATGTTTGTTCTGTAGCAATGTGCTAATTAAGTTTAAAATAATAAATTATTAAAATCTAAATCATTTTATGTCGTGCAATCGGTAAAGGCTATTTGACTCTATATTTACCAACCTATCAATATACCAATTATTTAGTCACGTGAGTATTTTTTTATTTGTTAAATAAGTATATTTTTTGTACTTGATGCAACAAACAAGCAAGCGGGTCACCTGTTGGTATGTAATCACCGCCGCCTAAGAAAATCAGATCAGATCAAAGGGGTCGTTTATACATATGAAAAGCACTGTCATTATAATAATTATACAAATATAATATAATTATAATAATTATATAATTTTGAAGCTGTTATAGATATTTTGAATTTCGAACAAGCCGTCGAGGTCGAAAATAAAAATGAAGTATTTATTTTCGACTCTAATCCATAGTTATTGGTTTTAAATTCCCAAAATGCCTAAATATCGCTCTTTTAAGAATGGAGCCTTCATTGGCGGTGACACCTTTTAACTCGTTCACACTGTAAGTATCTCCGCGTTAAAACCCTACGAGCTAAGACCCTAGGGTCTTTATAATAAAAGGATAATGCAATCGGATAGTGTTTATCCCACGCCTAACATGAAATGTCAGGCGTGGGTACCAACTTACCCGTATTTATTTCCTTCACACAAATTCTTGTCGTACTAAAAGCCTCTTTCAATGATCGCCCCTTCTCCCAGTGATACACTCTTCCGGCGACCCAATTTCTTATATTAAATTTGTTCCCAGACCTCCAGAGAGTATCGTTTACAGCCCAGTTTAAGTTTAGTTTCCTTTTAGATAAAAGCTAATTATCTTATGTACTGAAGAAATTAATTGGTTATAAAATATGCGAACGCCGTGTATTGTACCTTTATGCATATTCATTACATGCGCTTTTATAATTTACTGGGATTACCACTAGTCATGTGTTGTTGAGGGCATATTATGATTTATGACTGGTTTTTTATTTGTTACTCCTTCGTTTCAAATTCAGGCAATAGATGGCGCTGGGTGTCGATTACAGCGCGCTAGTGTTTAGCTTTATCTGTATCAAAAAGTAGTAAGAAAAAGGTATTATATTCATTCATTTCGATGGCTCTCGCTCCTAAATAATAAATGTGAACATAAACGTAGCACAAAATCTGTATAATTTATTATTAATACTTTACTCGGAATATATCTTTATGCAAAATTTCATATCAACCCTCCATCTACCCACACGTGGCAAAATTGAAAAGGTTCGGCACAATACCATTGGCGGGAAAAGCGACACGTTATTAAATGTATCCAATTTGTCGGCTAATCTTTGCATTGACAGAACGGCCCAAAATACACTTCTTATCTAGAATTGAAATGATTACAAACGGCAGGGGAGGGTACCCAAATGTGAACACCTTTTTCAGTTTCGTAGATGTTTTAAAAAGCGTCACGTACGCATTTTCACATGTCCCATATTAGATAACGCGAGTAAGGGTTCTCATAGTAACACAGTCTTGAAATACGTTCATAGTTATCTAAATTATAATATCAAATATCAGCCTATTTATTTCTGTAAATGCCATTACTAGGCTAGGGCCTTCATCATAGAAATCAAGGCTATTATGATGGGATCAGGCTTAATCATGATCAAATAAACCCGAATAACGTTGAAAAATTTGAAAACATTGTTACTGGTCCTTGAGTGGAGACCGCGACTCGGTAAACGTAGTGTTGGACGCCCTGCTACAAGATGGGATGGACACACGAAGGCTGGCTGGAGTGAGCTGGATGAGAGTGGCCGAAAATCGGGAGCGGTGGCGTGCATTGGGCTCCCCCAATAGGGTAAGCGATTGCTGCCGCCCATAGACACCTGCAACCAGTAACTCATTATTAGCAACCCACGCTCGCCACAGGTGGAGACCTATGTCCAGCAGTGGACGAGCGTGGGTTGCTAATAATGAGTTACTGGTTGCAGGTGTCTATGGGCGGCAGCAATCGCTTACCTACAATCAGGTGATCCGTCTGCTCGTCTGCCACTTATCACATTAAAAAACCTATTTTTTTATTATAGTGAGCAAACGAGCAGACACATTAAAGAGGAAAGCGTGGTGTAAGCCTAATGCCGTCAAAATCTTGTGCATGTAATTACGGTAAGCGTCCGTGATGTCACAGTGACCGGGGTGACACGGTTGCTGATTTATCGCGAGTGGCGAGCGTGTGACGGGTTAAGACCAGCCTTACTGACTGTACACACTACGCGTTTTAAGCGCCCTTTTTGCTGACGTTTTGTAGTTCATTGCTGGAATGATTCTGGCCATTATTTACAGAGCTTCTTACTAAACAGCAATGAACTACAAAACACCTGTAAAACGCGCGTTTAAAACGCGTAGTGTGTGCCGGCTCTTAGTGTCAGACGCAGGCCAATGCCACTAATTTGAATTGGCCTAACTTAATGGATGGTTATTAACAAACATGGCATAAATTGTTGCAATGGTGATGTTAACCGTGAATTAGTACTTTAGAGATGTGAATAAGGTATCGACAACATCACATTGTTATGTAGTAAAGTAAAGTATCAGCCTATATACTGTTCCCACTGCAGGCAAGGCGTCCATCATAGAATCTAGTCATCGCTATTATGATGGGATCAGGCTTAATCATGATCAAATAAACCCGAATAACGTTGAAAAATTTGAAACATTGTTACTGGTCCTTGAGTGGAGATCGCGACTCGGTAAACGTAGTGTTGGACGCCCTGCTACAAGATGGGATGACGACATTCGAAGGCTGGCTGGAGTGAGCTGGATGAGAGTGGCCGAAAATCGGGAGCGGTGGCGTGCATTGGGCTCCCCCAATAGGTAAGCGATTGCTGCCGCCCATAGACACCTGCAACCAGTAACTCATTATTAGCAACCCACGCTCGCCACAGGTGGAGACCTATGTCCAGCAGTGGACGAGCGTGGGTTGCTAATAATGAGTTACTGGTTGCAGGTGTCTATGGGCGGCAGCAATCGCTTACCTACCATCAGGTGATTCGTCTGTTCGTCTGCCACTTATCACATTAAAAACCTTTTTTTTTTATTATAGTGAGCAAACGAGCAGACACATTAAAGAGGAAAGCGTGGTGTAAGCCTAATGCCGTCAAAATCTTGTGCATGTAATTACGGTAAGCGTCCGTGATGTCACAGTGACCGGGGTGACACGGTTGCTGATTTATCGCGAGTGGCGAGCGTGTGACGGGTTAAGACCAGCCTTACTGACTGTACACACTACGCGTTTTAAGCGCCCTTTTTGCTGACGTTTTGTAGTTCATTGCTGGAATGATTCTGGCCATTATTTACAGAGCTTCTTACTAAACAGCAATGAACTACAAAACACCTGTAAAACGCGCGTTTAAAACGCGTAGTGTGTGCCGGCTCTTAGTGTCAGACGCAGGCCAATGCCACTAATTTGAATTGGCCTAACTTAATGGATGGTTATTAACAAACATGGCATAAATTGTTGCAATGGTGATGTTAACCGTGAATTAGTACTTTAGAGATGTGAATAAGGTATCGACAACATCACATTGTTATGTAGTAAAGTAAAGTATCAGCCTATATCTGTCCCACTGCAGGGCAAAGGCGTCCATCATAGAAATCTAGTCATCGCTACTATGATGGGTTTAGGCTTTATCACCATGCTTGCCTAATGCGGATTGGTGATCACACACCCGAGCATATGTTCGAAAAATTCGAAACATAAGTTATTTACTTTTGCTCAACCTGGAAATTAAACCCGGGACCCTACAATCATGGCCCGGTACTTAAACACTGGACTAACCAAGTTTAGCGTAAATAACTTGTGTGTGTCTGTCTGTCCGTGGCATAGCAGGTACAAAACAATGCGCCGTTGATCCTGAATGGATGAACCAAAGATTTTGTTTTTTTTTTTCTGAGTTTATCGTCAAATACTTTGACGGTAACAATTTCCTTCAATTGAATTGAATATTAAATACGAATCCAAGCTAGGTTGTTTTTTTTATGTGATAGGTAGCAGACGAGCAGGCGGATCACCTGATGGTAAGCAGAATGTTTCTTTTCAAAGTAACCAAAAGCATGTTCTTATTAGTTTTGAACGCAAAATATTCCAAACTTATATCTTGAACTCTACAAATACTTATTCATAACATTATGTGTGAGTGCAATCCGGGTAAGCCATTTCGAGTGGTGATAGCACTTGGCTTTGAACAATTTAAATTTACTGTCGACACGCTAAGACTAAAAGCTCGCTTGTATAATGTAGCTATTTTGGGGTTAGAGAAATGTACGTACAGCCAGGAATCAGACCACTCAGAAACATTATCTCTACTGTTTTGAGAAACTATACGAAAATCGCAGTTTTCCTCACAATATTTAATTTTTACGTTTTCCAACGCTCCTCATCCAAATGTCTCATTGATGGTTCGGTTTAACTCTCGTTGCTAATCAATTCTACCCGGATTTTCCCCCAGAAAAATGTTCCCCCCTAATTAATCTGCCATTAGTGACCGCAAAATTTTGGGGAGGGAAAAAAGTTAGCAGCGCACTCGTGACTCTACTAAAGTTGTGGATGTCCATTGGCGGCGGCAATTATTTAGAGTGACCCCACACTAGCGTCCTTTGAGCGTTGGCGTCTTGCCGGCCTAACCTAACCTAACCTCCCCACCCTAGAGTTTCGGGCGTTGCGCTCAAAATGCTCAGAGGACGCTAGTGTGGGGTTGAGCTCTGAACATCAAGTGATCTATCCGCTCGTCTCCCACCTACCACCTAAAAAGGATTTATCTAAATAATAGTATTTTTTCCTCGCTTCCAGATGCAGAAGGCACCGGCGGTGCCGACCTCCAGCGCAAGCTGGATCTGCTCAATGGCGCGCTGGATGCCGAGCGAGCTGAGCAGGCGCGCCGCCAGATGCAGTATATAGCCCACTGTAAGTATTCTATTTTCTTTTATATTATATTAATAGGAAAAATACTAATAATATATCTATATAAAATTATTTCATATTCAACTACATTTACGAATATACTACTTGTAGCTTTCTAACCAATTGCTTGGTGTTCATTTACTTTTAATTTATCAATTTTGTAATGAGCTCTCCCATATTGCAGTGCTCTCCCGGGTCTATAATGATACCTACCTACATTTGATTACTAACTAATTATGTGCAATAAATATATATTGAGTATTCTCTCTTATTTAGCTTATACTTTTGCTGCGTCCAAGTTTCGGCCAAATATCTGATTATTTCTCTCTGCTTAATGCCACTTTTAGTTAACCTGGAGCAATTTCTGGTAGAGTGCGCCTTTTTTTGGGGACGTGGAAGGTGCCATACCCATATTTTACGGAGGACCGCCTCTTCTTTCGTTTCCCGATACCTTGACGTTCAGCTCAACCGCTAAGCAATCTTGCTTTTCCTGGCGCTGGGCAGCCTTTTCGGTCTTTCCGGCCGCCTGACGCCTTGTATTCCTAAATGTCGTCATAAGGATTTTCAAAAAGGAGGATACTCTTATCGTCACATGACAAGCAGTTCTTATCGCGATCCTTTAATAAAATGTGCAACTTTTTTTTAACACGTTTTAATTAAAATTACTATTTCCCATTTCAGCGGGATACTCGGAGGACTCTGACTACACGTCGGACCTCAACTACCCAGTGGGCCAGCACCCCAACTGCAGCGCGTCGCAGTTCAGGAGTGCGGCGCATCAGATGCACACGCCTCAGGTAAGGGTTAAGGGTTTATCCGTGGGTGAGCCACGCTTAAGAAGGCTCAAAGTCCCTCAGAAGGCAATAGAGAAGGCTTTGCTCGGAATCTCCTTACGTGATCGTGTCAATAATTATAAGATTCGCAGGAGATCTAAGTTCGCGGACATAGCCCAATGTCCAGCAGTGGACGTCTATCGGCTGAAATGATGATGATGATGATAAGCCATGCTTTGGCATGAATGGGTCAGCTTGGCCGGAGTGATACCACGGCCTCACAGAAGACCGGTCTGAAGCAGCACCTGCGCTGTGTTTCGTCGAGTGAGTGAGGATACCGGAGGCCCAATTGGGGGGAAAGCATGTTAAAGGTTGGAAGAGCACTTGTGACTTTACAGGTTGCAGGTGTCTGTGGTCGGCGGCAATCGCTTGCCCTCAGGTGATCCGCGTGCTCGTTTGCCACCTATCACATAAAAAAAAAATCGACTTTAACGACGGCGGTAAATTACTTATTGTTGGATTTAAATTGAATAAATAAGTAATCTTTTTATTTCCTTGTCTATGACAAAGTTCAAAGAATTATTTCAGTACGTATCAGATGAAAAAATCTAGAAAACATGTACAGCCATGTAATCAAAACTATGTTTTTTTTAAATTCCAGAGGTCATTGGAGGTTTCTCGGGAGAACTCGTACGAGAGGGAAGAGTACCACCTACACGGCGACACGGATCCTTTATACTATAACAGTCAGCCGAGAACTAATAGGTAAATATTATTATCTATTTATCTTCTATACTATTTTTTCTTTTTGAAGTGCCGCTTCATTACTGAAGATGGGCCATCAGCTCTTTAAATCGTGGCTTACCGATGGCAAGCCTAAAAGGTTGCTCAGTGATTTTGATTCCGATCTAATGTCGTATGTTCCTGAGCCATGACATTTTTCGCCTTCCAATTTTTTTTCCCAGCAATCTTTCCCATCATGATAGTCTGGAGAAGGTGGTATTATGGGTTCCTTACTATTTACATTTCCTAAACTATTAATGAAGAGGTAAATTCTATGATCTAAGGCTTTGATTTCAGATCTGGCTATTGAATTTGTTACTCATATACCTAGATTTAAAATCTTCGAAGTCAATAACTTACTGCCGCACTCCGAAACGTTAATTAAAGATACTCACCATGATTTTAATAGACATGAAGATTATCCATGATTAAGTTGGTTATACTCGTATTCATTGTTAAAATAATAAATTATGATTATTTCAGGATAGAGACTTGGTCGCAGTTACATGCGCAAGCGAGCGTGGAGTCAGCTATTTCATGGCGGACTGCGGCAGACTGGCATTCTGCAGGTGAACCTTTATTTGTTTCCTACTTATTATACATATAGTGCAGAAATAATCATAGGGCCTTAGAGGTCAACAGTAAAATAGCTTTCAATCCTAAATAGCGATTTACACTTCAATAAGTACAGTATCGAGTTAAGTTGCTTCATCAGCAAGTTATGTTAGTTTTGCCATGAGAAAGCCGTGTGAACGGTACGTATGTACTTATTGAAGTGTACTATTAAGTATTCTGTTTTGAAGTGTAAATCGCTCTTTATGTTAGCACGTTTTTAGTACTTAATTAATTTTTATTTAAAAAAATAGAACTGCATTAAAAGTGTTTTTCAAATTTTGTCTGTGTTTCGGGAATCAACATGAACAAAAAAGGGCTTTACCATTTGAATCCATAAATCATTCTATACACTATTAAAAATCCATTTTTCTATTTACGCTCGTCATAGGTCATTATAACATGACTACAAAATGTTAAGTAACTCATAGAGACATAAATTCATTTTGATTGTCACTTAAGAAAAAAAGAATTGAAAATTAATTTTATACGCATGACCCTTTTTTACAAACATGTGCAAAACTGCCTTATTTGTTTGATTTTACTTTACTTACGTAAAAGGGCATATCTGTACAATTTTTAAATATTATTTTTACAGAAGACCAGCGGCGACCAAGTCTCGAGCGGCAGAACACTTTGTACGATGATGGATTAGGCTACGGGTTTGAGGCCTACAGCACCAGTGCGCACATTAGGTATGCTTCTGATAAACGAATTAGATTAATAACTACTGATGAAACTCAGATCTCCCTATAAACTTTCTCAAAGCGTTATTCGTTTGGGTTATTCTTCGAAAACCATTTTTCGTGGCAGTCTTCATATTCAATATTCCTCTGAAATTGACTTCAGTTCTCGAAGAGTAACTCTTACATTCATATTTGTTGTAGTAATTTTTTTGCAATGTATTCTTATAAAATAAAAACATCCAAAGGTTTCAACTAAAACTCGAACCCACAACCTACTAGGTGGCTTTTCTACCAATGAAACTGACCGTACCCCATTTAATTAGGTAGCCTACTGTTTATAATATTGAATCTGATCTCGTAGTACATCGTTTCTTCAACTCGTGTACCCTAGCGGTTGTCAGTTCGGGGCGTGATATGGCCACTGACATTCAGCTTGCTAATCCTGTAAGCTATGTCTACACAAAATAAAGCTTTTTATTTACTCATTCCAGGGACCACCACACACACTTATCACAGCAGGCTAGCTATGAAGAGTACTACGACTCGACAAGCTATCCCTACCAGACGTCGTACGTGGGGGACGACTCACGGCAGTGGGACAGTGGGGGGCAGTACTTCATCGACGATGGGTACGGCCTCACCCCAACCGAGTATGAGAACATTGTCAACAAGAGAAGGTCGTCGGTTGTGCAGCTACCTCAAATACCGCCTAAGCAGGTACATACGCTTATTGAGAACTGATCATTAGGTAGGTACTAGTAAAATCCAGAAGTCTAGAAGTCTTGAAGACAGTATGATAGTTGATACATAGTTAGGGCACAGGTTGCCGCTTACAATGGGTCGCTTAAAGAGGCTCAAAGCCACTCAGAGGGCAATGGAGACGGCTATGCTCAGAATATCCTTGCGTGATCTTGTCAGAAATGATGAGATCTGCAGGAGATCTTAGGTTGCAGACATATCACAAAGAATTGCGTGGCTCAAGTTGCAGGGCACATTGCGAGGAGAACAGACGGCCGTTGGGGTGGAAAGGTCCTTGAGTGGAGACCGCGTACAGAAGGTCGCAGTCGTGGTAGGCGTCCCACAAGGTGGATCGACGATGGATGGATGCGGGTGACAGAGGACCGATCTGCGTGTGTCTGTGAACATTGGGGGAGGCCTCTGTCCAGCAGTGGATGTCGATTGGCTCAAATGAAATGATGGGGTATCTGGTCTGGCGCATTTATTTATTTATTTAATTTATGTGACCGCCACTGTAACTGATTTTAAACTACGACATTTAATTTACAGCTACCTCCTTCGTCTCGATACTCGGACTACAATGAGATGGCGCCGTACAGACCTCGGCCGCGAAGGACTGCTGCCAGTCTACCAGGTGAGACCTTAGTTTTATCTACTAGTGTATTATATACAATGAAATATCTTTCTCGATCCACTCATTTGCAGTTTGGACATATGGTGTAGAAGACCATAGCGCGGATATCAGTGTTTTTTTATGTGACAGGTAACAGACGAGCAGGCGGATCACCTGATGGTAAGCAATTGCCCGCTTCGCTTACTGCAGGCATTTACTGTCCCAGTAACTGACAACTGACGTAACTGCTGTGTAACTGACGTCCAACTGTCACAACAGTCAACGCTGTGGTCACTGTAAATGACTTCTAACTTCTCCTCTTAATCACGTTTTCTTGTTTCCAGCGACGCCATCTTCAACGCCTAAGCGCGGGCGCGCCCTGCCAGTCCCGCCAGGCAGCGAGACGGGGTCGCTGCGCTCGGGGCGCGGCCGGCGTCTCCCCCGACCCCCCGCCGTGGCGTCCACGCACATACTGCCCACTACGCCCGCACACACGCACGTGCCTTACGTACCTGGTGAGTTAGTTTATCTTTTGCACGTCATCTTCAACGCCTAAGCGCGGACGCGCCCTGCCAGTCCCGCCAGGCAGCGAGGACGGGGTCGCTTGCGATCGGGGCGCGGCCGGCGACTGCCCCGACCCCCCGCCGCGGCGTCCACGCACATACTGCCCACTACGCCCGCACACACGCACGTGCCTTACGTACCTGGTGAGTTAATGTATCTTTTGCGACGCCATCTTCAACGCCTAAGCGCGGGCGCGCCCTGCCAGTCCCGCCAGGCAGCGAGACGGGGTCGCTGCGCTCGGGGCGCGGCCGGCGTCTCCCCCGACCCCCCGCCGCGGCGTCCACGCACATACTGCCCACTACGCCCGCACACACGCACGTGCCTTACGTACCTGGTGAGTTAGTGTATCTTTTGCGACGCCATCTTCAACGCCTAAGCGCGGACGCGCCCTGCCAGTCCCGCCAGGCAGCGAGACGGGGTCGCTGCGCTCGGGGCACGGCCGGCGTCTCCCCCGACCCTCCGCCGCGGCGTCCACGCACATACTGCCCACTACGCCCGCACACACGCACGTGCCTTACGTACCTGGTGAGTTAGTGTATCTTTTGGCGCGACGCCCACTCGAGAGTCGAGTCGAGGCGAGGGCGCGTCAAGGCGCAGAGCGGCGCAGTCGCAATGTGTGGAGTCGAAATGTCGAAAGTCGTTTCTTTACAAACTCCATCGAAAATGTCATCGCCTGAGTCTTATAATTGCTCAAAGTCGCCACTTTTAACAATTATTAGACGACAAAATTTTGAAAATGCACATGACTAAACACAGCCACGGACTTAAATACAAAGTCAAAATGGCGGCAGAGTCGCGATGAGGCGTCCCCATGCGCCCCGGCCTCGACTCTCCGCGCTCGAAGCGCCTAAACGCGACTTCACTATGTAAGCGCACTGTCATTTATTTTTAAAGGAAAAATAGAAGCGGCGCGCCGCTTGTGCCGCGACTCGACTATCGTGTGGGTGGGTAATGGCGTATCGTCACAGTAGACATATGAATGTCGTAGCCGGATCATTTAATCCGCCGTATTATATTAAGGCTATCAGTTATCAAAAACAGAGCCGTTTTGAAATGCGGTGGATCAGTTCTTTTTTTCTTCTTTGCGTACCTATAGATGGCGCTGGGTGTCGATTACATCGCGCAAGTTTTTCGGCTACGAGGCTTGTAGTCTATAGAATTTATCTCTTTAGAAATGATATAGATAAAAAAATGCGATGAATAATATTGATTGCGATTCCCAATAGTTACGTTTTCTAATTTTTATTCAACAGAACCCGAAAAAATAATCCCCGATGTAAGTTACGGCTACAGTAGCTACGACTACCAAACGGAGTATCAGGATACGACTGCTGATCAGTTTCAAGATACTAATTATAATTCAAGGTAAGCATTTTTTCTTGTCAAAAACTCTTAGTTGATCAACCACAGTGTAAAGATGTTTTGTTACGAGTTTTTTTTGTTGATAAAAATAGGCAGACGAGACTACCCACCATAGAAAATCATGAGCGGCGGTATATCTAGTTAATGATCAAAGTTTACTGATTTTTCAAAACAAAACTGCATATCAAGTTTTTCCGAATTTCTTTTGTCTTACTTTGGAATCAAATAGATATTTTTTTTTATTCCACTAGTCGATAGTCGAGTTAATATAAAAGATTTCGCACTGTAAGGCAAAGGCCCGTATCATAGCAATCAAGTTATCCACTATTATAGTTTAGGCTTACTCACCACGCTTGCCTAATACGGATTGGTGTTCACAATACCGAGATGTGTTCGAAAAATTCGAAGTTCGAAACCTTTTAGATGTCATTGTGTTACATAGCATAGATTTAATGTTTGTTACATAGTACTTATTTGTTCAAAATTAATTATTTATCTTTCTTAAACATAACTTACACCTACACGTTAACATCTATCTCTGTCTATAAAATACTTACCGTAATCATAAAATAATTACACACAGAAAGTAAAACGTGAAAAACGTGTCATGTACTCACGCATACACACTGACGGGGAAATACGCCTTTTCGACCACATTAATCCTAGCCTATGACATAAGATGTGTCGAACTGTCGAGGTCTGTGGTAGAGGCCGCGCGCTTATGTACTCATGCCGGGCAACAACCCTAGTATATGTCAACGAACTCTTCTAAATTCAAAATCAGGCTGAGTCTAACTTCTGTGTGTAAATATTTTGTGGTAATCCTGTACTATTATGACATGTTCTTTGTCATGTATATTCTTGATTAACTTTTTTTAATTCTTTCATAATAATAATACTTAATTACTTGATTATTTTTATAGTAGCTACGATGAAGATGGGATGCAACCGTTCTTCGATGAAACTCCTCACGCTACACCTCCTGCTGCTGGTAAGATTGCAATCTTAGTTCAAATACTTCGATCAAATAATCTCTAGATATTTTTTATGATAGGTTGCACACGGGCAGACGGATAACCTGATGAAGTGATAGGCACCTGTAACACCAGTAGAGTCACAAGTGCCCTACCAACCACTACCCTTTCCCTGAATTGGGCCTCAATTTCATACTAAAAGCATTTGAAAAGGTGATGCCAACAGCGTTGTAATTAGTAGTTACAGCTATAGATATTTTGAATTCTGAAAATGCCGCCATGCCAGTCAACTCCAAAAATATGTCTACACTTTAGGACCTTGTCACATTACATATGTATAAGAACCACTTCTACTTTTTATACACATGTATTGTGACAAGGTCCTAAAGTGTATAGAAATAGAAATAGAAAAATTCTTTATTCAATTTAAGTCCTTAGAGAACATTTATGAATGTCAAATATTATGTAAGCTACCGCACACATATTTTTGGAGTTGACAGTACCAAATAGTGCTCTTGTGAGAACGGAGACTTCATTGGTGGCGACACTTTTAACGCGTTCAAGCTTCATCTAGGGGTTATAAGATCGAAGTTTCAATTTTCTAAATTCATGAAAATAGTAATTGTACCTAACTGATTTCACGATAATACCTAAATGTACCTACAGTCAGCTACACGGCAAGTTATTCTCCTCTGCAGTGCAAAATCGCACTTGCAACTCAGACATAAGGTACCAAGTCTAAAAAGGGACTCCACGTGTCTTGTGTATTTACGAAAAAATAAAAAGTCATTTCTCATTATTATTTTCCCACGATAAATATATACTTATTACATGGCGACAAAACTTAATACTTTTAAATCTCAAAATAACTTTTAAATTAAAAAAAATCTAAGTATTAAACCCATGTAGTAGGTATTGGTTTTCTAATTTTAACTGACCCTATTACGTCGTAATTACAAAGCGATAAGGATTGACATTCAGCAAAATTACTTACATAACGCGATAAAAACTTCCGCTCTGTTGAATACCTACACATTGTTAAGCCCATGAATCTCGCCAGTCACTGATAGTGTCCTGAACAGCACAAATGTCGTGCCAATTCATCCACACACTTTGTGAGGAATTCTCTTTTAACATATTTCGTGTTTTGTTTCACATTTCAGCTCAACAAAAGTCATCATGGATCAATACTGACTCAACACAATTCACCTATCCAGTGACTAGTGCCGATGATACAATAATACCTAAATCAGTGCCAAGTACTATCTCGTCCTATTTACCTCAACCCCCTGTGACTAGACATGAAGATGTTTACCAAGATAGTTATCAGCAATACGATTTACAATATGACGGCCAACAGCAGTATCAACAGTATGACCAACAGGATATGCAGTACCAAGACGACCAAAATCAATATCACCAAGACCAGTATCAAGATAAACTGGACTATCAATATCAGCAGCAATACGATCAACAGTATCAAGATGATCAAATGCAGCAGCAATTACACGATCAGCAGTATCAGCAGCAGCAACAACAGTTACTTCAGCAACAGCAGTCGCAACAGCAACTACAGCAGTACCAGCTTCAACAAGAACAGCTAAAGAATCAACAGCTTCAACAGCAGCAGTTAAATCAACAACAGCAAAAGCAGCAGCAGCCTGCTCAACAGTTGCAAGCGAGTGTAATGACTGGAGCTGCTACGTTAGGTTCGTTAATGGCAGGAGGTGCCAAGAAACTAGGCAGTTTCTTCGGCGCCGCTGCCGCTGCAGTGGCCCCAGCGGTCAGTCAAACGCCAGCGGCAGCCGCTTTACCATCTGCACCAGCTACCTTCACATCAGCCGCTGCCCCCGTAACCCCCTTCACAAGTACAACAGTACCAATCACCGCATCCGTCCCAGAAGTATCACCATCAGTGCCAGTGTCCACAGTGACGACATCTGCCCCTGTCGCTTTACCCCGGACTCCGTCTCTTAGAAGACAGGAGTCGATACAGAGACCTTCAGTGCGTCGAACTCGGACGTTACCCGACGCACCGGAGGACTTGCCCCCGTCGAGTTACGACGAAAGTGCCTACGAGGACGAGTATCATAAGACTGAATTCGATCAATCTATTGACCACGAGCGGACGTCTTTGGACAGGTATCGTGACGACGACTATGCTCATGATACCATTCACGAAGACGTCGCGGAGGAACGGCGTTTGTCGGAGGAACCTAGTGTTGGAATACAAAAGACTGCATCTCCTACGAGGAACGGCTCGCAGATGAGAAAACCCTCTGTGGATAGTTACCACAGTCAAGCGCCGTCAATAATTGATCGCAGGACTTCACAAAGTTCTTTTCATCATGAAGAGAAAACAATCATCCCAACAACACAAGAAGGTACGTAGGAGCTTTTTAATATTTATATTTTCTAAGCAAAAAGTAGATATGCAAACCTCTCTAATAAACAGTGTACTCTTGTTACTCGTAACTGCTGTTACGTCTTTTGCCATATTAGTTAGTTTGAATTAAGGAGTATGTATGTATTTATAGTATAATTACAAACCCACTGCTGGGCAATGTCTCCCCGGGGTCCCTCAATTGGTCTCTCAATCTGTCCCTCAATCTGTGGAAAAGTGGTTCAGATCATCAATTTATTGCTAATTAGGCCTGCCTCGCTAATAACGTCCATCAGGTGACCCTGAATAGGGTGACAAATTTGGTTCACCTGTACATTTTTTTTATGTGATAGGTAGCAGGCGAGCAGGCGGATCACCTGATGGTAAGCAATTGCCGCCGCCCATGGACACTTGCAACACCAGTGGAGTTACAAGTGCGCTGCTAACCTTTTATCCCCTTCCCCCCCGGGTGGGCCTCCGGTACCCTCACTCACTCGGCGTAACACAGCACAGGGGCTGCTTCACTTCTTCAGGTAATGTTGAAGTTCGTTTTCCAAATTGTCCAGCAACTTATGAGCTTGGGAACGAACAATACTGATAAATAAATAAATGCGCCAGACAATCACACCAATCAACCTGGTCTCAAACTAGGGCAACCCCTGTACTATGAGTACCAGATGACGATAATCTGGGGGCGTCAACCCAGAACACCCAGACCCAAGACAACTTAGAAAATGTAGAAATGATTTGACCGGGAATCGAACCCGGGACCTTTCGCGCTTCGGGCGAACACCTTAGCCACTGCGCCATCAAGGCCGTCAATAGTTAGTTAATAAACTGATCTCACTTAATCTTTTATGCAATAAAATACCTATATTTTTATCCACTGTATTGTGACTTCTTCAAAAGACTTTGATCCTGATACATTTTCGATCCACAAGCATCAATGAATCACAGATTATGATTTTACCATATTTGTTCACAGAATTAATAGACAAATCGAAAGTGAAATTCCAAGACGAACGCACAACATACCATGAAGTGCCAGAAGAGACAAATGGTTTCCAAGAGGAACCTTTCGACGACCAAGTCGATGAGTACCAAGACGAGCGTGAGCCTTATCACGAGCAAGACGAGACATATCAGGAAGAAGATGAGAAGTTTGAAGAAGATCAGGAGCAGTTTACAGAAGGAGAGGAGGAGTATCCCCAAGAAGATAGTGTGTTCAATGAGGAGCAGAGGGCTGAGGAGGAGAGGATAGAGTTCCAGCCGGAGCAGCCGAAGCTGACTCCGAAGCAGTGGTGGCATCGGGCGTACAACAAAGTCGTGATGCAGCTAAACGTGAGTAATTTTTTCAATTATGACGGTGAAAGTAGATTTTTTATGGAATTTAAAGATTTCGATTAAGTGTTTCTTTTTTTATCCAAAACAAAGTAAGACGAAAGTTTTCTTCTTTTTATTCTTTGACTAAACGAGACCAGATTTTTTATTTTCAATGCTTTGAGAATTCTGATTAAAAAATTATTTTATTTTTTCTTGTTTATTTTAAAGTGCTCAAATGGTTGATATTAGTTTATGTTATTAAAGTTATCCAGGATTTTTTATTTTTATAAAACAGACAGGGTTTGCGCTTTATTGTGCTAATGTGTTCAAACTTGTTATTTTGGAGTGTAAAGTATAATATATGGACTATCTCATTTAAGTTTTTATCTGCTTTCACCGTCGCGATAATCTTTTTTAATAATTTATTATTTCTTATGTGGATTTTACTTTCTAAAATGGAGAATTAATAATTTTTGTCTACTATACTCGTACTACGAGTATGATTCATCTAGGTATTGTATTACAAGCAGGTGAGTTGTATTCTGTTTTCAGCGAAAAGAAAAACGTTTTACCTACAAACTGACGTTTTCTATATTTTTAAGTTACCTACTTCAACTTAAGCTACGGCTACGAATTAAGCTAAAAATAACCAAAAAAATATAAGGGCTGCGTCACACATATCTACTACTGTCGGTGCAGTTGAGATTAATAATGTGTAGACTTAATTGAACTTAAATCGACGCAGTAAGATTCATAGTTGTTTACATATTATTTTTCTCATTTGCAATTTCTATCAATAATAAATTTTAAAATAAATTGACGACTAACGTAACATGAAATAATAGTACCTACAGCGAAACAAAGTACTAATATTTGTAAAAGATTTAATTTTACATATCATATGCTCCAGAATATTAAAACTTCAATTTAGGTACTTGCATTTTTATTCGTGGGTTGGTTTTGTAAAGCATTTAATTTTTTATTACACCTCATACGTTTTTGCAAAGTCGTTTTTTAAACAATTCTCTATGAAAGATGTGTCTAACAATTTGCCAGATAAGTTACTGTACTGCAATAATTTATTACCATCTACGGAAGTACATTTTCTTTGCGGTCCCTTTTGTACCACACACTTACTCGTAGTAGTACAGAAAGCAATATACAAAAAAGTCATAAAACAAGATAATCGCATCTACACAAAACATACCTATACAATAAAGAATACCTCCCGTTGTGTCGTAAGTGTTATATACCGCTGTGAGAATGGGAAAAAGCTGTTAGAGCATTGATAGCGACGTAGTCTGGTGACCCCTTAATGAGTTGCCCTTGAACGACTAGGCCAAGATATTGTTCTTTGTCCTTTGCGAACAAAGTCTTTGATGTACCATTGTAGGGTTCAATCTAGGGTCTCCAGATGGTCGGGAATTGCTAGGAAGCTCCCGACTTTTGATTAAAGCTCCCGAACATTAACTTATAAATAAAATGCCTGTACCTAACTATTTCTAGTACTTATTTAATCTGGTATTGACTTTTCTGTATTAAACATTTGCATTTTCAATTATGTAGCAAAAGTGGACCCAAAAAATTTATGAAAAGCAGATTCAGGTGATAATCCGCTTGATATCTATTATAAAATTGGTTAAATAACGATTTTAGGAAATTTCACGGGAAGTTTTACACATTTCACAGTATTAGAATGGTTGTTTAATAGTCGCGACGAAGTTGGTTGAACAGTGTATGCCTTTTTCTTGAAATAAAGTTTTCAATTATTAAAAAAAACTACTTCTGCTTTTAACATATTATATTGTTTTATCGTACGGACATAAAGTACGACCTTCATAATATTTAAAAAAAAATACTATTGCTCCAAAAACATTTCGTTTTATGTTACCGATATAAAATACAAACTAACAAATCCCTACTCAAGAATGGGAAAGAGTGTTTTCTTTTTTCTATAAAATAAGATTTTATTTGGATAAAATACTTATTCTACAACCAATGCGATGACTATGACATCCCATTGAGAGGTATTTCATACAGACCCGCGAGGTGCTTCTTCGTCTCTTTGAAATATTGACCGACACGATTGGGCAATTTCTATTTCATTCTTAACTTTTAGCTAAATATAACACTTAATTGGTTAAGTTGAAGTGGTACCAACTTATAAGATTATTAGTCGCAGTTCCCAGCAGACGATTTTATATAAAATCGATGTAACCAACATGTAGTCTGTTACGAATAGTAATACTAAAGATAGTTGTAATTAACTATCAGAGACAGATCCAATTTCATGCTACTATAAATTTATCTAATAACCGAGGATAGCTTATTACTCGTGCGTTTAATTGCTCGTGTGGACGTAAATGCTGAAGTATCTTACTTCAATATACAACGTAGTAAAATGATCAGTCTGTCTGTTAATGTTTCGCCCGTTCCCGTAATACTCTCTGCTAAAGTTAAGCTCATGCTGCATGATGATGTGGGCTTAAACATCTTGTGTTTTCTAGTTGGTCCCTCATTACTGAAAATCATGGTCACTGTGAAATTATCAGCGAAACTTAGTCTATTGATTAGGATTGTAAGTGGTCTACGTTATATAACTATGGCAGGGATCGTTCATAGATCCTTTTATCTACTCGGTGCCTTACATTATGGTCTTGACCAAAAGGGGAATTTTCTTTGTATTAGATGGCCAAAATAAAACTATCTGTCGCACTCAAAGTTGTCATTTTACTTTAATTAAGGATAGTTTTTATGTCTATTAATATAATGGTATTTTTTTACTTAAGTATAAAATTACATTTAATTAACGTATCTGAAAACGCCAATAAGTACACCACCTTTTCAATACATCAATATTATACCTATCTCTCTCGATAGAAAGAGCCTAATTTGGTTTATGGCAAAAATCAGTATTAGTGCTGTCTTCTTAAGAGTATGAGGTATCACAAGCATACGATATTATTTAAAAAAAAACTATACTGAAATTTGCATCTGCCTCTATCATTATCAATGAAAAACTTTTTAAAATCTACAGTCAGATAAGTAGTTATACCCGCATGAAAAACTCTCTAAACATTACTGAATAGAAAGAAAGGCAATGATTGTTTTGTTCGACATCCTTATTAGATAATTTATTTTAGTTATTATACAAGTACTCAATATCATCACATTGACAAGAAAAGACGCCGGCAGCGTGTAGTTTCAGTATGTAATACTAACGCTTGGTCGAACTTTATTTCTTATGGATTAATTACCTCGACAGATGAGCCACATAACGATGGTTGATGACACTTGTTGACAGAAATCCGAATTATTGTTTGTCAAATAAGCGACTTTTTTCTTTAAGTAAATAAACTTTTCTCATCTTATTTACCTCAGTTTTCCTCAAACAAATTCTCTATGTAAATTAAGAACAGCGTCTTCCAAAATTTATGAATCCGAACAAACGCAATTGTTTATTTTGTTGAAAGCATAAATATGAACGTGGGAAACATTTCCCCGAAATGTATTACGATTTCCATCTGCGATAACTTTGTAAACATTGAGTTTATTTTGGTTTTTATTAAATATCCTGATATCCCGCTGTCTGGTAGCTAAGTAGCCGGAGTCCCGCGTGCCTTTGAACCCGACCCGATCACCTCATTAGCACAGTTGAGTAGCTCTATCCACATACACGTAACTACGCATTCTCCTCTCAGTACGTCATCGGCCTTCGAACGGTTCACACCAAACCGGGATCGAGGAAAAAAGTCGGGAAATTCCAAATTTAAATGCTCAAAAACATTGCGCAAGCGATGCCGACGGAAACGCGCGCCGCGATAGTGGTATCCTGCGGGCGACCGTGGCCCTATTGATTGCAACTCGAGCGCACCTATCGCCCATTTGTATGCAAATTTCTTTCGCTTCAGGTGTGAACGTTCAGTTTCTCCACGAAGTTTGTTGTGTTATGTTGTTATAATGTTCAAAATGGTGCGTAGTAGGCAGGCCCAGGCGGCGAGCGAAGCGGACGTTCGCCGCGACCAGACTTTTCAGAGTCGAACGAACCCTGGGTCGCGGCTTCGGGTCCGTCGTGGGTCAAGCTTTGACGGATTTGGACAAGTTGCGTTGTAGCGGAGGCTCGAGTGGAGGCGGGTCGATTGGTGATTTGATGAACATGTTCAGTGGGAGTGCTAATTCTGTGGGCAGTGACTCTTTGATAGCTCGGACGGTGCCTTTAGAGACGGTTCGTCGGAATATACCTCCGGTGTCGAGTCCTCCGGCGCACCCGCCGCCCTCTCCGCTCATCCATGTGTCGCGGCCCATCGGTCCCCTGACGATGGCTCAACGCACTCTCAGATTTAGCAGACTGCTGAAATATCAACCTTGCTCGGCCGATATCCCCATTAGTCTGGTAAGTGCTGCCAAGAGATCTAATTATGGCTAGCAATAATTACAACATAATTAACGTGCGGTTACAATTGGACAATCATTTCTACCTATCGGTTAAGGTGGCTGTTGTTCCAATGACTCGTATAATGGTTTGTAGAAAACACTTTCAAGTTAAAATGGTACCATTTAATTACTAAATAATTCAGTGCAATTTACAATGTGAGTAAAAAAACAAAATGCAGATTGGAAAACGATTGCCCGTTATTTTAATTATTCACATTTCTAGTTGAACTTATACTTAGGTTGATAGAAGTATTGAACCGTAAAGTTAAGTTACAATATATCCACTGGCTTTGTTTTTACTTTGTCGATAGGTTGATTTCCATAGCAATAGAAACTGCTGTTGTTTTCAGAAAGGAAAAGTCAAACTTTTATGGAATGATATAGAATGACACAAAATAAGTTTCTTAAAGATTTGGTATCATTCTGAAGCGTGTAATTTCCCTATTGTAGTGTACTACACAGGACAAAATGTATAGGAAAAATTTTAAGTAATTTTGATTTTTGATCTGATTTTTGTCGTTTTGGTGGTTCTATCAATGTATCAATTTGATTCCCAAGTACGTGGGAACTTGTTGTTTTTTTAGGACTTAAGCATATTTTTGGCTGATTCTTTTTTTTTAACCTGTGAAAGCTGTTTGGAGAATTTACAATGTTATAGTATTTTAAATACTCTATTCCTGTTATTAATGTAGTTTTAATCGACTAAAAATGAGTACTGACCCTATCTCAAAAAAAACAATCACCTCTTATAATATAAAACTATTATTTACAATAACAAAGATGAAATGAAAAGTGATGACTTCTCGTACAATCTTTATAATTATTCTTACTAATATCTCAGTATAGGCGAACTACTCGTAATACTTATAATGTTGACTTGTCCACTCAGTCACATTAGCTTGCAAAGGACTAATTACCTAATATTCCCATTGATTGAATACTAGGATACTAGAAAACATTTATCAGTTTTGATAAACGCCTTCTCCAAGTAATGAAAGCTCAAATTGAGAATCAATCTAACACCACTATCCTTTGTCTCTCATTCTATCTTTATTGTACCGACCATTTCCGACAGTATGACGTTATTGGATAGCTGTTCATCAAGCCTGAACAAACATTGACAGGGTAATCTCACGTGATCTGCTCACTAAGGACCTACAAAATCCATACTACATTAAACTTCTATAGTTGGGTGTTTTGAAAATCATTGCTTATAGGCAAAAGAGCCGGAAATAAAAATTGTTCAAATTCACTAAAAATATGCCATGCTATTACCATAAAATATTGAATTAGAAAACAAATCTGCAATTCTGTACGATGATAATATGATATTAAAATTGGCTTAATCTACACTGAAATGACCAAAAATAATGATGTATGATGAATAAGAAACCTAAGCAGGAGAAATGACAAGCAAAAATATCTAGTACCTTGTACTATTAAGTATTCTGTGGTATTGGATATTATCGTATCATCTAGAATTGACAGTTGTAAGCTGATATTTATTATTGGTGATTTTGAAAGTGTCCGTTTACAGAGTATTCGACTATGTTTGATCTATTGTGACCTTCGCTCCTCCTAGAGTTCATCTCCAAGGCCTCCAATTATCTTGCTTGTGATATTTATCAAAATTAGATATATATCGCAAAAACATATCTTTTGTTTAGTTTTTCAGCGATATCCGCCATGTTTTTCTACATCGAAAATCACGAGAAATGGGGGCTTGCGGTTATCATAAACCGAATATATAAGAGATATATAATGTGACGTTTGTAACATTGGGTCGGGAAGCTGAAACGGTTTTCGTGAATACGAACTAATAAAGGTCAAGAAGCATTCAAATAAATACACCTTTTTATCGGAGAACAACTTTGCTCCATCATTTCATCTGTTATTTTCCTTTCAAGATTTGATGTTTGTGTAGGAGAATAGGTTTGCATACTTTAGCTTCCAAGTATAAACCGGATAAATTGTATTATTCTGTTGACTTTGTAGATTTAAAAAAAAAATGTCTTAGGATTGGCAACACATTGTGTATACTTAATTTCCTACAGTTACAAGATTTTTCATCTTATACGAATTTGTTTTACATTTCAGTAATATAAGAACTATAGTTTTCGATTTACAAATTGTAAACCATATTGCTTGTGAGCGTATTTCGTATTTACTGTCTTTAAATGATATTACGAGTACCTAGTGCAACAAATAGGGACATCGTGAATCCTTTCCAAATTTTAGGTACCTAGTTTTTTTGGTAAATTTTGGTTTAATTTTGACCAATAAGAGGGCTTTCATTATTTTTAATATACAAAATAACAGCTGATTGATCATCGAAAAATGTATGTCGCTTAGACTTTACTACTCCAGCACCTTTAAGCTGCTTGTAAAGTCTCAAAAAATGATATTTTCAAATTTTCGGTGGCGTGTTCAACTTTTCGGACGCCAACTTGGGAGGTAGGCAGAAATATCGATTGCCTTTGTCGTTTATTTGTTGGTCTCGCTTCTATTCTATCGGCCGATGGAGGCAATGCATAAGGAATCAGCTATTTGAGACTTGAGAGTATATTCTGCAATTGCTTTGAAAATTGCTGCGTTTTATTTATGTACGACTGGTACAACATGCTTACGTATGTAAAGCATTTGTATTGTATAGTAATTGTCAGTCTGTAGATGAACGTTCTCTTGGCTTCAAACTCTTGTTTTTAGAATGTTGAGGTTTCATTTAGAAAAATAGATGTAAATTACAGGGCATTCTACTCTTTGGCATTTGCGGAAAATGGCTAAAATACACTCTACTGCGCGCTTTTCAAGGAACTTTCTACCACGAACTTATGTTTTGTTGTTTGTTTGGCTGCAGCAGTATTTCTCCATGGCTAGGACTTAGGGGCTTTCAAGGGAAGAATCTACGCCTTTCTGAACGGCCGACAACGCATCAGCGACTACGATCTTGCAGATGTTCATGGGCAGCGTGGATACTTACTCGTACTATCAGATGAGAGAGAAGAGTGGTTTG